>CM050163.1:511916632-512286632 GCA_027410445.1 Discoglossus pictus
TTCACCCAGAAAACCTTTCAAAAATATCATATATATCTCTCTCCTAAGTGTACTGTTATGGTCAAACCCAATTCAAACTACTGTGAATCATGCTAATTGAAAATGTTAGCTTTGCTTGGACACACTCTGAGTAATTTGTGGCCTAATTTAGGTCACAGTAGGAATCCTGTGATTACTAATGCTGTAAGTGGAAGACAGAGATAGAAGCATCAGAGGGCAATCAAGGAAAGCTTCAGTATATGCCAGATAAAAAAATATATATTTTAAGAAAATAGACACAGGTAGGATTAAGGCTCATCAACATTTTATTAAATAAGTGACAGCATTTGTTTTCTAGTTAGGTAAGACCTCTTCCCCCTTTTGGATCGCTACCTTGTCTTGGTGAAGGGTCTTTTATACCTCAATGAAGCTGTGAGTTATACCATGTAGGGTGATCCAAGATGGGCAGAAACACAAAAATATGTGCCTGGCATGCTGCGTCCATATGGTCACCATGACTGAAGGACTGAACAACAATAAGACCTCTTTAGTTCTGCTATTATATAGGGCATGGGTCAGCTACCTATTTCAGTGGAAGGGCCATGTAGGGCACTTCTAAGGGCCACATAATTAAAATAAAGCATTTGTTGTGTCGGTGATAAAAATAGCAAATTATCCCTATGGAAGAGAAAGATGTGAGGATTTAAGGTGTGTAAAATAATAAATAGATCGGAGAAATGGCAAAAAGTCTATTTTCTTTTTTTTTGGTGGCGAGTGCTAAGGAAGAGAGATGTGATTTTCCACAAATTTGGTTGCATGGAAAGCCACCAGAAGCTAGCTGTATGTTGTCCGTGGTGGGGGCTTCTTCTCATATTTGAGAGATCTTTTCACGTTTCCTTACTGACTTACTGAATGGTAGTTCATATGAAAGCACAGGCTCATTTGTTTTGTTTCTTCTTTAGCTCCCTGGATACGATCTGTTACTATAAGTATGTGAATGCTCCTTGTGGAATGAACGAGTTGGTGATAGTGCATGTGCAATATGTTTGGCACTTTTATATATTAAAATCAATTAAGAATAACTCCGCGTAGGAATAAGAAGAAGAGGAGTCTGTTAATATGTTAGGAAATTTTATTTTGGATTATATAAAGTGAAAGCCTAAAATACAAGCCAGGGAATTTACAGTTGAGGGACTACTGTAATGACTATATAATCTTCACTCTTGAGTTCTGTTTAAATGCAATTTATAATTCAGTGTTGACAATTAGTATTGTCATTTGAATAAAGTCCTCAAAAAGAGAGCCTGTTTTTGTTAATGTTGAACATATTACATAAAATCTTCAGTTGGTTTGCAAGGCTTAGTGCTTTTTTTTATGATACAATTTGCATCTCAGTATTGCATCTTGTATTATTTTATATTTTCAAGATTTACTTCCCTGTAGTGGGTGTTTTCGCTTTGAGTGGTTTATGTAAAACACTCATGTACATGAGAGGGATGGAGCTACTATTAAAAAAATGCAATTTTCTGTGAAGTGATATAATAATTTGCTGTTGTAAGACCCAAAGACACACGTGTTAGGTAATATGAAATTGCATGCAGTGGTAACTTCATTTAAAAGTCCCATCTAAACATAACATGCTTTGGATCTTTCCTTTTTGTCCTCACCAACAGTGGTGTGCAGCAGCCACTAGGTAGCATGTTTGTTGCTTGACGAAACATTGTTCAATTTGTTCTTAGGGTGAGTGTTAGATTTAGGGGTTAGGGTTTAGGATTAGGTTAGTGTGCACATGATAAGCTTCACATAGTAAAATAGTGGTGTGTACAGCACGCCTCTACTTTTACTATGTATTATTATTATTTCCTTTATTTGTAACGTGCCAACATATTCCAAATCGCAATACAGGGGTAAGTTTAAGTCAAAACACAATGTAGAAAAAATAATGGAGGGCCCTGTCCTTTGATCTTAAAATCAAATGTACACATAGTACTTTCACTAAAATACATAGCAGGATTGAAAACTCCCAGACTTACAATCTAAAGCGTATGGGAGAGGTATAGAAGTATATTAAAGCTAAAGGTGAAAAACATGTGTATTTTTAGTGTGGATTTGAGGCAGGAGGATAGTCTAGTGCAGCGAGGCAAGGAGTTCCAAAGAATAGGGACAACACAAGAAAAGTGCTGAAGGCGGGAATGACGGGAGGGGATAAGAGAGGAGGAAAGCAAAAGATTGTTAGCAGAACGGTTGGGAGTGTACTTAGAGATGAGAGCAGAGATATCCAAGGGTGCATTATCACTGATGGCTTTATATGTTAGGGTTATGATTTGAAATTATATTCTGGAGGCAATGGGAAGCCAGTGGAGTGACACAGAGGTGCTGCAGATACAGAATGTTGAGTTTGGTAGATAAGTCTAGCGGAGGCATTCATTATAGATTGTAGTGTAGACAGACGGGTGATGGGGAGCCCAGCAACGGAGAGAGTTGCAGTTTCAAGGCGGGATATGATGAAAGATTGGATTAGGATTTTAGTTGTGTCTTGTGTAATATAGCGACGTATTTTGGCTATGTTTTTTAGGTAAAAAAGACAAGATTTTGTTATGGATTGTATATGAGCAGTGAAAGATAAGGCAGGGTTCAACAGAACCAAAAGACACCAGGCCATGGGGTTCTGTTGGACCACAACATTAACCTCTAAATCTAATCCTAACCCTAAGAAATTGAATAAAGTTTTGATGAGCACCTACTGGCTGCTGCATGCCATTGCTGGCGTGGACAAAGCAGGAAAGGACTGTGGGTTTTATATGGAAAAACACCTCTCTATATTTTTAATTATATTTCACATTTATATATTATAAAAGTTGGATTTGTCTAATTTGCATTTTATTTTGCATTATTTTTAATGGGACTGTCATGAACCCCTTTTCCCCAGCCTGGGTGTTGGCCCATTAAGCCCATCACAGATTTCTTGCCTGCACCACTGGATTATCTGCATGGACACCTCTATTGTATTTGTAAACCTGCTTTGTTCCATTGTTTGCGAGAATAAGCTAATCCCATCAGGAAGACTGCCAGATTAAGTTAATCACATCTCATATGAGCTAGAGATGGCAGGATGTGTATAAGAGTTAATCATATTGATCTCAGGATGTGTCTCCCACCCCCCTTCCATTGTTGTGCGGTGTACAACCCCTCTGTGTCTAACTGCTATAAATACTGCTGTGATAAAATAAATCAGTTCACCTGGAGATACATAGAAATTGAGACAAAATCAATCTCCACCCTGGTCACTACCACAGGAAGGTTACTGGGACTCCTGGAAGCGCTGATTCCTGATGCAGAGACTCTGACTGATTCCACATGTCAGGGTGCTGGTGCCGAGATTTCAAAGAACCCAAGGATCCTTGTGGGCAGTGAACCTGTAGTCTATAGCATGTGGCCCTGGGCTTGTATAGTCCCTAATCTTGGATCGTCACAACTGGTGGCAGTGGTGGGATCTTGATGCAAGAACCAGCAGCAAGGATGGAATATGGTGCTCTATGCAGTTTTGAAGTCCAGCACTTTCGGCGGCTTGGCGGGGAAGCAGAAACCACTCAGCGATGTATCCAAACCTTCAAATACAGGCCCAAATCCAAAGAAGGCCAGCCCTGGATAAAGGGGGTCAAGGACCACATGGAGGCCTGCAAAGCAGAGGTGATCAGGGAGAGAAGGAGCCTCATCACTTGTATGCTGGAGCGGCTAAGTCAACGTATTGCTACAGACGTGGATAGGTGGACTGCTATTCTAAATCAGCGGATGGTTTCCCTTGGGCTCCAGACGGGTGAGAAGCTAGTAGAACGGCTTGAGGACCCGGTGTGGTTGGAGCTCGACTTGGAACTTGAGTATGTGGACCTAATGCTTCCAATGGCCCTTCTACACACTTGGGCTGATGGAAGGGCTCCTGGATGTGCTCCAGGGAGATCCAAAGTGTGGCCTTGGAACCGCAGAGCTTTGGGAAATCCTATTTGCACAACACCAAATAGTGGAAATAGACCTAGGGACCGAAGACAGTTGGTCTATAAAGACATGGGTTTGGAAAAAGAGTATGAGGAGCTGCTTGAGTAGGTGGGCACAGGTGGGACCTGGCTCAATTACTTGGAACTACCCCATGCTTCCCCAGATGAGCTAGCAGAGGTGGAGAAAGGAAACAAGAAGGTACGTGGAGATCTGACCACTACAGAAAAAGCAAGATCAGAGGGACTGCTGGGAACTCACCTGGATAGGGAGGCCGGGAGAACAGCCTAGACCCTGGTAGTTGCAAGAACGGAGAGCAGTATAAAGCAGCAGCAGCCCCTGGGAGATGGCCAACCAGAAAAGTTCCAGCCGCTAACCAACGGTGAGGAGCTGGAGACTGAACTGTTGGCAGAGAAAGGTGCAAGTCCTGAGAGTCTGCCCAACTACCCATGGATTGTCACCTGTCCTGAACCACAGACTGCTGATGTCCAGGCGCCAAGGCTGACAGCAAGAGAGAATGTGATGCCAGATTGTGGCATGAGGCTATCAGAAGAGGGGGCGTCCCCTAAGACCCTTAATCTCTTGCCAAGCATGGTTCAGGTGGATCTAGATAGGTGTGGGAGTTCAGGTAAGGGCACTGGCCCAGAGACCCCGAGGAAGGAGCAAGTTGAGGCTCAACTCCCAAACGCTGCAGAGTTACCAGCAGGGCTGAGAGTTAAATGATATGGGCAAGAGTCCCATGGTACAAGAGGACCTGACACATCGTACCCTAGCTACAGCCCTGGAGGATACTCACCCTAAAGAGCGACTGACCCCAGCAAAGTCTGTTACTCCGGGTGAGCCTCAGCCAGGAAAGGGCCTCCATCCAGAGTCCCTAATCCTGATCTATTTTCCCCCAACCTTGCCTTGACAACTAACCCTGAGGAGATTGTGCCAGCGGGGTAGTGTTTTTTTACCCCTCCTGAGCTGCTTCATAGATGGGATACCCCAGAGCCACTACTTGCCGATGGGAAAAAGGGTTCCTGGTTTCTGAGACCCTGAATGTGCCCCAAGATTGATGCCTGCAACTTGGGGCAGGTTGTTGAAAGGAATTGGGTTAGAGACTGTGGACACTTTCCAGAAGGATGGGCAACCACCCTCAGACCGGGCAAACCTACTACCCCCTCCAGGAGGAGATCATGAACTGGCATTTATGCAGGGGCAATTTGGGCCAACAATATTTCCTTCTTTGGATGGGGACTTTGACTTGGCTATGGGTTGCAGTTCAAGCCTATCATGCGTCAGGATCAAAGCAACAGAACTGCTTTCTGGAAGGGGGGAGTAATGTCATGAGCCCCCTTTCCCCAGCCTGGGTGTAAAGACCACCACTAGACTTTTTGGCTGCCCCACTGGATTTTCTGCATGGACACCTCTATTGTATTTGTAAACCTGCTTTGTTCCATTGTTTGCCAGATTAAGTTAATCCCATCAGGAAGAGAGGAGATCAAACATCAGACTGCCGGATTAAGTTAATCACGTCTGATATGTGCTAGAGACGGCATGATATGTATTGGAGTTAATCCTATTGATCTCAGAATGTGGGGTCATCTCCTTTAATTGTCTGCCACCTGCCCCCCCCCCCCCCTTCCATTGTTGTGCTGTGTACACCCCTCTGTGTCTAACTGCTATAAATACTGCTGAGATATTAAAATATAAATCGGTTCATAAAAATCGTGTATTTCTGATTCTGTTCCTGGTGGCTGCGATACTGAACCTATCTCCACCCTGCAAGTAACCTGTTCTGGTCACTACCACAGGAAGGTTACTGGAACTCCTGAAAATGTTGATTACTGATGGAGAGACTCTGACTGATACAGAAGCCAGATATCAGGGTGCTGGTGCTGAGATTTCAAAGAACACAACAATCCTTGTGGGCAGTTAATCGGTAGTCTATAGCAGGTGGCCCTGGGCTTGAATAGTCCCTAATCTCAGATCATCACAGGGACAGAGTCAAACATCTAAACTGAAGTGTAAGTATAGAACATCACTGTATCCATTCCCTGTTAATCTGTTTATTCATTTCCCTGCACAAGTAAGAGGGAGCAGTGTTTAATTTTTGCAGATGACACCGAATTATGTAAAGCAATTAAGTTATGAAAGGATGTATATAATCTGTAGAGGGATTTGTATACTGTGATGAGCTAATAATTAAGAGCTTTGATTACCATAGAAAACAGATGCCTGGGAGGAGATATGAATATGGATATAAAGGTGAATAAAGGCCCAAACTGAAAAAGAGATCTTTACATACCAAAAAACGTACAACAAGAGCAGCAGTGATACTGGATTTAAAATTATATGCAGTAATGGCCGTTAAATCACCACTGCAGTTTAGGAAATGTGTCACCCTTTTGATGTATGTAAAAATGTATAACATTATCAGCTATGTAAGCCATGAGCCTAGAAGCATCAAAATAGCATTAAATAGAGCTGCAGACATGGCCCTTCCAGGTGATTAAAGGGAGTATTGAATGTTTCTGGATATTACTAGTGATATAATATCCCTGTATATCTATTAACTTTTATGTACTTTACTAAGAAATGTTTATAAGGTCTATTGTTACTGCCTAAAATCAAATTACATAGCATATAAATACATAGGTAAAAATCTAGAAAACTTCCATTTGACAAATATCAAATAGTTTCCCTCCCCAATAAAGCAAAATGTAATATTTAAATGCTTTAATTATTATTATTATATTTTTTAAACTTAATTCTGTAATGGGAAAAATATTTTACAATGCATATACTTGAAAATATGGCATTTTTGTCTCTCTTTACATTTTGATGGGAGTTGTTTAAGTGGTCCTTGTACACCAATCATATACTTAAAGCTATCAGTGATAGATATCAGAGTATGCAATAGTTAGGTATTAAATAGTCATAGATAATGGACTGCAAATGAATAGGTGTGTGTTTGCATTTTTCAGTCTTGTCAGAGTCTCCCAGATCCACTTGGTATTCATAGCAGAGATACTTGAGTCTGTTGCCAGTTCCTTCTCCAGTGGGCCACAGCATAAAGTTTCTGGTATTCATAAGTGGTCTTCCATCCAAGTACTGACCAGGACCACCTCTTCTTGGATTCAGGGTGGTGTGACCTCTTGGTTCCCTTACCTTAACCACTGGACAACCAGGGAACCCAAGTGTTAGGTAGCAGAATCAATTTTCAATATCACCTGTAGATGAAGGTGGGGTCTTCTCCTGAAACATATCCATATTTACAACTTATTTCTATGCCAGCTATGGCAAAAATTCACCATTTCATATATATTTGATAAAGTCATACAGATTATTAGTTATTTTTTAATTTGCGATTATAACAACCAATATGTAGTTTTTACAAATATTTATCAAAAAGAAAAGATGTATTTATCTTAAAGTGATAAGTACTGGCATCCTAATTTTCTTGTTTTGAAAGTAAGTAGGAGAGAGGGTACTGACATCAGGCGAGATGTTGGGATGGGGAAACAAGGGAAGGCACCACAGTTGCATTCAATAAACAGTATTAAGATGTCACACTAAAACCCCTCCTCTAATCAAAAAGCATATCTGTACTAAAGGCACTAATATGTGAAGGCTGTTGAATAATGTATGCAGTCATGTTCCATAAGAAATGCACACAAAGGGTTTCTGCCACCCCAAATTAAATAGTTTATTTTTAAGGTCCACTTTGGTGTTTTTATAAAGGGCTCGCTAAAGAATAGATAGCTAGGGATTAATAAGAAAACAACTTTATTATAATATTATTGTGCATTTAAACTATTAATTACTATTTTTAATTATGCACGAGGCAGTATCAGCACCTTATCTCTCCACTCACTGAATGCTGTATTGGAGTGGGAAGCCACCCAGAGGGGAATACTTTCCAACAAACAGGCATAAAGTAATTATGGTTATCATTTTTTTTTTTTAAGTAATTGCTTTAAATACACAGTAAAAGTTTAGTAAAGATTTTTTGTTTCGTATCAAGCCCTACCTAACTATTCTTTAGAAAGCCCTTGATAACACCACTAAAGTAGTCCTCGAACTGTACTAGCCAATTGTTTCTAAAGTAACCCAGATAATTGGCAGTGTTTCTACTGTGTTCTATTCAAATGAGTAGCTCCTAAATACTAATTAGGTGTTTTTATGTTATAATTAGGATTACAGTCTGTTTTTCTGTCTCCGTGGTAGCATGCAGTTATATCCCCTTTCCAGCCCTTATCAAGTATTATGAGATGCAAATCAGCATATTAGGCCGCACTTTAGCATACAGAAGCCACACACATGTTGTTGAATATCTTGGATACAAAAGCTAGTACAATGTATAGACCGTTTTTAATTCTGTTTAAAATAAAACCAACTTTTTGTTGGGGCGACCGTGTTCCATAAAAAAATGTCACCTTGCAAAGCTTTATAAATTTACGATATGGTCTTTTGCATAAATACAGTTTTTCTTAAACATTCAAGCGTGACAATATACATCCTAAAGTGTGTTAAATTAGACCATAAACTATTTTCTCCCATGCAATTACATTTCTCCTGTTTTATTGTCCGCTAAAGTGCTATGTACATAATTAGAACAACACTAACAGTTTAACCCAAGCATGTGAAAAAATGCATGTGGTAAATTCTGAAAACTGATGTCAGAGAAGCTTTGTTTTACGCTAATTACTGCTGCTTTTAATGCAATTTTTGTAAAGCTTTAAAATTAAACTGTGTACTTCCAGTGCTATTAAAAAGCAGGAACATAGTACTTAAATTTTAAAAGAGAAAAATATGGTGCATACTAATAAACCGATTTAAAGTACAGTTTTATCATCACCTACATACTTAAGTGGCAGGTTTATTGATATAAACCCATTTATGTCCCAAACAAAGCGACTAGGAATTTGTAAGTTCTTTTTTTTATTTCCTACATCTATTTAATTTTAAAATAATTCAACTCAAGTTTAAATAAAATGCAGGTATGTAATTGTTTTCTATTGCCTTGCATATGGTAAATTGGACACATCACACAGTTCATGTAAACAAGGGGCCAAAGCAGTCTAGGACAGTGCTTCCCAACAGCCGGTACTAGTCCCAGTGCTGGTGAACCCAACCCTTTATTCACTTTATCGTCACAGTTATAGACAGATTATAGAAGAATTTCTAGGTAATTAAACTGTACTTGAAATCTGTGCAAAGCTAGATGAAAATGCAGTATTTTCCTGTTGTTGTTACATCATTAGATAAGGATAGAAAGTAAAAACAGTCAATTTTCCTGATTAATAATTTTAAAAGTCTGGCAGTGAAATAGTGAGTTTGTTATAACTATATGTTTCCAGTTGCATGAATAAATGTAAAAACTAGAATGCAATCAGTAGAGGGTGAAGATAGCCTGATGATGATAATTGTTGTTGTTGTAATGAGAATGGCTGTTTTTATTATTAATATTATTATCCTTTTCACCACCAACATTCTAAGATGTGGAAAAAAAGGCCACATGTTATACACAGTCATATTTTATAGCAAGGGTGACAATGATGGAAATATTTTTGATATATTTCTGAAGGTCACTCATTAGCCCTCGGTATTCGAGACAATGCTCTCTCGTGGTTCTCCTCATACCTACAAAATAGATCATTCAGTATCTGCTTCTCAAACACCTCTTCTTCTTCTCACCCCATGTCTGTCAGTCCTATGCCCCCTCCTCTTCTCCATCCTCAGTGGTACCCTCTTTTGGGCTTCATTATCATCTCTATGCAGATGACACCTCTAACTCTCTACCTCTCCGCACCAGATCTATCCCCCTCTCTTCTAACACACGTCTCCAACTGCCTCTCTAGTATATCCTCTTGGATGTCCACCCACCATCTCAAACTCAACATGTCTAAAACTAATCTCCTAATCTTCCCTCCCTCTCCCACAGTGTCAATTCCTCACATCTCTTTCACTGTCAACAACTATATCATCACCCCCTCCTGGACCCTGCTCTGTCTTTCATCCCCCACATACAATCACTTACTAAATCTTGTCTTTTCCATTTAAAAAACATCTTCAGAATTTGTCACTATCTTACACAAGACACAACTAAAATCCTTATACACTCTCTCATCATCTCTTGACTAGACTACTGCAACTCGGTTATTGTTGGCCTACCCACCACCGACTATCTCCTGAAGCATATCAGTCTTTATCAATCAAGTGAAGCATATCAGACTCTGCATGGGAGAAATAGGACCCCCCCCCCCCCCCAACCCATACTCAGATGTGCATCTATGTTATTCTTTTACTTGTTCATGTCAGATGCAAAAAATAATCCTCAGATCCTGCTCAAAAACTATCCCACTGCAAAAAAAACGATCTTTTCACATTTTGTCTCTTCCATCTCCAATCAAAGTATTTTTTATTTTATATTCAAATCATTTTGGTAACACCAAAGGCCATATTAAATTCCAAGCCTTCAGTGGCACTGGTACACCCGCAAAGCCCGTGGCCTCAAAATCCTGGTGGAGTTACAGACCAATAAAATTAGCCAAGCCCGCAACAGATGTGGCTGACATCCAAACCTGTAAACCATTCTTGCGTACGTTGCATTTGTGGCTGTGAACATGATAAATTAGTCAAATCCCTGGTTATGGGTTTAGACAGAGCCAATGGTAAAAGATTGTCAGCATTACATCACTGAAAAATGTAGGTTAGATTTCAATCCCTTACGGGTTTGAATTACGAGTTTCGATCGGACCCACATTCCAGAAATAACGCAATATTAATAAATAAATCAATAAATATTATATTCTAGTCCATGCCAGTTCAATTATATGTATTAACACATTGATTGCCAGGATCGATATAACACGGAAATTAAACATAAAATAAAAGTATTTTATATTGCAGATTTGCAAGCATGAGAATGTTGTGCTATTAATTTTAATACCTAACATCACTTTCCCTTTAATTCATAATACAGTAGTGTGTTTATATTTGCTTTTACAGTGCTACTGACAGGACTTTAACCCCCTTGCAGGTCCTCTCTAGTACCCATAGGCTTTTTGGCTCCATTTGCCAATTACGGGTTAGAAAGCCAGTTCATCCTTGTGGATTCATAGCAATTTAATAGTGATTATTGAACGTAACCTTTACGTATTTAGCATCAATGGAGTTCTGATTTCAACAGCCCGTAGGGTTTTTCCGCCTGCAACCTGCAGATCTGCGGGTAGCTGAAAGAGGACAATTTATGGGGCCGTAAGTCTAGCGGGCTCCTTTACGGGCTACGAGTTTTACCGTTAAAGGAATTAAATAGGGCTGCAAGTATGTTTCTCCTATATCCTTAACATTCCTGCTTTGTAAAAGTTTTCAGATTTCAAATATAATATCTGGCAATACTTATATTTTCTGTATATAAATAAAAAATTCTGCTTCATGAATTTCCATAGTTAAAATATAAAGTAGAAGTACATAAACACATCTGTATCATCTTATTTTTATATGAATTTACTTGTAAGAATGAAGTACACAATTCCATTGAGCTGTGAGGACAGTTTGAAGCTATATTAATTCATTTGGATCCTTTCATCTGTATCCGTCAATTGATATAATTTAAGATAAGGGCACGTAATTTCTCGAGCACTCTGTCTTGAACACTTGGCTTGTTCAATATAGATAATATTAATTATTACATTTACAATACATTATACAATATATATATATATATATATATATATATATATATATATATATATAAATTGCAATACCATAATACATAATTTTTATTTTACTAGTTTACTTACAAGCACAGTAATGACATACAGTACTGAATTAAGGTGTGACAAATTATCATCAAACAGAGATGTTTTGCAAAGCTATTATCAAAGAAATCAATGTACAGTATCACTCAAGCATGCAGTTGCTAAAAGGGAAGTGGAAAGTGGAAGAAGCAGAGTAAAAATAGACTTTCTGTCCAGTGGATTAGGAAGATTTAAAGTGACATAATAATAAGCAAACTGCTAAACTAAATATTTTTTATGTAATATATATTTTTAAATATCTGTATTCTTTAAATGTTTAAGAATTCTTAGCTTATATTAAATGATGTATAAGAAACATAAATTCAAAGGGAGGATTCCATGCCTTCATCTTCCTTTCTCTTTACCAGACTCTTTGCAACTTTTTTCACTCTCTCTCTTATTTATTTCTCTCCATAAGTTGCCTAGTTGTAATGGGATAATGCCCAGATATTGTACAGCGTGGGATGAGATGCCCAGACAGTGTACTTATTGCACTAACAGGATTGGGTTTGGTAGGCATATTCTATTTTATAAATTTAAGATGGAGGATGGCCATCCACAGTGGAAAGCTAGTACTATGTTTCTAATTGCAGGCTGATATGTAGAGTTGTGCATACTTATCATAAAATATTCATTCCAAACCAAAATATCTGATAGTCACTTAGGCAGAAAGTGTAGATATTATGTAGTGGGCTGATGACAAAAGCAAGGAATACATCAAAAGCAACAGAAAGGAAATATAGTACAGCACTTTTTAATGAAATCCAGGCAATTGGGCAAAGTAACCACCTTTGGCCAAGTTAGTTGTGCTTGAAAAGTGGTATTTCTAAACATTGTCCTACAGCAGTGGTGGGTAACAGTAGCCCAGGAACCTCATGTGGCCCATTGACTTCCGTGTGGCAACTAGCCTGTTCTCTAGATCGAATGAGGAGTCCCTTTTCAATAATACATTTTATTTCTCCCTACTATCTCTCTTGCACTCAAAAACACATCCCCCCATTATCTATACCTCTTTATCAATGAACCCACCTCTACTTCTCTCCTACATTGTTTTTAATTTGCTAAAACAAAATACATAAAATATTTTTAAAGACTTTGAGCCATAAACCTGACCCATCATGTGAAATAGGTTGCTTGTCACCTACCTACAGTGTTGAAGTTTGCCGTTAGCTAGATGATCTAGCGCTGTGAACAATGCAATGCCTGGTAGGACATGCATATCTATTTTAGAGCAAATTCATTTAAGTGAAAAGAGTGGAAACTAATATTCAGAAGGTCAAGAATATTATTTTTATTTGAGAAAAGAAGTGGTTGAATTTCAGTTGTAAAATATTGAAAATACACAGGGGAATAATTAGCGAGGCAGTGAAATTGGGTCAAATGGGCAACGGGTAGATGTAAATACATGAAGCAATACCCTTATATCCTTAAAGCGGAAAAGGCTAGTTGGATTTACAATACTTTCAACAATTCTTGGTGAATGTAATTTATACTAACTTTGAAATGGCTAGGAAAATCACAAGGTACATTTGGTATAGCTTCCAGGATGGAGTCTCAAGTAGAGACTCAAGTATTGAAAAAATTTTGCTTTTTCTTTGAATAACTTTGTACTTAGTACATTTTGAGCTTGGGACATGTAGATGTACACGAACATTGGTCTTTTTCTTCCCATACAATATGCTGTAGTGGATTCCTCTCTTCAATTGTTATCTTGAACCTAATTGTGCATATCTTAAACAAGAGATAGAGTGCTTTTATAGAGTGGCAGAAGGAGTGAATGTGGCCCATTGCCTGTTTCCCTTTTGGCCCATCACATGCACCACTTACATAGGAAAACCTATTAATACCTCTCGGAATAGACAGCACTGGATTATACCACTGTACAAACCCAGTAAGTAACAGCATTATGCACAAGCATCAAACAGTACTGCAGAAGGCCTATATGAGACAAATACAATTTTTGGGACCCTCCTGAATTTTTTATATATTTTCCAATTCCAATTGATATTGGGAAACTTATTGATAGTGGGAGACATCATTTTCATTCTGTTTATCTGCTTATAGAAGAGTTGACCAGGAATTCAGAGAAACCGTTTACTTGATTCAACTGTAATGTGGCAGTCCTATGTACCATTGATTTCAAAAGCATTAATTTATGTATGTTTATGTATATATTTCACCAACTATTTGAACTATATTGTGGTCAGTGAACAAAGTCAGCATTCTTATGTTGGTAGATAACCAACCACTAGTTGAAAAATTAATGGAATGGGAAAAGAAGCAATAGGTTACAAATGGTAATATCATGTATTATGTATGAAATAAAACATATAAAATAATAGACACAAAGTCACAAGATTATTAGGTGTAAGATAACTTATACTGTTTTTTCCAACATGCACTGAACCTAAAATGAACTACTGGAGTTTTACCTCTGAAATCTGTATCTCCTCACTCAGTTTGACCATATGTTATGTTCATTGTAATTTAACATTAGTACCCTTTAAGGTACCCCATTCCATCTTTTTTTTCTGTGCTTTTAATAATTAGTCGTTTGCCCATCATAATTGACGGTATAATACTTGATGTGCTCTGTCCTCTCTCTGTGCCCTATCTCTCTCACCCTCTTTCTCTCTCAAACAAAAACTTCTGTTTTAAAATTAAGAATGCAAATAGAAAAGGGAACGCAAGAGATCGACAAGCTCATTGTGAAGTGTTATTCAAAATATTCTCTCACATAATAATAAAATAAATACAATTCCAAGGTATCCGAGCAGTTGATGCTTTTCTATTAGTTAGCACTATCCTAGCTGTTGCATAGAGTGTTTCCAAATGGACACAACTGAGGGCTGTTCCCTGGATCCAAGAACTAACATTCATACCAACTACTGCTTCATTGTAATTCAACTCCAGTGCATTTCTTTTTAGATACATGGAGGTTATTGCAAAGGCACAGTATAGATGGACCTTTTGAAAATCTATATTAATTTCCTCAATTACTTACTTTCAGATGCAACAAAGAAAACTATTTTTCTATGGTTCTTAAATAGTAATTGTTTGGTGATGTTCACAGTGTTTCTATTTTTAACTGAAGGACCTAAAGCAGAATAAAAGGCTTTGATTTTATAATTACCTTTTGGGGCTTATCCCTGTTAGCCAGTGTAAAGAAACATCTGTCTGAGTCATACTTACCAATGAAACTTACAGACACAGTTACTGACTCTGTTCAAGAGTGTTCGACCGTCTGTGACCCTTTGGACCGGAGCACGCCAGGTGCATCTGTCAGCCACTTTGGCAATTGTCTCATAAGGGGGCGGAAAAAGCTAAATTCCTTCCTGACCCCAGATACTCCCTGGATCAATATTCCTTTGCTAGTTATCTAGGATAACCTTGAATGCCCTCTTTATTCAAAAATATATCTAACCCCTTTTTAAAGTTATCTATCAAATCCGTTGTCACCATTTCCTTTGGAAGAGAATTCCACAGTGTAACCACCCTAACTGTGAAGAACTGTGAAATCTTTTTTCCTCAAGGGATGTTCTCTTGTCAGTTGGAAATCTCTTGGCACAAAAAGTTCAATTGACAAAGCCTTATATTGACCCTGGATGTATTTAAATAAGATAATCATATTCCCTTCTAGGGAAAATACGTTTAATTTGGTTAGTCTTTCTTCATAACTTATCCCCCTATTCCCCTTATTAGTTTTGTTGCACTTCTCTGTACTTTTTCCAGCTCTAAAATGTTTTAAAATCGTACTACATATTCCAAATGAGTCACCTAGTAATTCCTCCCTACTGTTTATTGTAACCCTCCCCCTTCTCCTCCCCCATGGGTAGATAATTCATCCCTTTCTACCCCATTACATTCATCTAGTCCCTCCCCCACACCTACTAGTTTAAAAACTCCCTCAACTTCTACCATCATTTCACCTAGCACACACCCTCCCTCATCATTAAGGTGCAATCTATCACTGCTAGAGATTGTACCCAAGGAAAGAGTCAGCCCAGTGCTCTAAAAACGTAAAACCCTCTTTCCTGCACCACTTTTCTAGCCACGCATTAAACTCCCACAGCTCCCTGGGCTAGCACGTGGCACTGGTAGTATCTCTGAAAATACTACCTTGGAGGTTCTTGCCTTAAGTTTGTTTCCTAGTTCTTTAAAATCATTCTTAAGGACATGCCATCTTCCACTAACTTTGTCATTGGTACCAATATGTACCAAGAGCGCTGGTTAATTTCCAGCCCCTCCCAATAATTGATCCACCTGATACACAACACGTCCAACCCGAGCACCCGGGAGACAGCAAACTGTTCGATCTGCTGGGATCTTGGTGACAAATCACCCTGCCTACCTTCCTAATAATAGAGTCCCCTACCATTCAAAACCTGTATGTTGCTCTGCCTAATCTGCCCTCCCACTCCTCCAGTAGAACTGTTCTCTCGGCTGTTAGAGGGAACAGCTCTATCTGGCATTGCAATTCTTGAATGGACATGACCAACAGTTTCACTCAATCTGGCAAATTGGTTTGTGTTTGTCAACTCAGATTTGGCCCGCAATTCTCCTCTCCAGTAATCCGATTTTGAGCTTCCAGAGAGGCAACATGCTCACACGTCTCACAGAGGTATGGACCCTGGATCATCTGTTCCAGTGGTGCATATATGTGGCAGGATGTACACTCCAAGAGGTTGCAGCTGTACTGACTCATGATTACCAATAACAAAAATACAGTGAAAAAACAAATCAATGTATTTGGATAAAGATTGCTTTTCTGCTTTTCTTATACCCCTTTTCTTTGAACTCCCTCCTTTTATTTAAACTCCCACACTTACACAATAACTGCACTTACACTAGAACTGTTTGCAAGCTCCCAAGTTTGCTCCTTGCCCTGTTACAATTGATTCTTACCATCCATACCAAAATAAGGTAAATGACCTTTACCAAAACAGGATAAGATAAAACATAATCTTTATTGATAACACATAGAATATAAGATACTTAAAATTTAGATCAAAATCATAGCCCTTTCTTCAAAACATTTACATATAAAGTCTATAAAATATAAAACTTATAGCCAAATACAATTGTTGAACCTATAAAACTTATAGCCAAATAAAATTGTTGAACCATTAGAGGTTTGTATCATTTGTATTTCCTAAAATGACTGTATACGAGATACAGTCAAAAAAGAAAACCTTTTTAGCGTAATTGCCATTGGTGAAGCAAATAAAAATTTACTTTTTTATAAAAAGAAAAACTCCAGTGCTGAATAAAATCCAAATGATTAAAAATGAACCAAAATAAAGCTAGAGATTGCCCTCTGAAGGGTTTGTATATCTTGCCTCTTAATCGCCACCGGGATTGTATGAAATAGATATAGGAACTTAGGGAGTATGTTCATTTTGATAGCATGGATCTTACCCAGCCAGGAAATTTTGTATGTGAACATTTTTAAAGATCAAGGGGTAATTTGCATTATATATTAATCTAGGATGCTTAGGTATATTGATTCCTAGATACTTGATATGTTGTTGAACCCATTTGAAAGAAAAGTTTGCTTATAATATATTTTCCAATAATTTTTTAGTAGCGAGATATTTAGAGTTTCACTTTTACTGGAGTTTACTTTGATATCTTAACGTAATTTAGCAATATCTTATGTTTCAAACACATTGGGAAGGCTTGTTAATGGATCTGAAATAGTGTGCATTATGTAATCTACAAAAAGGCTTAATTTATACTCGTTGTTCGCTAATCTAATCCCCTTTACATTTTGGTTATCTCTTAAGGCTATGGCAAGTGGTTCAATGCAGAAGGTGAACAGTGAAGGGAAAAGGGGACACCCTTGTCTCGTCCCCCTTAGTATTCTAAAAAGTGCAGATCTGAAGCTCTAATAGGTCACAAAGGCTTTCTGGTCTGAGTATAGTGTTAATATACTTTTCATTAAGCCTTTATTCAGACCAAGGAGGATCACGGACATGTATGCCCAGTCTTTTCTGTCAAAGGCCTTTTCAGCGTCCAGCAAGTGCAGCATCATAGGGATTTTTTATAACTGATGCAACATCTATGAGGTCTAGAATATGCCTAGTATTATCCAGGGCTTCCCTACCCTGAATAAACCCACCTAGTCCGTATGGATCCACAAGGGTAATAGTTGGGATAATCTGTTTGCTATAATTTTAGAATATATTTTAATATTGCTATTGATTAAGGATATGGGCCTATAGCTGTGGCACTGAGAATGGTCCTTATCTCTTTAAGTAGGACAATTACCAAAGGCACTCATGGCGATGCCCGCCTTCAGCGACGAGGGCCATAGGACACGCAAGACTTTAGTGACCAACATTTTTTTCAAGCCTGTAACTCGGAAGCAGTCAGAAGATCACCAAAAGACGCCAATCGGCTAAGACAGGAAAAAAATGTAAAGATGTAAATGTTTTGAAAGGCTCAAAATGAGGCCAAAGCCCATAACACTTAGCCGAGCGTCACAAAGTAGGCAAGACTTTGAAAAAAAAACCTAACGGCACTTATCATGAGGCACGCAAAACTTGATCAGGGAGAGACAGGAGAAAGACACAGGGGAGAAGTGGGAGACGGTGGAAAGAGAGAAACAGGCGTGAGAGAGAGGAAAAAAAACACAAAGCAGGGAGAGGGGGAGAGGCCCGCAACTTAGAGGGGGGAGAGCCTTGCATCGTGTGGCAAACAGCATTGACAGCCTTCAAATTGTATTGCATTTTTCAAGGGCAAGTCACTAGTATCAAATAAGTATACTTATTCTATAGAAAAGCAAAAGATATTGGGAAAAAATACAAACAAGGTTTTTTTTTCTTTATTGGGTTGTCGTTTGTATATAATGCATGTTGAACTTGTATTGTTTGTTAATCTAATAATGTCTCTCATTCCCTTCAATAAAAATTATTAAAAAAAATAAAATCTTCAAAGATAATTATATATTAATAACAATAAAACATCAATT
The DNA here is from genome assembly GCA_027410445.1 of Discoglossus pictus. Classification (NCBI taxonomy): domain Eukaryota; kingdom Metazoa; phylum Chordata; class Amphibia; order Anura; family Alytidae; genus Discoglossus; species Discoglossus pictus. Next base: position 511,935,362 of record CM050163.1, read on the forward strand.
GTAGTTTGGCAAGTTAATTAGATAACCTATACTAGTATTTTAATTGTTAAATTGTGGAGTTTCTAAAGGCAGACGCTGTGTTAATAATGAATATTTTTGGTTATTAGGCGCAACACTAGCTATAATGTGTTGCAATCAGATTTACTCAATATGCAGGATAGTTTACTATAATATATTTACATTTTTAATCATATTTGCTACTAAGAAAAGGTGTTATAATTATATAAAGGATGTTGCAATTTATTTTAATAATCTATCAAATGCAGGAAAATATATTTACATTGACATATATTTGCTACTAATAATCTAAATTGTTCTTAACAATAATATAAAAGATGTTACAATTTGTTGAGTTGATTGTAGCAATAATATAAATCACTTTTATACATCAACGTAATAATATTGTATTTTAATTTACTCCAAGATCTTTAAAGTCCTCTCCACTACAGTGGGGGGGGGGGGGGGGGGGGGGGGGAGTATTTCATCCCCTTCTGATTTAAAACATTTGTCCACTGACAAATAAATGATCACTCTATAATTTTAATGCTAGGTATAGAATAACAAAAAACAAAACAAGAAAAATGCATGTCAAAAATTTTATCAATTGATTTGCAGGTCAGTGAGGGAAATAAGTATTTGATCCTTAATCAATCAGCAAGATTTCTGGCTCCCAGGTGTCTTTTATACAGGTAATGAGCTGAGATTAGGAGCACTCTCTTAAAGGGAGTGCTCCTCAGCTCCGCTCATTACCTGTATAAAAGACACCTGTCCACAAAAGCAATCAATCAGATTCCAAACTCTTCACCATGGCCAAGACCAAAGAGCTTTCCAAGGATGTCAGGGACAAGATTGTAGACCCGCACAAGGCTGGAATGGGCCATTGCCAAGCAGCTTGTTCGTAAATGGAAGAAACACAAATTAACTGCCAGTCTCCCTCAGTCTGATGTTCCATGCAAGATCTCACATCGTGGAGTTTCAATGAAGCTGGGACCATGGTCACCAAGAAAATAATTGGTAACACACTACGCCGTGAAGACTTGAAATCCTGCAGCGCCCACAAGGTACCATGCTCAAGAAAGCACATGTATATGCCCCTCTGAAGTTTGCCAATGAACATCTGAATGATTCAGAGGAAAACTGGGTGAAAGTGTTGTGGTCAGATGAGACCAAAATTGAGCTCTGGCATCAACTCTACTCGCCATGTTTGGAGGAGGAGGAATGCTGCCTATGACCCCAAGAACACCATCCCCACCGTCAAACATGGAGGTGGAAACATTATGCTTTGGGGGTGTTTTTCTGCTAATACGACAGGACAACTGCACCGCATCAAAGGGACGATGGATGGGGCCATGTACTGTCAAATCTTGGGTGAGAACCTCCTTCCCTCAGCCAGATCATTGAAAGTGGGTTGTGAACGGGTATTCCAGCATGACAATGACCCAAAACAAACAGCAAAGGCAACAAAGGAGTGGCTCAAGAAGAAGCACATTAAGGTCCTGGAGTGGCCTAGCAAGTCTCCAGACATTAATCTCATAGAAAATCTGTGGAGGGAGCTGAAGGTTCGAGTTGCCAAACATCAGCCTCGAACGTTTAATGATTTGGTGAGGATCTGCAAAGACTAGTGGGACAAAATGCCTCCTGAGATGTGTGCAAGCCTGGTGGCCAACTACAAGAAACGTCTGACCTCTGTGATTGTCAATAAGGGTTTTGCCACCAAATACTAAGTCAAAGGGGTCACATACTTAATTCCCTCATTGACCTGCAAATCAATTTATAACTTTTTTGAAATGCGTTTTTCTTTTTCTTTTTTCTTTTTTTTTAGTCTCTCACTGTTAAAATACACCTACCATTAAAATTATAGATGGATCATTTCTTTGTCAGTGGACAAACGTTCAAACTCAGCAGGGGATCAAATACCTTTTTCCCCACTGTATATATTATAGAGTATAAACTATGTATGAGTGTACTCAACTATTGCATTATGTGTATAACATATATTAAATAAATGTCTTTGATTCATAAATATATTTAGTAAGTTTTCCATTCCTTAAAGGGGGTTTACATCAGAGACTTACCTCAAGGGAGTAATTACCAATTATCCTGTGTTACTTAAATAGTAATGACTGTAAAAAGGGGAATTTCCTCTGTAGAAGTTATACTCGCTTGATTAGCTATTCCTTTTTTAACAATAGAAAATACATCTTGAGTCAAATAAATCAAAAAGAGAGTTTGTTAGCGTTGCTCAACAGCTATCGCCTCTGAAACGCTACTGATCATAATGACATCATCAAAAACCAACCCAACGACGATGTGTGTTTCGTCTTGGCACTTAGACTTGGCTCATCAGGGCTAAGTGTGAGTTCAAATTTTCTCTCTTTTAAACTTGGGCAAACCAGTGGGTGGGGTTAGAATGAACCCTTTCATTATGACCTGAAGTCATTTTGCAGTTAATAAGTATATTTCTCAAAATGATTGATAAACAACAAGGTTGTTACTGTGGCAGAAAAACACAATCATAAAAATTACTATTAATGCTAAATTAGAAAAAGTGACTAATAACATATTATGACGTATTGAGCTTTGTTGAATATTATGCAAAATGAGAATATTATAAAGAAATAATATACTTAAGTAATACCAAATATATAAAAGTTACATCCAAATCCCTGAATGAAAATAAAATTAACATGACATGCACAAATTCATAAAAGAAACAATCATTGTAATTTTGCTTTTATTGGCCATTATATATAATCAATTGTATTAAATACTTGAACAATACCTATAGTTTAATATTGATACCTTGGTAAAAAATTAGACACTGCTACTTGATAAAGGGTTAAAAGGTAAAGCCCTTATTTAGACTATTAGGCAATTTTGTATTTAGCTTGAAAATTCATTGAGCTTATCTGCAAAGCAGTTTCCTATTCCAGTCACCCCGACATATCATTTGAAGTACTATGTCAACATCTATAAAGACTAGGGGCCTCATTCTATTATCGACTATTCTATTCCCCTCCGGCCGGGGGTTCCGGGAGGCTTGCGGCCGGCGCCTTGTTATCTCTTGCGGCCGATCGCGCCGGAGGAAAGCCTTTGATCTAAAACGGCCGCAAGGAAATCGTCCGTAAGAAAAGCCTGGCTGCTATTCTATTGCTCCGGGAACCCTGTCTGCAAGGCTAAAAGCGAGCCGCAGCTTACTTGCAGCAAACAGGTCCCGCTAGCACCAATTAAGCACATAAAATAGCTCAAATAAAGCCATCCTGCACTTTGCAGAGTCTATGAAAGTGATATTCGGTGTTAGCAAAAATAGCACATAATTACCCTATACTCAAATCCGTAAAATAATATTTTTTTAATATACGTAAAATATACATGTAAAAAGTCCAGAGTGCTTGGAGCACCTCAGACACGCCCACGCCGCAGCCGGAAAATAAACAGTAATTTGAACTCGGGTTTGGGCTGATGTGCAAGCTTTAGAGTGGGTTACTTTTAATCCTCATGTCCCCCAATATGATCCCTAGCATTTACAGAGCTGTACAGTGCAGGCTTGCATTTATTTTTGAGTTTCTAGATTTCAGAGCTTACGGCCGGTTGCAAGATATGCGGCCGGCCGTAAGAGGAGATCCTTGCGGGGCCGTATAATTGAATTGCGAGTTAACAGAATCGCAGCCTTACGGCCGATTTACGGCCGATAATAGAATGAGGCCCTAGGAATCTAGGATCATTTTCATGCGTTTTCTCGCTTGCTACTAGAGTGTCCTCTTTATTGATTATAGAATGTATGTGTTCTTAGACACAATGAGGTTGATTTCTACTAGGTTTTCAAACATATCTAAGTTCAGAGACACAAGATATCTGATAAATAACACCAACTAAGAAACACAACATATGATATTTAATCAAATATCTTTCTGTCCCTAAGTAATTGAAGAATTCAGTTGTTTTTTGTATTTGGTGGCAGGCTTTACATTTTCTATAAAGATAATAGCCTGAACTCAATTCACATAACTAGCACTTTTTGTAACCCAGTATAGCTCTTACATTTCTGCCCTTTTTGCTTTTTGAATGTTCTTGATGAGTAGAGTGTCGTGATTGGTACTAGACCTTTATCTACGTATAATGTGCCAATGTTTAGATTACTGACTTGTTATATAAAGACTGAATTATATCTGAGAGCAACCTCTTTTAGCTCACTTATGTTAGAGTTGGGTTATCATGTCCATAGAACTAACCTATTAACATTATTGTGTCTAATTCATTATCCTTATTCCTTTTAATTGTCAAATACAAAAATGTAACATATTCATGATGATATCAATAAGTCATTTTCAAGTTCCTCAACTGATCCAGTCTGGGTTATTAAGATATCATTGTGTATCTTATCCAGAGATCAATACGTTTATGAATATCAGATTTTCTTCAGAGCAGACCGTAGAGTCCATTGCTTAGTCACCAGTGATCATTATTACTATATTACCACCTTTGTCTGATGGCTTTATAGTAATATTGTCATCACATTGAAGTTTTTTCTCTCTCAGCTAAGTTTTGGTTTACTGAAAATGTAGGTGTATTTTTATCTAGAGTGTGTAGATCACTGGTCACTAGATCTACAAATACTTCCAGATGGTGAGACATATTGCAATTGCTTTTTGTTTTGAGTTAAGTAGAAGGACCAGTCTTCCATCAGTGATATTTTTCATTTTCATTGATACTTAAACAAACTAATTATTTTCTTTTGTTTATCGTCAAAAAACTTTCAAAGTGCAATTTTTTTTATGCATAAAGAGGTGAAAAGGAAAATCGAAAATATAAAACTTTCTTTTGTACTGTATTCAGCTCAAAATTGGACAGATTAAAGATTTGCGATTGAATTGCTGGTTGTCAATTTTTTCTATGTGGGGTTGACAGATTTTGTTCAAATTTGTTGAGGAACTTGAAATGTTGAGGTTAAAAAATGAACAGTAACTTAAAATAACAATGAGTTAAAATTGTCTCATCATTATCTTTGTGCCTGTGTTATGTTTTCTGAATTTGACAAGCAAAAGAAAAAAAAAATATTATATAGAAAAATATTTAGGAAGTCTATTTCTACAAACAATCTACTACACTGGTCTAGCCATCTCCAAAAATCCATGATTAAAGCCACCCTGAAAGGACAATATCTCACTGCAGCACAATTTGAAGATTTCGAAAATCAAGCCAAAGAACTACTGTATTTTTGTCCTGTGTAAGATAGTGACATATTTTGGTTATTAATTGTATGTAAGGAATGAAAGAGAGGGCAGAATCCAATAGAACCCCAAGGCAATGGACCTGAGAGATGGGAGTGATTATGGCATTGTTAATAGTGAGGAATATTTGAGGAGTGAAAGCTGTTGTAGATGGTGGGACGATTAGGAGCTCAGTCTTTAACATGTTGATTTTAAATTGACAGGTGGACATCTACGTGGATATTATTGAGACGCAGCTGTTAACGTGCTAAAAAAAATGGAATAGATCTGGTGCGGCGAGCTAGATTTAAATGTCATCTGCATATAGATGATACTGAAACCCAGTAATTCATTAGGGTACCAAGGGAGGACCTTCAGATACACTAACAGTCGAGGGAATGGTGAAAAAGAAGTTTCAGAGAAGGAGACACTAGATGTTCCATTTTCTAGATTAAATAGCTGAAATCTCCAATTAAGGAGCAAAAACATTAAAGCCTGAAAAATTATTTTATGCTGTTGGAAGATTTGCCATCTGCTATTTAATGTATAGTTACATATTTTGTAGTACCACTGTAGTGAAAACTGCAGATAAATGCTTAGGATTAATTTGCACATTTGACCTGTTATCTCAAACCATAGTTCTAACTCATAACTGCCATCCAAGTAAATTGCAATAACACACTGACAGCGGCAGGAGGTGGACAAAGATTGAAGTTGCTGCAGATTAATGCCGATAAGCTCAGTCAGCTGCACAAGCTTCTGACTTACAATATTAAATCTTCAAACATACATAGTGGAGGAATGGTGTTAAAATTGAAATAATTCCCATGAATTTAGGTGGCTGGCTGTCATGAATTATTTAGATTTCATCAATATCTTCCTTTATAATAATACATTATGAAAATCATATTAATGTACTGTATCAGTGTATGGGTAATTTAGATATTTGAGTTTAAATTTTCATTAAATAAGTTAGCACTTAGCGGGCAGGTATAATTCTACCAACTGTTATATTGTTAGCCCTCTAGAATAATTGTTGTAGTGTTTTAAAAAAAAACAACCACAGTCGGTATTGCTCTTTTATTTAAGCAGTACATTCATTAGTAAATTGTTAATCAATAGTAATTATTTTCTGGAAAGACTAAAATCCGTTTTTTATTTTTAGTAATATATTCATTTTGAAAATAATGTGTTTATCATGTTGTGATGTCTTGAGAGGCGATTTATATCAACTTACAATAAAATGTTGAAATATTGGTTGTCTGTGTTAACTGGATAGTAGGGAGGTGAAAATGAGGCAAGCAAATGGTATAAAAAGCCTGCTCCCAGAAGTTTCAAAAGTAATTTTACAGAAAATGGTTGTATGTATGGGTTGAAATAATTAAATACTGTCAATTCATGTTACAATGACTAATGTGACTAATATTACATTTTGTTTTTGTATAGGGAATTCCCATTAACACACAAAAAAGATATTATGCATAATTCATCTCTTGATTCATCTACCCCTAAACATCACATAATCATGATTACATTCTAATAATCTCTATCACTGTTGATAATGCCACCACCAGTCCAACCCCTCAGGCTCGCAGTTTTGCTTCATATTTTGCTTCAACTACAGCACCTCGGTCCCTGTTGTCCTCCCCTCTCCATTCCAATGCATAATCAAAGCCTTATCTACTATACTCATCAATTGTCCTTACTAACTGTGCACCCCTATATCTATGTCATTGTCTCCAAATACTCCCCCAGCTGTGTCTATTGCTCTGCCAATGAACAGCTTATTTCCTCTTCTCTTGTGATCTTCTCTCACCCCCACATTCAAGACATTTCTCAAGCTGCGCCTACTCTATGGAACTACTTGCCTCACTCTTGCCTGTCTAATTCCTTGTTTCAAAAGCTTCAAGAGCTCACTAAAAACTCATCTGTTTAAAGAAGCATATATTTTATAACCCTTCACATGCACACTATGTAGGCTCTGTTGCCCAAAAAAACCTTTTTTTTGTGAGCCATGGAATGGAGGCCATAGACAAAGAAAAGAGAAAATCACCAACGATGTCCTTAATATTTTAAGCTCCGAGTACCTGCCCCATAACTACTTTAAAAATCACTATCACATCACTTCTGTAACAATATCTGATCTCGCTAAAGTTTATTTGGAAGTCTATCAGATGGCCCAAAATTTAAAAAACCCTACAAGTACTTTCACCCCCCGTCAAGGCAGAAAAATGCCTCTGAGGAGCCTGGATGCCTCAAAATGGTTGCTTTTGAAAAAGCAAACACCTTAATTGTGTCGGATTTGAGGATTGATTGCTCAAATCTAACAGGAGCCATTGGAATTACCCCATCTAAAATATAACCATGGTACCTAAACATAATTCCTATACCATGGGGATCATCAAGGACCCCCATGGCACCCTTCCTATTACTACAGAAGTCACACCACTAAGGAGGATATTACCAATCTTTTTTGACAGCCCGTAGGGACGATAATTGGCACCTTCATCCTCACTTTTTAGCCCTGAAAAGAGGGCACTTCCATGTTGATTGAAGGATCTGTCTACTTATTTCTTGATTGAAGTCCTTGTCCCTCATCTGTGGCTCCTGGAAATGGACCTGTGCCTAAAAAACTGCCTATCTATAAAACTTTACCTCACATAGATCATCCTACGAGGAAATCCCGTACTGACTAATGTTGTTTTTTAGTTTTTTTTTCATTGCGCCTTTGTCTTATATACTATCATCAGAACCATATATTTTAATAACTCCTGCCACATATCTAAATGATCAAAAGTCTAACACAGTTTTCAATGGGTTTATACAGATATGGGAGGACACACGCCTCCATCTTCCAGCTCCCAGTATATGATGTTAGAAACACAATAGATTCATGTACTCATAAACAGTATCTTTAAAAAAAATGGATTTTCCCCAAAAATGTTGTTATGTCCATGGCTATGGATATTGTTAGTTTTGTACATACTTGACAAACATGTATATCTTTGTCGTGATCAGAAATGGTCCTTTAATCGCTTGACTAGGGAGAAAAATGAGTCTTTATAGTGGTGTATTTTAATACATAATGTACAGTCATCATTATTATGTATTACTTTTCCATGATTAAAACAGTCTACAAACTAAATGTTCTTACTTTTTCAATCAATGTTCCTCCAAAATCCCCCCCAAAAAAGTCTTGCATTTAGTGCCTTTTAAAAGTCCTGTACATGATAGATAGTAAAAAATAATATGGAAGAAAGACAAAACCAAGATAAAGAAAGGCAACTCTTCCGGTTCTTCTTTTGAATGGTGAATTTTTACATGCCTCAGAGCAATTACCTCAAGGCTACATTTACTGCCTATAATTACTGAAAGGTTACAGTGGTTTGCTTGACATTGACGTTTTATAAATGAACAAAACTTGGAAGTGTCTTATATAAATCATCTTGTGTTAACCATTCCCTTGTTAATGGAGAATAGAATATTACTTATTTTTAGAATATACCTAGATGATGGTCTGTTTTTCAAACCCAATATATTATTTAGCACTTTCACAGCACATGGCCATATGAGGTACACAGCCGCCTAGGGGAGCAGCTCTGAAAAGAGCACTTGATTAGGTGCATGGAAGCAGAACTTCACATGGTAGTATTGGGGGTGGTTACTAGCAAACTGGAAAGTCACATTTCCTATCTGCACAGCTGCTCCTACATCTCTGAGGAAATGCTCCACACTAGCTCTGCATCCAAAGAGTGGGAGAAATAGCTGCCCTTTGCAGTCCATTTTAATTATTTTTTGAAGAGAGAGCTTGCACATACTGTACATGATACCTTATTCAGTATATTGCCACTGTGTATGCCTGTGATGGGCAACCTGTTTCACTTGAAGGGCCTCATATGTGGCCCCTGAGTGATAAAGAGGGCCCCATTGCTTTCCAGCTTTTTATTCTACTCAAACCAAAATGGTAAAATCACATTAGGAAAGAAATTAATCGGTAATATAGGTATAGATAACGTGAACAAATGTTTACAAGTACATTTATGAATTCTTTGCTTGTTTTATAGTAATATAATGGACTGTATTGTTGTAAACGGTCACTCTCTCCCACTGCAGAGAACAGACTGAGGGCTGCATGCGTCCACTCGGCCACCTGTTGCCCTCGGCCACCTGATGCTGTATGACCTGCTCCGCTTTCCCTGTGATTTTATAATGAAATGGCACTCATTTAAAACAAGCCATTATAGTGTGAGTGTGTTTTGAGGGCCACAAATACGTAAACACAGAAGTTCCATGCATATTTGTGCTGACCTCCTGTTTCCTGCCTCTCGGGACCTCCAATTTCTTGCTTGCAGAGCTGCTAACTGATCTCTGCAGCCAGTGACCGTAACCTAGCAAAATTAACTGTTCTGTCTGAATATTGATTAGACAATTAGAGTGCATTGGCAAAATAATCAGTTTAATATTTGTGTCCATATGCTTATAAAAATGGTGCATTGCTGTGATACATACAATGCCCCTTTCCTCAGAATATTTTAGCAAAAAAATTTTTCCGAAAAATTACATATATTATTTAGAGAGTATATTTATTCCATGGTAGCAAACATATTTATTGTATTATGGCATATTCACACATACTGCGATCACATACAGGGGCACCAAAAATCTAACATCAGAATGCCATTGTATTTGATTCATTTATATATTTGTTTACAAATGTCACTTTTTTATAGAGCTTTTAGCTGTTGGTTTATGATAATGTATGTTTCCAGTTTTATGACAGCATTGGTTGAGGGATTGATTAGATTTAAACATACAGATACTAGAGGAGCAGCAGGCCCTGCCCAATAATCTAGGATATAAGGTGCTTTTATAAAAACCCAAGGGCGAAGGAATCTGGGGTGACAAATGACAAACTCTCTCTCTCTCTCTCTCTCTCTCTCTCTCTCTCTCTCTCTCTCTCTCTCTCTCTATATATATATATATATATATATATATATATATATATATATATATATATATATATATATATATATATTAGAGAGAATGTGAGCGATAGAGCTACAGATCTACATATATATATATATATATATATATATATATATATATATATATATATGTATTTATTTATATATATGTATTTATTTATATACATATAATCGTGTGTGTATGTATGTATGTGTATATATGGATGGATGGATAGATAGATCGAGAAATGGTTATCTTTCTTTCCCTATCTCTTCTCTTTCTATCCTCTTTCTCTCCTAATCTTTCTTTCCCTCCCCTGCCGTTTCCCATCACTTCCCTCTCACCTCCTCTCTTTATGGAACGCTTACTATATTGGTCACACTTTGCAACTGGTACCGCAACTGCAAGCTTTGTGGAGCGAGGTGAGCCATTGCGACCCATAACCACGAGGCCAGCAAAACTTTTCCTGGTACCAGGCAGTGGAAGATTCGCAATGAGCGCCAGAGGCCCCCCGGCGTTGCATCACCCCAATGTACCTGGTTCCTGCAGAGGGAGATGGGGGGAAGGAGACACAGGGGAGGGAGATGGGGGAGGAGGAGACACGGGGAAAGGAGAAAGGGAGGGGGAAAGGAGACACAGGGGAGGGAGATGGGGGAAAGGAGACACAGGGGAGGGAGATGGGGGAAAGGAGACACAGGGGAGGGAGATGGGGGAAAGGAGACACAGGGGAGGGAGATGGGGGAAAGGAGACACAGGGGAGGGAGATGGGGGGGAAGGGAGACACCAGGGAGGGAGATGGGGGGGGGAAGCAAACACAGGGAATGGAGAGAGAGAGGGGGAAATGAGATACAGGGTAGGCAGCTTGGGGAAAAGGAGACACATGGGAGGGTGATGGGGGGAAAATCAGACACAGGGGAGGGAGATGGGGGAAAGGAGACACAGGGGAGGGAGATGGGGGGGAAGGAGACACAGGGGAGGGAGATGGGGAGAAGGAGACAGGAGGAAAGGAGAGAGGGGGAGAAGGAGACATGGGGAAAGGAGAGAGGGGGAGAAGGAGACATGGGGAAAGGAAAGAGGGGGAAAGGTGACAAGGAGATGGGGGGGAAGGAGACACAGGGGATGGAGATGGAGAGATAGAAGACACAGGGAGGGAGATGGGGAGAAAGAAGATACAGTGGGAGGAGGATGGGGTAAAGGAGGTACAGGGGAGGGAGAGGGGGGAAGGGAGACACAGTGGAGGGATAGAGAGAAAGGAAGAGGGGGAAAGGAGGCACAGGTGAGGGAGATGTGGAGAAAGGAGACACAGGTGAGGAAGAGAGGAAAAGGAGACACGGGGGGGGGGCGACACAGGGGAGGGAGAGGTGGGGAAAACGTATTCCTGTCATTTTTGACTGGCAAGTAGCTGGTGATATATATTGTTCTCTCTCTTCAGCATTGTTACTGGGTTCTGATGCTTCAGCACATTAGCATGAGCATGACCAAGTATGATAAATGTCTGCTTGTTATAAGGCAGTTGTGCCTTGTTTCTGTCAGATAAACAAGCAAGAACAAGTACTACTGAAATGATCTGATTATTGCTCATACTGACGGTGCAAATACGATTAGATGAACTTTAGATGAACTACCATTTTCAGAAAATGCAATTCTGTGTCAAGGCTTTTTGGTAAAATATGCTAATCCTCACTGAAGTATGAACAATGATGAAAAAATCAGAAAAGCTACTTTTCAGGAGTGCAAAAATAAAAAGCAATTATTTGATGGTGTAGATATTGCTGACTAAAATGCACACGGAAACTAATGCTACCCCTCACTGTCACAGTCTGTGTCATGCTGCATTGCATCTGGGAAATCATATACAAATTGGTATACAATTCTGAATACTGTATCTAAAGACAACATAAGGCACAATAAAATTGTTGCCTTAAAAGGAAAAAAATGTGACCTTAAAGGACCACTGTGATTCAATAAAAAATATACTAGTTTGTGAAGTATGTACCAAACTAGCAATATTAACAACTTTATAAGCCATAGACCTCAAAAAGTCTGATTTCCCCCCCCCCCCAAAAAAAAAAATATGTTTTAAGACTCTGTTTATTAGTACAGGGATCCATTTTGTGTTTGTAACCTCACTTCTGCAGAGCTGGATGTTAAAGGTATGTGCTTGTAGTTATCAGTGGAGGGAGGGTGTGGGAGGAAGGAGCATGAAGAAGTCCAGAGCCTTTGTTTCATAATAGGATAAACTGAAATTGACACCACACTCCATCTCCCTCATTGGCCCAGAAGCAGAAAACTTGCATCATCCAACAACTCTCCAGAAATGTAAATGCTCCTCTCACACAACTTCCACAAATGTCATGGATCTATTCAGGGTCTTGAAGAGGCATCAATTATTTTATTTCTAATTAAAAACTAGCTACCGTATATACTCGAGTATAAGCCGAGTTTTTAAGCCCTTTTTTTAAGGCTGAAAAGGGCCCCCTCGGCTTATACTCGAGTCACCACCTCCATGTCTCTCTTTACCCACGCCTCTCTCTTCCCCCCCCCCCCCGTGGCTCTCTTTCCCCCCCGTGGCTCTCTTTCCCCCCCGTGGCTCTCTTTCCCCCCCCGTGGCTCTCTTTCCCCCCCGTGGCTCTCTTTCCCCCCCGTGGCTCTCTTTCCCCCCCGTGGCTCTTTCCCTCCCCCTCCCTTATCATCCTCAACCGTCCCATCCCCATCCTCATCCTCAACCGCCCCATCCTCAACCGCCCCATCCTCAACCGCCCCATCCTCATCCTAAACCCCCCATCCTCATCCTAAACCCCCCCACCCTTATCCTAAACCCCCCTCCTCACTTTACCCCTCTAATTACCTCCCCCTCTCCCTTTCCTCTCACTTACCTTCCATCTGCAGCTGCTCCTCCGCGCTCCTTCAGTCTGCGTCGGGACCCAGCATATGCTAATGACGTGACTTCACATGCGCGTCACGTCATCAGCATTGGCCGGGTCAAGACACAGCCAGAAGGAGCGCGGAGGATCAGCTGCAGATGGAAGGTAAGTGAGGAGAAATAGAGAGGGGAGGTAATTAGAGGGGTAAAGTGAGGAGGGGGGTTAGGATGAGGAGGGGGGTTAGGATGAGGAGGGGGGTTAGGATGAGGAGGGGGGTTTAGATTGAGGATGGGGGGATTGAGGAGGGGGGTTTAGATTGAGGATGGGGGGATTGAGGATGGGGGGATTGAGGATGGGAATTGAGGATGAGGTTGAGGATGAGGAGGGGGGTTTAAGATGAGGAGGGGGGGGTGAGGATAGGGGGTATGAGGATGGGGGGTTGAGGATGAGGATGGGGGGTTGGGGTTGAGGAGGGAGGATGAGGAGGGGGGTTGAGGAAGGTGATAAGGGAGGGGGAGGGAAAGAGGCACAGGGAAGGGAGAGGGGGGAAGAGACACAGGGGATGGAGAGGAGAGGAAGAGACACAGGGGAGAGAGAGGGGGACACAAGAACGGGGCACAGAGGGCACACAAGAGGGGGACACAGAGGGCACAAAAGGGACACAGGGGCCGCACATTTCCCACCCTCAGCTTATACTCAAGTCACTAAGTTTTCCCAGTATTTTGTGGTAAAATAGGTGCCTCGGCTTATACTCGGGTCGGCTTATACTCGAGTATATACGTTATATGACTTTTTTCCTTATTGATTATTCTGTCAGTCAGACTTGAAGTTTTCAAATATTTTTTGTTCATTGTGAAGTGGTACTTACCCTAAAATGATATCTCTAATTGCTCCAGTATTTCTGAAATGCACAGTATCTGATGTGAAAATCATTGTGGGTCATAACATTCCTGCGATGTGCTTCTGGTGCAATTTGTGACAATTGTTTTATCACCATCAGCAGCTCCGGAGAAGTCACATTTTGTAACACAAACATTTGTAAATATTTACTAAGCAGAATAGTGATTAATGTTTAAATGTTTTACCATTTATTGGGTAGAATAGTACTTAACATAAAAGGTAGTAGCTGAATGTGGTAGTTTTCCAGGTTAAGTTGCAGGATAAATATGTTTAAAAACTTCCCATATGACTATAAAATGTATAAGGCTGAAAAGAAATTAGAAATGATTATTGACCACCATTAAGATAAACTGACCTCCACTGAACATGGCTTGTTCACCACTGTATCACATTGAAGAAAAAAAAAATGTTTAGTGGAGGTCCACTTATCGTAATGGTCTGATTTATGGGTTAAATGAAACAGTGGTTGAGAATAGGGAAGAGGGTGGTGGTTGACCATCTCCCTGATATTGTCAGCAAGATATAGAGAAGCTTTTCCATGGTGGATATATCTGCTTCGGACAAATAATTTTGGACACAATGTCCTGTTGTTAAATGGGTGTATGTCCTATCTCACTGCGGACCCATAATATATTACATGTAATTTGTGGAAGCAGTTTATTACAGTATGGACCAAATGAACATCTTATAGAAAATAAAAAAAATTAAATCAGCATTGTCAAGTTTTTATAAAGCCACAATAAAATGTATGATACGGCACAATTTAGGGGTTTGCGCTCTTTAATTATCAGGAATCTATTTTTCAATAATCATATGTAAGTTTCCATATCTTCCCTGGGAGGCACCTGTACTAAGTATTTGTACACAGAACCCTAATGAAGAAATGGATAAACATCTCAATTTGCAAACACTGAAAATTAATTAGGCAAAATATTTGTTAACTACCGTACAATAATAGCTTTCTAAAAGTTTTACTTAATTCAATTTAAGCTATAATTTATTCTAAGCAGTCTTTGGGTCTGTGGTAGGAAGGAACCCATAGTATAATGCTGTGCAGTTGTGATGGAGCACAATGTGGATGTGATTTAGGCATTGCAATTTCCTTATATCCTCTATACACCATTTTCTGTCCTCCCTCATTTGTTATTCTTCTGTAGTCCCCATCTCTTCCTTTTCGGCTGCTGCTATTTAAGTCTCTCCTCCTTTTTTCTGTCTCTCTCTCTCTCTCTCTCTCTCTCTCAACCCTTTTATTGTCTCCTGCATCCATTGCATATTTCCTTTACCCAGCCACTCTACCATTTATTTCCTCTGTGTATCCGACCCTGTTACTTTAATAAAAGCATAATAATCAAAGTTCTCTTTATTTGGTTCTCATTGGGTCGATGTTTCATGCATATGATTTCCTTAAGAAAATGTATATAAAATAGATTGATTTATATTATTTTGGATTAAGCAGATTCAAACTCATTGTGTCTTATTTCAATGAATATGAGACCACTTAAATAAATAATATAGAATGATGGATAGGCAGGTTGTTACAATATGTCAAAGGCTTATACTTGTGGTAAATAGGATTTTGTTTAGATGAATGTCTGAAATAGACGTTTCCAGTTCAATCATATGCTATTGAGCATTACAATTGCCTACAATCTCCCATCTTGACTTGATGATTACAGTGTTATAAAGAGTTATATTGTAAAAGCATGTTCTTCATTTGTATTTACTGTCAGTATTTTGCTGTCTAATTCCAAATATAGCTAAATGCTCAAAAACTGCCAATTTGCACACAGTAATCAACCGTTTGCCATTTGTCTCACTGACAGTTGGCATATGGGGAAAGAAAATCAATAATCACGGATTCAAAGCTTCTCATAAGTGTAAAAACATTTCATTCTTTCTTTGAAATGCACAGTTTATGCTGTATAGCAATATGAAATGGCATTTTACTTAAAGTTGTATCCCTTTTTTCCAGTTTCCATAAGATCTGTACCCACCAGAGTATTGGAAGTTAATGGGTAGCCCTTAGTGGCTTCCCATATGGCCACAATATTGTTGTATATAAAAATGGAGAGCATTTCACTCTTACACGGCACAAAGTTCATTTTTTTCTCACAACTGGCATATCACTCTGGTTCCCTATTTATTCCTCCTCAATATCCACAGTTATTTGTAGCTATTTTGTTTACTATTTATCCAACAAAAACATGTAAAAGACCTTTGAGCCTTTTCTGAAATAGGTTACATATTGTTGGAATGGGCACAAAAGAATCACATGAGGATGAGTTGAATGGGTGAGCATAAGTAGATATGATGGGCATATGGAGGCTGGGGTCTTATTGTTAAATATATGTTGGACTTAGTTACGTAGGTGGAAAATAATCAAAACTGGAAATATATCTGCCTGTTTCTGCATTAAATTGAAAGCATTATAGTCTTCTTAATTACACATTTCTAATAATGATCTACATACTACGAGGAATAAGGGTGTGACATGTTTCCTACAGGGAAACTAGAACACCACCGTGCTTTTACTCACTCTCTATTTTAGGTATGTATTTTTATTTGGATTGATACATAAAGATAGAAAAGTGTTCAGACTCATGTTGTACCACTAAACAGTATGGACAAAGATGCCACTAAGTAAAAGAGTGTTGGAAGAACCAAAGAGAACTGCTGGGCAGTGTAGGACCATAAACAAAAAATATTTTTTTCATATTGAAGCAGTGAAAATATAAATAAATAATTACCCTTTTCTCTTTGTTGTTTAGACCAATAGGTTAATTTTAACATATGGCAGACTTTAAATTGATAGTTAGAGGCGGAGCTACCAATGGTGCAATGCCCCGATGCCCTGCTATGGGGGGCCTGCTCTGTTGGACCAGTTCTGCCATTTTTTTTATTGGGTCTCACAGCACACAAGCTGCCCCTTTTGGTCTGTATGTGGGCAGTCGTAACACCTCCAGTCCCCAGGCTCTGATCTCTATGTTGTCTGGGGGAATGGAGGAAGCAGAAGCTGCACAACCCTCCCTGGGGCACCCAGCAGCACCCACACCTGAGATCTGGGAGATGCTAACATAGCTGAGCAGGATGCTCCTCTCCTGATAACATGTTGCAAATGAACAGGAGACGTGACTGATAATAATTATTATTAGTGATGAATTATTAGGTATAATTATAAAGGGTCTTACACTGGGAGGATTGTTCAGGTGCATAGAGATGAATGACCAATGCCAGAAAAACACATGTGCCTTCCATTTAAACTAATTTATTGCAGTGCTTATCTCTTTAAATACATACCGAGCTCCAGATGTGTAATGCTCTTGCCCGTCCTCATCCATCGTTTCATTGATTGATTCACTATTCATTTATTTATTTATTTTTTTAATTCTGAGTTTGTGTTGTATGCAGATTTTAGTGCGATATGTATGTGTCACAGGGGCTAATTTATATAGTTATGAGGAGTGAGGTAGCTGTTAGTGTCCAGTAATCCTGATGAATAATCAGACTATGGTAGTATATAGTGATACTTTTTTTTTTATTGGACAAACATATTCATAAATATTATGACTAGCTTTCGAGAGCCCCAAACTTTTTCTTTGCACCTGGGCCTTCCATTTAGTAGCTCTACCTCTTTTGACAACAGTATGTTACATATAACTTGCACCATGGCAATGCTGTATAACTCCTTACACTTGTAATATTCAATCATTCCCATTCTTGTTCCATTTTCTACATCATTTACTTTGTTTTTCTTTATGAAGCAGAAAACATCAACTATATACTTACTATAAGGTATCAACTATGTGTCTAACTGTGCACCAGAGGATTGAAAGCCACAACGGCACGTGGTGGGATTGTTAGCATAGCCTCGCAGATTTGCCATTTTTACATAAGTAATAATACAAGGCTATGCTTACAATGTAATGTAGATCAATTAATGTACAATATGGCAGTGCCATACATAATAAGAAAAATACAGTATTATAATGATATGGACTATATAATAGACGCTGCAACATAACATTTTTGAATCTGTGACATATCGCAAAAGCAGAAGTAGCATTTAAATAGATTACATTTGCTATTTATTATGCTGTTAATTATGATAAACTTTGCCATTGAGGGGTATTAGGATGTGTAGACTGTGAATAGATTGTGAAGAACCTAATTGTTTTAAGAAAGTATTTTATTTATATATATATATATATATATATATATATATATATATATATATATATATACAGTATATATATAAAAGCTTACCAAACCACTTCACCCTTAATCATATCCAGGTCCCATGTGAAATGATGGTATTCTCAAACTTAAAAAAGATGTGTTGGAAATGCTTAAAAAGAACACTGTAGGTTATCATACAATCTTCCTCCTGATTGATTTTAATGGTGAATGCGGAGTTGATCAACTTCTTGTTGCAAAGGGAAACCACATAAATATAGCAAGACTCCAGTGAAGGTCTGTCCGACCATTTAGCACTTCCTCTCAGTCCCAGCCCCATTGATGACCTTTCTAGAATGGAGACAAGTAGTCATAATTCTTCTCCAGTTAAGAAGCAGGTGGCACTTACCTCCTATCCCTTTAAGCAGCCATATTCCCACCTCTTTGCTTGTGGCACCAACCTCCTGATTGCTTCAGTTTCTTTATGCCTCTGGCCCCTTTCTGTCTTGTCAACTCGGAATTCCTTGCTATAGGGTCCCCCAATGGGAAACTTAGAAGCTGATGTTTTAAAATAAAGCAAATGCTATTTTGTAAAAATGACTATGAATATCATCAACGATCAATACATAAAACAATTGGCTCCTGTTGTTAGGGTACTACAGTATCCATTTAATAAGTGAAAGGCTTTAAATTTACATTTCTAAATGATGTCATCAGGCTAATAGGTCTGATGCTGAATACCATCATTATAGCATTTATGACACAAACACAATTATTGTTAGATCCATAAACGTAAATTGTATCATAGTAGATCTATTGTATTATAAAATTCATTATATAGTTTATGACCATCTGAAACAAGTTGGATATATGACTATTTGTATGTAATAGATGATTTAGGTCAGATGCCGATCTATTTTCTGTTCATTTCATTTTTGATTATTGTTTTATGTGAATAATAAAAGAAGAATAAATAAACGTGTGGTGGTGCATTAGGATCATGAAGTAATTTTATCCGTAGATATAATATTTTTTTTCTATCAAATACTCCCTAAAGCTGGTAATTATTACTACAAAAAATAATTTTCAAATGCTGGTGTTTTTACAATGTTTGCTGTGCATTGTTTTTTCCACCTCAAACCTCAATAAACAAGGCATTTTGAGGTCACTGGGGTGACTCCGGAGGATATGGTTTACTATAATGAGTTTGAATGAAATCTCAAATCAAATAAAGCTGCAGGCAGGAGAGCTTTCTTATGCAGACAATGAGCATGTTGACCCAGTACTGAAAATATTTTATTCCATATATCAATTTATGAGCATCATTTATAAAAATGTACCTACAAAACAAAAACATTGTTGTGTATTTATGTATAATAATACATATTATTTCTGAGCTGCTATTTGCAGGTGTGGTACTCAATGTAGACATCAGAGAGGGCTATTTAATACAGTAAATAATAAATAAATAAATACAAAAAGAAAAGTTTATATTTATACAGCACTGGTGGTAGCTCCACCACTGTTTTAAACAATGTGTAGATGTTTATTTACAAAGAGTTAAATATATCTAGAGAAATACCAAAAATTCCTTGTATTCCACCAATTACTCAAGCAGCTTATCGATAGCCAGAGTTCACCATTTTTTTTATGGACTTTCTCCTGTTGATTCATGTAAATATGGTTTTAATAAATAATTTGTATCAGTAAAATGACATATTAGAAACTGATGTATTAGAGATAGCTTACACAGACTGGAGAAAAATGAAAACACCAGAAAAAAAATATATAAAAAAATATATATATATAAAAAAAAAAAATATATATATATATATATATATATATATATATTTTTTTTATATATATTTTTTTATATTTTGCTGTTAATGCTGTTATAAAAGGGTAAGATTGATGCGTTGCTATTGAATACCTTGTGCTAAAACAAGTGAGGGTCACATTTTGGAGGTTTGCTCCCTGTTGTATCAAAGTAGATGTCCATTATCACATTTATATGAACTATGATAGAAGATTATTTTACACAAACATTCACATGCAGACATTTGTCTATAAGACCGTCAAATAACAGTTAACAAATATTGCAGTATGAGTTTTTTCTTTTCTAATCTCTCTTTTCTAAAGATCCCTTTTTTTAATTTTATTTGACAGTCTAACTGTGTATAGTTTTAGATGATACCAAAATAAGAACCTCTGCTGTGTCTCTATAAAGAATATTTACAGACTAGAATATTCTATTTTATTTTTTTAAATGAAAGCTTTATTCTTCACAAAAAAAAAAATTATAATTTTTTTGCATAAAATGTCAATTTTATTTAGGAAAGTAAAATCCACAGGAACACAGCTATATGAATAGCAATGTGTTTAGAAAGTTAAACATTTGAAACAATTGCAAGAAAACACAAACTTGTTGCTATACATGATATTCCCAAGACTCCCTGCCGCTGTATATCATGTAAGATGTCAGAATTTACTAGCAAGGAAGAATCCCCATCTCATTTTAATATAATTTATGCAAAACAGACCATTCAAGTATCATTAAAAATTGCAATGTTTAAAACCTGATTTGCAACTTGAGCTTTCCTTCATAATCCAATTTCTTCAGTCTATGATGTAAAAGATTAAACAATTTCGTAAATAGGCTTAAAATCTGAAAAAAACAGTAATTATAAATCTAAACAGAGAAATAGCATTATTAACAACTTTGCTACTAAGCTTAAAGGTATATCCAAGTTCCCTGTTTTTACCTTTATCTAATCTAACACCTGCTGTTTATATTAGAAACACACACATTACCTTGAGTCATTCTATATACATACATATTTATTTTATTTTAAAAAAATATAACTTTTTTTCTACACCCCCAGAGCTGCTTACATAGGCACAGTGTACCTACCAATAGAAACACTGCATTTGGGTAAGGATTTTAACCCTTGACCAACCTTCAAGTCAACAGCAGCAAAGTGCAGAGTTACACAGAGCAATGTCTGGGCTCCTCCTGTTTCTTTGTGTAGGGGACTACACATCCTATGATGCCTTCCTACACAAACTGCCTTTCCAGAATGATACAATGTATTAGCTGCCTGTGATTGGCCAAAACCAACTGAATTGTATGATACATTTCGCCAAGATTTACAGAGGTGTTAACTCAATTCAACTGCTTGCAAACTCAAGAGATTTAGCAAACATTAGAGTTTAATAATATTTATTTTTGTATTTCTTCATGCAAAAAATTGTTTTCATAAACTACTGATTCTCATAATTCATGAAACTTAAGTATGCCTTTAAATGACCACTGTAGTTTTAAAGGAACCTTCACATTGTTGGATAGTTTGTAACAAAATAACATTAGCAAGAATGCAAGACTGGAAAAAAACAACAATATTAGAGTAAATCCTATCTTTATATGATTAATTCTGTCATGGGGGCCCATCTTAGATTGCTAATCTGCTTGTAGTTTGGGCTTCCTCCCACTCCTCCCAAGTTCCTAATGCTTTTACAAACTCTGATCCACAAATTAGCATACTGAGCCATTCATTAGCCATATAAACAATGTTGTATTTCTCAGGAATTATCTTCTCTAGAGAAAAAAAATACTACAATGCTTTTTAAGATGAAAGCTTTCTTTGGGGGTGACAGTGCCTTTTTAAAATATTACAATAAAATATAGGCTATCATTATTTATATTATTTGTAAATATTAAACTTCATTGATCCTTTAAAGAGTACTATGTAAGAGTGTAAACACTAGTGACCCAATTCTTTGCTGCCAGTCAAGGTATTAGCACCGCTGCCAGCAAGGTTTGGTTCATTATTGTATTGGATATTTCTCCTTCTCACACAGTAATACCATATTTTTTCATCTTATAATACCCTTCAGCTTCATATGTCCAGAACCCTAAATAATCTATTTGGTTGAATGGTACATTTTACTTCTGTTAGAGAAGGATTAGCAATATAAAATTTGAACAGGCAACAGTAACTTCTTGCACAACTATGTGATATAGATATTTTTAATAAAACAAAAGTAACTTAATAAAATAAAATCACAAGTAAATACACAAATTGGGTATGGAGTTTAAACTGGTATTATAAGGCAATTTTGACATGATTGTCAGAGCATGATAGATCCGCATAATATAATTTTCTTGAATAAAAATATATTTTATGTTATTTTCAACATATAATAGTCCAGTTTGCTGAGGATTATGACTGTGGACCATATGTTAAAATATAATTAAAGGGACACGTCATGATAGAAGTAAAGTTTATTTTCCTAAAAATAAGGATATTTGCCATTTTAAACAAAAAATCTACTTTAGCGTTGGATAATTTCCCTTAAATGTTTAATTTTTTAGGCTGAAATTACTTTTCAAGAATCTCCTGCCTGTTTTTCAGCTTCATGTAAGGTCATTAACGAACACTCATGGTGGAGCGACTCTTAGAAAGGACATGCCACCTGGTTGAATTATAAGAATCACAGTTGGCGTGAGGCCTCTAAAAGTCTTAAAACTCAACCAGCTAAATGAGTCTTAATGACCTAAGATACAACAGAGAAACATTAAAAAGGTTTTCGATAAATACTTTCTGCCCAAAAATAACAACATTCAAGGTCAATCACCTAACATTAATTTAGATTTTCTTTTAATATCAGGCAATAGCAAATATCCTTATTTATCAATATAATTTCAATTTCTGTCATATTTGGTACATTTCCTGTGTCACTTTAAGTCACTCCTGTATAAAATTGGACTTTAGTATTCAATGAGAATAACAATGTTTATTGCTGGGTGACTTTAAGGAAATTGCCTTTTATTTTTCTATTCTTGACTGTTATTGTTTTGGAAAAGTAAATTCACTTTATATATGCTATAAAACCAGTGTTTTTGATGAAAAAAACTAAGCTGTTGATCACCATTCATTTTAATAGAATTACAATTTATTTTGTATTCTGGTTGGTGTTTTATATTCATCAGCAGATCTGATATCTCTAAACATATGATAGAAAATGAAACTATAAGATCTACAGAAACAATGAACATAAGACCTTTATAGGTACTTTGGTACCAGATGTTCCATTATTTATATCATTTCTAATTTGACAATATATTCTACAGTTGATCTTTTAGTGACAACTTGTTTAAAACAACAACAAAAAACACCTATTGTTAAAAAAAACTGCCTTTATAAAAATAACATTTAAAACGTATAAAGATAATTGTATCCCTACAAGTTGGGTTCTTCTAAAAGAGCACTACAAAAAAAACAACCTAAGGGTCATAATTTCACATATTATTCTTCTTTACATAAGATATCCATCAGAAACATACTTTGTTCATTTATAGTAATTTGTAATCTCTTTCCGTTTCTTATTATTTGGTTACAATATTTTGTTTAAAGTTTAAGAGTTTGTTTTACAAGGAAAAAAAATTAGACCATGACACAAATTAATTGTTGAAGTTTTGGAAATGTAGTACAGTTGGTGTTTAATAACATTAGACAAGTATATTGTATCAGTCTTGATATGCTATGCTTTATAAAACAAGTGTCTTACAATAAAAATTATATTTTCTTAAAAGAGAAGTTACTGTTGAGATATAAAGAAAAATGTTTTTCATTATTAGAATTCTTTTAAAGGGACATTGAAAGCATTTTTTTCTTTGCTACATCTATTTGATAATGTGCCACTTTGTGTTTTCTCTTTTTTAAATGAAACTCTCAAAGCAAAAAAAAACTGATTCAAATGATGAACTGATCTGGGGTCTTGCCACGGTCAGCCAGTGAGCAGTAACATAGCTGTATGACTCATACTTGTCGGCCAATTAAATCTATAGACATATGTATGCTCTGTACACTACCTGATAGTTTTAATCAAGTTTAAACAGATTTTACTTAATATGTTTTCATGCAAAACACAACTTTGGTAATATTTAAAGTATCTTTTTTTAAATGCATGAAAAAAGTGTTGGGTTTTATATCCCTTTAAGTCATTTATGGTTTAAATGTCCACAAAATTGAATGGTATAAGTGGATGGTGAAAAAATATGCTACAGTGGCTATAAGGTAGAGAACATATTACAACATTTAAGCTTAATCAAGAATATAGCAATAATTTAAATGTAAACTTTTTGCCACCTGCCCAAACATAAGACATTTTTTCAAAGATAACACAGGTTGAAATCATGTATTATCCATGGACGGCAAGGGATAAAAATTGTCTTTGCTTCTTTAACAATTTACCCTCTTTGTGGTAATCTAACATTTCCTATAGGTAATAGTGAATCCATTTTTTTTTCATTTGGAAAAAAGGAATAGATCATTTTTGCCAATACAGGCTTTAATATTTATCAACTTAGAAATTGTCATTCTGAAAGTAAACTCTAGTTTTAAAATATTTTTGACCTTGTTTTCCAGATTTCTCTTGATCAATTTTTGTATGTGAATATAATGTATTAATTGAAAATTCGAAAATGATAACGACAGAAACTACCATGGCCATATCATTTAATTTTTAATTTAATTACTAGCTATCCCTAGTTAAACATAATGTGCACTCATACACTGTACATTATTAATGACTTCTTCGAATAGAAGCTTCCATATATTACTGGATTATGTATGGAAATTGTGCATGACAAAAAGAGAGGGGGGAAATACAAGTGATGTTATCTGCATGTAGCACACATTTCTTGATAAATCCACCATGGCATTAAACGTCAGCATGTCCGTTGGATCTAATTTGCTGAGCTGAATGTACGATTTGAGAAGCATTCATAAATATACTATAGGCTTACATATTTATATTGCATTGTATGCAGAAAATAGAATATGCTTTCACCATAAAAAAACTACCATGATAAAAAATATTAATCCTGCCGTTATTATATTCTTGTTTGAAATGCTATTAAATATTATTAAAAAAAGCTAGGTAGCTGCAATGTGTATGCATATGTGTGGCTTTATATATTGTGTAGATATACATTTATATTTACACATATTACACATGTTAACTCTGTACATACAATGTTATTCTAAGTTACTACAATTTAAATTATGTATTATTATTATTATTATATGGCAAATAAATCTGTTATTATAAATATAATGAATCCTATCTTTATATACAAAATAGCATTGCATATTGCTCAAAGATAACAGACCTATATAAGGGTCTATAGCTATATCTCAATTATTTTGACATCTTGCTGTGAATTTGTGGGGATTGTTGTCACCTCTCTGAATCACTGAAACTCCCCAAAATCTGCATCAAAACATGAATATAAAATATCTACATAATGCATACACAGGGACAGAGCTACTAGTGGTACAGTGCACCAGGGCTATCCATGCACTCCCAAGCTACCCTGGGGCTCCTTGGCCACACACACCCCCTGGCTGGAAATTGTTTTTTTTAGGGAAGAAGTTAAGAGAGCAATAGATGCAAAGTGGAAGCAAAGTACAGGGGGAACGGGTTCTGTGAGGTGGTTGAGTGCTGTTTGGGGATGTATGTTGAGGGGATGGCTGCTGACAAGGACTGGGTGCTATATATTTCTATGGTGTAGAGTAGAGCCCCCCCACTGTGGGCCCCATTGGCCACTCCAAAGCCCTCCCCCATGTAGGATGTCACTGGAAAGTGGAGCAAGTATGTCCTAGAGCTGTGATCCAGGCAGATGAGCTTTCCACAGGCAGGAGGTAAGGAAAGAGGAGCAGCAATGGGAAAGAGTCTTGAGGAAGGGTGCTTTTATGGTAAGGGGTCCCGGGGAGGAGACCTGAGTTAATTTGTACTGTGGGGAGGCCAAGCGCAGATATACTTTTCCAACCCCTTTCGGGGTACCCCACTTTTTTTTTTTTTGCAACAGGGCCCTCCATTCTCCAGCTCTACCACTGCATACAGTATACATAATTTATGAGGTAAGATAGTGCCAAGACCATTAGGATACTAGGATAGTGGATACACTCTGACACTCATTGGTAGCTGCAGTAATATTTCTGATTTATTCTTTATTTTCATCAGCTTGAACAATAACAGCTATTTGCTGGAAATGTGAGGTACTCACGCGCAGGGCCCACTAAGGAATGGGGGCCCGGCACCATCAGTCAGCTGAAATGACTGTTGATAAATTTAAAAAAGAATCAGGGCAGCCACAGACCTCATTGTATAATATTGTTTAAACCTTTAAGAGGTGGGGTAGAGGGAAGGGGGGGTGGAAAGAGGCAGAACAACACTTATTTCTGAAATCCTTGCAGACCACTCCTGTATGATGCACGAGCTGCCATGAAAGGACGATCCTGGAGAGAAAGTGCCCACTTAATGGATATAGCTCTTTGTATGGCGATTGCATCATTTAATAGCAGTGGTATTTCTGAAGATGAAAAGCAGATCTTGATTGAGACGAGGGCGAGGTTATTCTCACAGAAGCATTTTGTATAGATTGATGAATAGAAAGTTACAAGACAAGCAGGAATGCATGGGTCATGCATTAGCATTTAAATGTAAAGCAATGCAGAAAGGTGGTAGTTTAGAAAAAGCAGCATAATGTACTTAAAGTAAGTGAAGTGACACAGAATTAACAGATTCAGACCATTTCATGGTTGCTGGAAATATTATTACTATTATTTCTCTTTTGCGCAAAGTAATTTTCCAGAGTACTGTACAAAAAGGTAGAATGACTAGTACTGACTTGTAAGAATGTATATTTAATGGCATTGGCACTTAATGGGTTGTGTGCTTGTTAGCAGAGGAATGGTTGAGATGAAATACCCTGCAACTGAAGGCTTTGGCTGATTGTAGATGTGACTGAACCATGAGCCAACAAAGCTGGTTCGTATAGGTCAAGGGTCTGTTATAATTAAGGAGACCTATTTAATAAAAAAATGAATAAAACTGGTATGCGATAAACTGTATTTTCATAGCTGAATAATCTTTTTTCCTTACTATGGCCCAATACAACAATTACAACATATATATTTAAAAGCATAAGTGTAAATAAATAGTACATCTGTGTTCACATTTGAATGTCTAAAACAAGTGCTCTGTTTTTTCTGCTTAGGATCTTACAGTCAGGTACTAATTGTTTCTTCTCTCTTCGACTAATGAAGACAGTGTACTTCTAAGTACTGTAATAAACAATCAATGGCAACATTCTGCAACAGGCTGCTTGAGAGAGGTGACAGATTGGCTAATTTGAAACACTGCACTTCACAGTGTGTGTGTATTCATGAGCTGCAGAGGACAGATCCAAATAGGTGCAACCTGGATGATTTTAGGCAGAAAGTAACCACGTTTTTAAGCACTTGTTAATAAAATAAAGTCAATAAAAGTAAATAGATACTTAGGCAGATTATATTATTAGTGAAATCCAGAAACCTTCCATGTCCCTTTAACATCACATTATTAAATTCAGTTATCACCTCCCTATATATTCAAGAATTTGTAACTAAAGTTTAATTTTAAATGCCTATCACTAATCGACAAAGAGGAAAGACAGACAATTTCAGGCAACTGACCAGTCAATAAAGTCTGGACAAACAGAATATAAGAAATTAGACTTACATTAGATTCTGAAAATAATGGAAATCAAGTATGTTATGCTTCATTTGATCTCCTGATTACAATGTTTTATGCTTCATTTGATCTCCTGGACTTGCAGAAACAGAATGAGAATTGTAGTCCTGAGAATGGGCAACAAATAAATACCTTCTCTATAGCCATAGGATTCCCCTATGGTTATAGTAAAATCCTTCTGTGGAACCTTGGTCATAGTGCCTATGAAGGTCTTACAGGAAAGGTGACAGTCTTGCTAGTTTCCCTGTGCACAGAGAATTTTCTGTCATTTAGGCAGTGGCGGCTGGTGACTTTCCAAGTTGGGGGGGCAGAGAGGCAGATACCTGGCCCCTCCCCTTAAATTGAATCTGCCCAAAAGTAGAAACTCTTCCCCTTTGCAGCATATTACCTCTGTAGGCCCTGCCCACTGACACATAATCCAACCACTTACTTGATTTTTTATTTCCTGTCACTTTAAATACGTATTATCTTGATGAGGGTGAGTTGGTGCTGGTTCTGCTCACTATTCTTATGATGGGAAGTGCTTGCATTTTCTTCATGACATACAATAATTAAATAGAACATATATAGAACATGTTAGATCAGGATGTATAGCTGTGGCAGCTCTTAGAAACAGACAAAAATGATCCCATAGAGAGAGAGAGGGAGGGATCGAGAGAGAGGGATGGACAAAGAGGGGGGTAGCGAGAGGGATAGATAAGCAAGCAGTAAAGACCAATTCAGCATAGAAGACAGGATTTCCGAGAGAAGACCCTGATGGTGGAAAAAAATGAAGGCATACAAATAAGGGGACGACAGAGGAGGAGATCGATAGATGAGGTTATTGAAGCAATGAACATGAACTTGAAGAAGCTCAGAGGGGTAGTGACTGACAGATGTGCCTGATGTGTTGGGGTCCATAGGGTCACAGAGAGATGGACATGACTGAACAAAAACAAAAGTAATGGGAAAAAAATACTATTTTGAATCCATTTTTACAACACTACACAGGCTAGATGCTCCTACAGGTAGACTGATTGAAGTAAAGCCTAAAAAGCAGACATCAGTTTATTTTACATGACAATACAAGAACTAAAACTGAAGTACTCCACACTCCATCGTCTTCAACTGGCTACAAGCCCTGTGTATCATTTGAATTAAATAAAATCAGAAGTTACCTGTTCTACTAAACTGTACTAAAACTGTTGATTGCAAGCTCCACAAGTACATATATAATGTACATTCTATATGATATGTGTGATATATATATAAAATCTCACTATAATAGTTTTCCGTTGCACTGTACAGAGGTTAAGTATAAAGAGAAAAATGAAAATACAATGTTGGCTAAGACGATTGGCTAAGTTTGTCTTTTTCTGGATCAATTAACAGCTAATCCGCATATTGGAGATCCAATGAGATCTTAAAAGGTTGAACTTGATGGACTAAAAGTATTTTTTCAACCTCAATTACTATTTAACTATAATGGTTGTGGAACTGTTCGGAATGCTTACGATGTTGGTAACGCTTTGTAGGCCTGCAACTCCGAGGCGAGCCATCGTCCTCCAGCCCGCAGGACTTAGGCCTCACGCATCCTCCTCTGCCTCTCTCTTATCTTCCCCTCTGCCGCTATTACAGGCTGCAACTGCGAGGCCCACAGGACTTAGGCCTCTCTTATATCTCCCCCTATGCCTCCCCCAGTGCCCCAGTTTGCCTGGAAACCCTGCCAGTAGCTTGTGGCCCATACCTGGTTCCAAACATTGCCAGTAGCTTGCGGCCCATACTCCACATCTTCTCCTCCTCTGCGGCTCACGTCCTTCGGCCGGAACTACTTTCTGGATCAAGCCTGGCATAGCTTACGCAGGCAGGATACGCATGTGCAGTGCACGGCTTGATCCAGAAAATAGTTCCGGCCAAAGTATGGGAGCCGATGAGGAGGAGAGGATGAGAAGACTGGAAGTACGGGCAGAAAGCTACTGGCAGGATTGCATTCAGGTAAGAGACACGGGTGAGGGAGAGGAGGTGGAAAGGAGACACAAGGGAGGGAGAGGAGGTGGAAAAGGAGACACAAGAGAGTGAGGGGGGGGGGAGACACAAGGTGGCAAACAGCATTGCCAGCCTTAACATTTTATTCCCGTCATTTTCCTAGTGTGTGTGTGTGTGTATGTGTGTATATATACAGTAAACATGGGAACCTGGAAAACATTTGTAGGAGCACAACAGGCTTCTTTCTCTGATTTCTAGAAGCCTGGAAGAAGGTCCTTCATAGGGATGCAGATGCCTTATTCTATCTAAATATAGAATACAAGCTTTATTCTAGGAGCCTTCCTTCCAGCTTGTCTGATATATACAGGGTAGTCAGCAACATACAGAGTACTGAGATAGCTGAGGCTCTGCAGCCCACACAATATGCCAGGAGGAGTTGTTTTTTTTCCAATAAATTGTATTCAGAAAGAGGAGGGAGAGAGATTATACAGGGAACAAAAAAGTGTGTGTGCGTGGTGGAGGAGGATTTGTCTTTCAGACCACAATTTTTTTTTTTATATAAACTATATACTCACAAATGTTTTTTGCACAAATAGAAACCATTTGTTAAGTTTCAAATTAAAAGCAATCTGTCATGACTACTACTACTAGTTTTAATTATGATGCTGCCTATATATAACTATCTATCGATCTAGATGCATGGTGCCTGGGGGACGAGAGACAATATGAGAGAGAGTACAAGTCACACAGAGAGAATAAGAGAATCGCAGAGAACAAGAAACACACAGAGAGAGAATAATAGACAGACTGGCTGAGACTACTCACCCGGTTCTGAACAGCTCTATCAGCATGGCAGCTCTCACTGAACTACATCTCCCAGTATGCACTGCATACTGCAATTTGGCATTCCTAATTGGCTGGGGTAATGTCAGTGATTAGCTGGGGATTGCTCCAATGAGTCTCCCCAGCTTCAGCTCCTCACAGTCATTCTGATTGGGTGATCCCTGAAAGGTCCCACAGCTTCAGCTCACTCCCAGGCATGCTGATTGGGTGATGCTGTGTGTGACAGACAGGCTCATTGCTTCAGATCGAGCACAGGCAGCATTGTGCCCTGATCTGTAGTACAAAGCAAGTCACCAGCAGGGCGAGGTGTGATAAGGGGATAAGTCAGTGTGTTTAACTGTTTGCCAAAGGATTCCTCATTTAAAGTGACAGCAGCAGATATAAAAAAAAATAAGATTGAACATGATATAATTAATTGTTATTTTTATATTTATATATTTAAATTGATTAAGTTAGTGATTGGGGATTAAGTCAGTGCATTCATTCTGGGAGGGCGGTTGCCCCTATGCACCAGCCTCCCCTGCATTTAGTGGTGAGCTTGTAAACTGTCTTGGACGCAGCATCACATTAAAATCTTATTGATGATTTCTCCATTTTAATAGCAAAAACTCACAGTGCAATCTCTAGTATTTTAGTTTTCTTAAGCTATTAGCCTTGATGTACTTATTTTTGCAGAATCTGTGTAATGGTATGGTTAATTAATGGATATAAATTATAGGGTATTGCCATTTGCATATGATTTATTTTATCAGCAGTTTACTGTCCCATAGTGTTTTGAAGCAATGAATCTGTAAATCAATCTCCTGATGTTAGTTAATTGCTTTATCTACTTGTGCACCTGGATTAAATGGTCTAAGCAAATTAAAATTTATTTACTCTATGGAGAAAACACACTCTTCATTCTCCTGATTTATCCATGCACATTTGCTATAAACCCATTTCAGACTTGAAACAGCATGTTTTCTGTTGCAAAAAAATAAATCGAATACAACTTTTTTTTTCCTAGCCAGGGCATATAAATATCGTAGTTCAATGATTAGCTTCCCAATGCACAACTGAACCTTTATAGCACTGATTAAAATTGATTGCAATGTATGGGCTTTTTTATATGCAATGAGCATTGAATTTATTGAGCAGCTAGGTACAGAAGGACAATATCGATGTTCCTGTTAAATCATATGCTACCAGTAAAATGAACAAAGTCAGGGTTAGAACTGTGATAGAAATGTCATTTTCTTAGCAAACACATGACTTAGATATCTAAAATGATATGCAACAGTTCCAGCAGAAAGTAAATAATAAAAAAGGAACAGAGACATAGGACGATGATCAAATCCACCCCTTAATGACAGACAATTCCATGTGCACAGGAATAATAGCAAGACTGTGGATGTATATTTCAGCCTCTCACCTTTCATCAGTAAGATAAACATAAAATAAGAAGCTTCAGCTTTTAAAATGAATGTTCTTTTTATTATTTATAATCTTGAAACAAGAAAGTGACATCCAAACATCATTGTAACATACAATCCAAAAGTGTCATAGTGATTTATGAAGCAGAAAAAAAAATAAAGAAAATATTATACTGTATCTGTGAGGTTTATGACCCAACTCTTCAGTCTGTGGCCCAAAGGAATTAGCCGCATGAACGCCCTGCAGCTGCAATACAGTAAAATAATGAAATAATATACATGTATACATGGGTGTAGGAACTGGGGGGTGGGGTGGACTAACCCCCCCCCCCCCCACAGATTTTGCTATGTTTGTATGTATGTATATATTATTTTTTTTAAAGCCTGTGTATACAATGAGCTGTATCCCCCAGAATTATTCTGGCTTATACACCCCTGCATGTATAGGTGCAGTTATTAAGGTTTCCTTAGTGCAACAGAATGCACCAAAGTACAGAAAATGTTCTGCACACATAAGAGAAGAATGAAGGCAATCCGGTTGCAGTGATAAGGTCCTCGGTTGGCACTTTGCTGAAACATAATCTCCATTAACTGGTCTTGTGTAGTTAATCCTCTGGTTCTGTTTCCAGTTCTTCTAGAGGGTCATCCGTGCATTGTTTTTCACACAAGGGTTGGTCTGTATTTACTTTATAACACTTGTGAAAGCATGTAGGACAATTTAATAATCGCTTGTGTATAATTTGTATTGTACATGAGTGTTTGGATAATAAATATTGCACTATAATAGGTTTTTTTGTTCTTTCTTCTTTCTTTAATCAAATATTTATGTCTCCCCCTCTACTCTGCATTGATCTTTGGGACATCGGGTGGAATCTAAAAGAATAATTGTTAAATCACATGCACTGACATTAGCGCTTGTTGGATAAACAGGTGGCAATTTCAAATTTTTGCTATAAAATTGACAGTTATGGTTAATTTATTTTTAAATAATATAATTATTTAAATGTATTTGGAGATTGACTTTTTCACCATATATATATATATATATATATATATATATATATATATATATATATATATATATATATACAGGTATACCCCGTTTTGCACTTCCCTGTATAGAGCTGATTCGCTATAGTGCGGTTTCCGTTTCAAATTCCCTGCTCAGTGATAATTCTCGCAATAGCGCGGTTTTGGTGCCAAATCGCATTTACATGTCTTTAAATCCCTGTTTAGTGTTTTTCTCCCGCAAAAATCGCTGTTTCAGCGCTATGGCATTAAAATGCCCTGTTTAGCGCTGATTCACATAACTCATGTACAGCCCTAAACGGGGTATATATAATTGAAGAAGAGAAGATAAGAAGATAGGATAATGGTGATTTTAAATGGTGAAAGATTTAATTAATGAGAATGAGATATAGGGTAATTGAAAGTACTCCTAAGAATCAATTTTAATTCTATTCAGTTGCCTCAAAAGGAGGATCTATTGAATCCTTCCAGCACATTATATGATTTATGTTCAAGGAAGTTGAAATATTGTCCTAATTTAATTATAAAAGAGAGTCTGAGATGTCTCTCACTAAACAATACAATTATAATTAGGCAAGCAGATAAAGAGGGTGGGATTATGATACAGAAAAAGACATGTATATTAAAGAAACTTAATGATAATCGTTTTTAGAAATGATTAATGTGAACACAAATGTTCTATTTATTTACTGTAGTACTGTACTACTGTACTGTGGAGATGCTCTCCATCATTAATTTATGTTCTATTACGTTATCTTCATACCTATATTTTGGATTAAATGTGTATATAAAAGCAAAAGCTTGGTACTAGCCACTTATCTGTAGATTTGTCCTCTTTCTATTCCTTCTTTCTATTTAGGAATGGTGAGATACTTCAGTAATTTTGTGTTTACAATTGAGTTGAAGTTCTGGTAACCCTCTAATATATTCTTTAACAATTATACCTTCATAGTTATACATTAGGGCTGTTTGTCTTGTGAGTGTGGTGTAATTATTTGAGCTATTAATAAAGACTTTTTAGCCTTTTTATATTATTTCTTATTATTTTTTGCTACTGTCATTTATATTTCCATTTTATATGTATCATTTGTAGCACCCCTATTTATTTGAACAATCAACATATAGCTATTAATCTAACTCTCACTTGATTTACATGATGCCTCATTCAGTTAATTTAAACTGTTCTTTATTATTAATTTTGTACAGATATATTTTTATCTGTGTATTTGGTTTTGTTAATTTGCCCATTTTGGATACCCGCAATGCTATTGTTCAGTTTCTTTTTTGTTATGAATCCATTTATTTTAAATTCGTGATATTGTTAATCGGGTTTAATCCAACACTCTTCCTGCACTGAGCTTCTTCTTATCATTATACGGTAGAGCACAGCGCGAACTGTCAACTTGGTACATTCCAAACAGGAGGAGGGAAACCTTACTTGTTAAATTAGCAAGCCTTTGACAAAACATCTAGAGAGCGGCGAAAAGCCGCCAGGCAATCAGGATACCTGTGTCAGGTCCTTTTGATTCAAATAAAGCCAGAATGTAATGGTGTATATTTTTACGCCTGTACATGGAAACTATTAGCATTCTATATTCATGAGCACTCTTCCTACTTAGTAATATTGTCAATACTGTTTAGGGCTAATATGACCAAATGGTCATTTAGTTTTTGACTGTTTTTTATTTGTGCTAGCCTGTGGACAATAACTTCTCTTTTTGCGGCTAAATTAGTCATATAGAATTTCGTTACAGCATTTTATTTTCTGCTGTGGGTTTCCATGTTTATATATTGTATACTCTAGTATGATCTTGTTGATTCAAGTGTGCTATTTGGCACCTTCACAATCATATTGTTACTAATATCATGCAATTTTGTGGTGCTTGCTATCAATCTTCTTCTGGTGTTTGCAATACAATCACTAGGATTATTCTATATTAAATAGTTTATGATGTGACCCAATTTTGTCAGGGCTATGAACTACCTTATGGGGCTTTACGCCTTCCAAGTAGGAGGATCTCTGAGTGGCATAGGGCGTTTTCACCCAGGTTTTTAATAGCGGAATTGTTTAATATATTCATTTATTAAAAGTTCTCCAATCACTTATTTTATTTGGTTACAATGAAAGAGTGAGGATTATAATGCTTCTAGGTATTTTAAATAATTTCATAGTGGAAATTATAGCGGGGATGGTACGGGGTTAGCTAATAGTAAAAAATAACAAAAGTGTTGTAAAGATTTTACCTTTAATGCCTAACTGATGAGATAACTAAACATTGGGACTACTATGGCGTCTTTATCAGGGTTGTTATAATAATAATTATAGTGCTTAAATAACAATAATAATTTATAGTGCTTTCTCTCAAAAGGGGCTCAAAGTGCTTAAATTCAGTAGTGGAAATTTTGAAACCTTAAGTATAACAGGAATTGAACAAATCCTAGCCAGTGATATAGGTAGTACATAGAAGAAAAAAGAAGAGAAACTTATTGAATACACTGATTACATACATTAAGCTCTAATGCAGTGGTTTCCAAACCTCAAGACTGGTCAGGAATTCGATTTAACAATGTGAGCATTTAGTATTCAACAAAAACCTCTCATTTTCTCACCTGTGTTCACACAGTTAAATTGAAAATCTGGCCTGTCTAAGGTGCCTTGAGGACCGGTTTGGAAACCACTGCTCTAATGCCTTGAATAAAGATGTAAATTCCTCTTGCTTTTAAAATAAACTGATATACATTCTAATTATTTTTAATAAGGTTAGATTGTGTTATGAAACCATGAAAATAACGATAATGTAAAAAGTTAGCAAAATCTATATTTTCTATGTAGGCGGTAAAACGAATACCTGGTATTGCATAATATATGCCTTGTATAGGGAATAATAATGTGAGTGGTTTGTGTTCAACTGGAATTGGTATTTGAGTTAAATACATACACAAATGAGTTAGTATAGAATTTTGATCTCTTACCATATAGAATTTGTTGAGGAACATTTTATACAAGTATATATAGGAATACTGAATAATGAAATAAAACTATATTATTTTTTCTTATTATATACAGGGAGTGCAGAATTATTAGGCAAATGAGTATTTTGACCACATCATCCTCTTTATGCATGTTGTCTTACTCCAAGCTGTATAGGCTCGAAAGCCTACTACCAATTAAGCATATTAGGCGATGTGCATCTCTGTAATGAGAAGGGGTGTGGTCTAATGATATCAACACCCTATATCAGGTGTGCATAATTATTAGGCAACTTCCTTTCCTTTGGCAAAATGGGTCAAAAGAAGGACTTGACAGCCTCAGAAAAGTCAAAAATAGTGAGATATCTTGCAGAGGGATGCAGCACTCTTAAAATTGCAAAGCTTCTGAAGCGTGATCATCGAACAATCAAGCGTTTCATTCAAAATAGTCAACAGGGTCGCAAGAAGCGTGTGGAAAAACCAAGGCGCAAAATAACTGCCCATGAACTGAGAAAAGTCAAGCGTGCAGCTGCCACGATGCCACTTGCCACCAGTTTGGCCATATTTCAGAGCTGCAACATCACTGGAGTGCCCAAAAGCACAAGGTGTGCAATACTCAGAGACATGGCCAAGGTAAGAAAGGCTGAAAGACGACCACCACTGAACAAGACACACAAGCTGAAACGTCAAGACTGGGGCAAGAAATATCTCAAGACTGATTTTTCTAAGGTTTTATGGACTGATGAAATGAAAGTGAGTCTTGATGGGCCAGATGGATGGGCCCGTGGCTGGATTGGTAAAGGGCAGAGAGCTCCAGTCCGACTCAGACGCCAGCAAGGTGGAGGTGGAGTACTGGTTTGGGCTGGTATCATCAAAGATGAGCTTGTGGGGCCTTTTCGGGTTGAGGATGGAGTCAAGCTCAACTCCCAGTCCTACTGCCAGTTCCTGGAAGACACCTTCTTCAAGCAGTGGTACAGGAAGAAGCCTGCATCCTTCGAGAAAAACATGATTTTCATGCAGGACAATGCTCCATCACACGCGTCCAAGTACTCCCCAGCGTGGCTGGCAAGAAAGGGTATAAAAGAAGAAAATCTAATGACATGGCCATCTTGTTCACCTGATCTGAACCCCATTGAGAACCTGTGGTCCATCATCAAATGTGTGATTTACAAGGAGGGAAAACAGTACACCTCTCTGAACAATGTCTGGGAGGCTGTGGTTGCTGCTGCACGCAATGTTGATGGTGAACAGATCAAAACACTGACAGAATCCATGGATGGCAGGCTTTTGAGTGTCCTTGCAAAGAAAGGTGGCTATATTGGTCACTGATTTGTTTTTGTTTTGTTTTTGAATGTCAGAAATGTATAT
This sequence comes from Discoglossus pictus, assembly GCA_027410445.1. Classification (NCBI taxonomy): domain Eukaryota; kingdom Metazoa; phylum Chordata; class Amphibia; order Anura; family Alytidae; genus Discoglossus; species Discoglossus pictus. The sequence goes on from CM050163.1 coordinate 511,972,640, forward strand.
TTGTGAATGTTGAGATGTTATATTGGTTTCACTGGTAAAAATAAATAATTGAAATGGGTATATATTTGTTTTTTGTTAAGTTGCCTAATAATTATGCACAGTAATAGTCACCTGCACACACAGATATCCCCTTAAAATAGCTAAAACTAAAAACAAACTAAAAACTACTTCCAAAAATATTCAGCTTTGATATTAATGAGTTTTTTGGGTTAATTGAGAACATGGTTGTTGTTCAATAATAAAATTAATCCTCAAAAATACAACTTGCCTAATAATTCTGCACTCCCTGTATTTATATATATATTATGTGATTTCGTTGAGGGATTTCATATGCATAATGCGATTTAATATATGTAAAAGAGCTATTTCTGTTCATACTAATATAAATAATTGATGCTTTGGTATAACTATCAGGAGTAGCTGTTGTAACCCCAGATGAAATGCGAGGTACTCCAGGAGCAAAGGGACATCTGCTGTTGTGATTCTGATTTCCGCACATGAGACTTCTTCCTTTTGAGTCAGATGGCCATATGATTCAGATTCTGGGTGAGCAGCAGGGGCGTTTGTAGGTCCTTACATGGCGTGCTACACCAAAAGTGCATTTTGATCTGATATTTAACAAGTTCCTTATATCTTTTATTTCTTTGTGGTATGGAGCAGAATGTTTTTTTTATTTTGTTAAGAAATCTGTAACTTACATAACACATACAACCCTCAAAATTATTTGGTCATTTATCCTCTTTGTGTTCTACGTTCTTAATGTTATAATGTTGTTTGCATCCCTTATTGAAGAAAATCACAATATAAGAAACATTTGTTTTTTATTTTTTGGTCTATCCATTACAAATGAATGGACCAGAAAATACTTAAATGTTCCTACATGCAGGGTTCCTTTTGAATATCCATTTGTATATTTCCTGCAGCCCTAACAAGGCTAGACCCTACATTTTGCTCATTTCTGCTTTATATGTTTGTACCAGGGAACTGCTTTTAAGTGTGATGATCCAGCCTGTTTTGGCACATTTGGAGGGTCTTACTTTGTTCTGGACACCACAATTCTGAGCAATGCTACCATAGCCATCATGAATGAGAAGAGCCTGTTGGGTGTACTTGGTTTGCAGAAATAGAGGAAGTTCAGCCTTGTCATGGCAGTCACTTACTTACACTTATTACACCAAAAATATAATATAAATGTATCCATAGCAATTTAAACTATTATATAAACTAATATAAACTTAACTGCCCACTGCATTGCAGTGCAGTTCCACTGCTTCTTGGGGCACTGAATAAGAAGTAGTCCAGACTTGACAGGTTTTTTGCCGTATTTGGGGCAGCATAGCATTCTTAATTTACATCTTTGGGTACATTGATAAAGTATTTTTGGTATCTGAATTTCTTTTCATTCAGAAGTAGATATGTTGTTTTATTTTATATTTTAGATGATTTCTCCTTGTCCATATTATTTTTCATGCCTTACATGTAACAAAGATTAGTTGGGTCAGTTAACAAAGGTTTTTAGAATATGGCAATAAATAACTAATTTTGTCAGAGTTTGGAACTCAACCTATGTTAAATGGAAAAGGTAACCTTCTCCTTAACTTTAAAGACCTCAAATAGGAAGTTAATATTTTGTGCTGCTGCGGGACCTTTCAAGGGCCTATTCTCTTGATCTAGAACTTTTGGAACCTGACCCAGCTTGGGTATTTCACAGAATAGCATATAAATAATTGAATTCCATTTTTTTTTTTTTAAATATATGGTTAACTTTTGCTATGCAACCCCAATTTTTCATGTATGATTGGTGAACTAAGGGCTAGATTACATTGCTCCCGTAAGGAATGTGGATTTTACTTTTTACAAGTAAAGGCTGATAAACTGCAGAGTGCACTAATTGTGCCCAGGTGAGAGGGTTGTGGTTTGACTGTGCTAAACTACTTTAAAGGTTTGTGAGCTGTTTGGGGCTGTTTGCAAGTGGATTTTACTTTTTACAAGTAAAGGCTGATAAACTGCAGCGTGCACTAATTGTGCCCAGGTGAGAAGGCAGAAGTTAATATAAACAGGAGAAGAGGCAAACTTGTGAGCTTGTGAACATTTCTAGTATAAGTGGAAGCTCAAATTGGAGAACTTGAGAGGAAAAATGCAGCACTTAGTGATATTGCTCCACTGGAAAGGGAGATGGTACTCACTGAGCACAGTTTAGCTGGGCCTATCATGGAGGGTGGAGCTGGGGCTAGTGAGGATGTCCAGGGAAGTAGCTGGGTTACAGTTAGAAGGAGAATCAGGTGGAACAGGAGGAGGAAGGCCAGTTCTGAGTTGGCAAACACCAACAGATTTGCCAGATTGAGTGAAACTGTTGGGGATGTCCATTCAGGAATGGTAATGCCACATAGAGCTGTTCCCTCTAACAGCCGGGAGAACAGTTCTACTGGGGGAGTGGGAGGGCAGAATAGGCAGAGCAACAGACAGGTTTTGGTGATAGGGGACTCTATTATTAGGAAGGTAGACCGGATGATTGGTCACCCAGATCTCAGCAATCGAAAACTTTGCTGTGTCTCGGGTGCTCGGGATCAGCATGTTGTGGATCGGGTAGATAAATTATTGGGAGGGGCTGGAAATGAACCGGCTGTCTTGGTACACATTGGTACCCATGACAAAGTTAGTGGAAGATGGAGTGTCCTAAAGAATGATTTTAGAGAACTAGGTAATAAGCTGAAGGCAAGGACCTCCAAGGTAGTATTTTCTGAGATACTACCAGTGCCACGTGCTAGCCCAGGGAGGCAGAAGGAGCTTAGGGAGGTTAATGCGTGGCTAAAGATGTGGTGCACTAAGGAGGAGTTTGGGTTTTTAGAGCACTGGGCTGACTCCTCACTTCGGTACAATCTCTACAGCAGGGATGGATTGCACCTTAATGATGAGGGAGCTTTTGTGCTAAGGGATAGGATGGTAGAAAGGCTGGAGGAGTTTTTAAACTAGTAGGTGGGGGGAGGGACTAGATATAAGTAATGGGATAGAAAGTGTAGAGGGTATAAGGGATGAATTAAAAACTCATAGGGGAGGAGATGGGGGAGAGGTAGTATAGTCAATAGGGAGCTAGTACTAAGTAACTCAAGTACAGTGGCAGGCACTTCAGAACTACAGACATAACATAAGGCGTATGCTTGCTAATGACAGAGGCTTGCCAGGAAAAATGGGAGAGTTAGAATTATTAGCAATTAATGAAAAATGGGATTAGGCATTACCAAAACCTGGTGGGATGAATATCATGCCTGGACTGTTAATCTGATGGTGATAATCTATTTAAGAACGACAAGGGCAATGGTAAAAGAGGAGGAGGGATTTGTCTGTATGTTAAGCCTGAATTTAAGCCTATAGTCAGAGAAGATATTTATGATGGAACTAGCAATAATGTTGAATGTTTGTGGTTAGAGTGAAATAGCGGAGCAGCAAATTACAAAAGAATATTAGTATGACTATGCTATAAATCCCCAAATATAGCTGATAGTGAGGAAATACAATTATTGTTACGGATTGGAAATGCAACTTAGCATGGGCAAGTTCTAATAAAGGGAGATTTTAATTACCCTGAAATAAACTGGGTAAATGAGACCAGCAGTTCAGCTAAGGGAAGCAGGTTCTTGAGTACACTCAGGGATCATTATCTGGCCCAGGTTATACAAAGCCTCATTTCTAGTAGGCTCTTCACAAATAATATTGATATAGTATCAAATGTACAAATAGGGCAACCTTTGGGAAACAGTGATCACAACACAGTGTCATTTGAGATTGAATTAAAAAAACAAATATTTAAGGGGCCAACAAAAACTCTTAATTTTAAAAGGGCAGATTTTAACGGTCTAAGGGCAGCAATACAAAGTATAGACTGGGACAGAGAACTGACAGGTAAAAATACTAATCATAAATGGACAACATTTAAATCATTACTAAATATACATACTTATCACCATATGCCAAGTGGGAATAAAAGTAAAAGGAGTAAATCACATCCAATGTGGCTTAACAATGATTTAAAGATCAAGATACGGAGTAAAAAACAGGCATATAAATTATACAAACAAGAGGTGACAGAGACTGCTTTACGGGAGTACAAGGAAATCAACAAGGCTTGCAAAAGCGCTGTTAGACTGGCTAAAATAGAAAATGAAAAATTAATTGCAAAAGAGAGTAAGACTAACCCTAAAATATTTTTCAAGTATATTAATGGGAAGAAGGCGAGGAAGGAAGCTATAAGAACATTACAATGTGACACAGGCCGTCTGAAAATTAGTGACCAGGAAAAAGCAGATGAGCTAAATACATTCTTTTGTTCAGTATACAAAGGGAGGTACAAGTGGTTGGGACACTGCAACATAATGGGGCTACACTACCTTCACCAGATAACTGGTTAACGCAGGAAGAAATCCAAAAGAGGTTGGAAAAAATAAATATTAATAAAGCCCCGGGTCCTGATGGAATACATCCAAGGGTGCTGAGGGAACTGGGTTATGTAATAGCCAAACCATTACATTTAATTTTTCAAGATTCACTCAACACAGGGTCTCTATCAGATGACTGGAGAAAAGCAGATGTGATACCTATATTTAAAAAGGGAGCAAGAGCAAATCCGGGGAATTATAGACCAGTAAGCCTCACTTCTGCAGTGGGAAAACTTTTAGAAGGGTTAATAAGGGATAATATACAAGAATATGTCTATTTGAACAGGATTATAAGTAGGAGTCAACATGGATTTAGGAGGGATAGGTCATGTCAACCAAATCTAATTCATTTCTATGAGGAGGTTAGTAGGAACCTGGATCAAGGCAACTCAGTGGTTCTAGTCTTTTTTTGATTTTGCAAAGGCTTTTGATACAGTGCCACATGGAAGACTATTATGCAAACTAGGAGATACAGGAATTGCAGTAAATATCTGCTCATGGATTGAGAGCTGGCTAAAAGACTGGAAGCAAAGGGTTATTGTAAATGGAACATACTCCGATTGGACTAATATGGTAAGTGGGGTTCCTCAGGGTTCAGTATTAGGTCCTCTCCTTTTTAACATATTTATTAATGACTTAGAGGTAGGATTGGAGTGTGGGGTCTCCATTTTCGCTGATGACACAAAGTTGTGCAAGGTAATTAAATCAGATAATGATGTGCTTTCCCTTCAAAGGGATTTACATAAAAGTGAATGGCCATCTAAATGGCAGATGAGATTTAATACGAATAAATGTAAAGTTATGCATCTGGAAAGGAAAAATAGCCATGCAATTTATAAGCTTAATGGAGCAAATCTAGGTGTATCAGATATTGAAATGTATTTTGGAGTACTTGTGGACAACCACCTACTGTAGGTAACAGTGCTCAAAGCCAAGTAGCAGCTGCAAAGGCAAATAAAATATTAGCATGTATTAAGAAGGGTATAAAAGCAAGGGAAGCAAATATAATTCTGCCACTATACAAATCTCTAGTACTCCCTCATTTGGAATATTCAGAGCTGGAAAAGGTACAGAGGAGGGCACCAAAACTAATTAGGGGAATGGATGGGCTAAGTTATGAAAAAATACTAACCAAATTAAGCTTATTTTCTCTGGAAAAAAGCATCTAAGAGGATATATGATTACATTATATAAATACATCCAGGGTCAGTATAAAGAATTGTCAAGGGAGCTTTTTGTGCCAAGAGGTTTTCAACTGACAAGAGGACATCCCTTGGGGTTAGAAGTAAAACGATTCCACCTTAAAGAAAGAAAAGGGTCCTTCACAGCAAGGGTGGTTAATCTGTGGAATTCTCTACCAAGGAAGGTGGTGACAGCGGATTCGATAGATAATTATAAAAGGGTACTGGATGTATTTCTAATTAAGAAGGGAATTCAGGGTTATCCTGGATAATTAGAGAGAGTGTATTGATCTAGAGAGAAATCCGATTGCCAGTATTTGGGGTCAGGAAGGAATTAAAAAAAAATTTTTTCCTTTGAGACGATTGGCTTTCACTTGCATTTTTTTCTGTTTGCCTTCCTCTGGATTAATTACTATTTAAAAAAAATAAATAATAATAAAATAGTTACAACTAATTAATTAATAACTAATCCTCATATTGCAAATCAGAGGAGTTCTTAAAAGGTTGAACTTGATGGACTGAAACCTTAATTACTATGTAACTATGAGTGAGACATCTATCTACGGAGCTATTACATTCCACCAGCAGTAAACCCTTACAAGTAAACACTTATAAGTAATTGCGATGTATGAATGTTCCCTGCTCTGCATGAAATTTTACTTAAAGTAAGATTACATTGCTCCCGCCAAAAAAGGTTTTAAATTGAACGCCATGGGGGTTAATTAATAATTTATCTACATATTACAAGTATCAGAGATCTAAAAAGGTTGGACTTCATGGACTAAAAGTATTTTTTTCATCCTCAATTACTATGTAGCTATGTACTATGTCCATAGGGATCCAATGATTATAACATGGGTTACCAGGGGGTCCATAAAGAGCCCCATGGAGAAAGGTTAACATATTATAAGGACCTCCATGATTATAGGTAGCATCTCCATAGTGGTCAATAGGGTAAATTTTCTATATGTAAATATGCATTAAGGAGGGGGATATGGGTGCCCTACCGAAAGCACAAGGGGTATTGAGGGGGTCCTGGGGAGATTCCAGGGCTCATCACAGGAAGCAGGGCTTTGGCGAAGGGGTTATTAACCCCTGCACCCCTGCATTCATTCTTATTATTATTTACCCAATGGGAAGGGGTTTACACACACACACACACATATATATATATATATATATATATATATATATATATATATATAATAGATAGCTATATAGGAGACCGGGATATGGGAAGATGTTAGGGCTACTCTAATGTGTTCATGTTAGGTAGTAAATTACATTGCATAGCATTTCTATTGCCACTACTGACTTTTAGATACAGAGTTTCTTATGGATATATGCAAGGCAAGTTGCAAATACACATTCAAGCTAGAGGGATACATGGAAAAACCCCTAGGTGCCAGTTACTACAGAGGTTTTTTATTGTGGGAGCCATGCACTAGCTTCACAAACATACTAGTAAGTACTCTCGTAGCTATGTATCGTCATTGTGGGTGATCCTATTGAAGTCATAAAACCAAACTTTAAGGAAGCTTTTCATTCTAACTGACTTTTTTTCTTTTACTGATTTATAACCTATACATTTGTAATGTGCCCTAAAGATTCAGTGATACCACACTCATGTTGCTGTTTTCCTTATGTTAGAATCATGGCTGGTGTGTATATGTCTTATCACACGATCCTTTGTATAAAGCTCTCAGCAATAATGCACCCTCTTCTATCTCTGCTTTCATCTCTAAATACCTCCCCAACCGCCCTCTTCGGTCTGCTAACAACCTTCTTCTTTCCTCCTCTCTTATCACCTCCTTTCACTCCCACCTTCAAGACTTTTCTTGTGCTGCGTCTATTCTTTGGAACTCCTTGCCTCGGTCCATTAAACTATCCTCCTCCCTCAAAACCATCAAAACCTCAGTAAAAATTCATCTGTTTTAAGAAGCGTATCATCTTCAGCCTTAATATACACAGCACATCTATCACCCTTCTGTGCCTCACCCATTCCCTTTAGTTTGTAAGTTTGAGAGTTTTCAATTTTGCTATGTGCTTCAGGAAAAGCACTGTGTGTGTTTGATTTTAAGGTCAAAGACAGAGCCGTCCATTCTTTTGACTTGAACTTAACCCCGTATAGTGCTACAAAATATGTTGGTGCCTACAAATAAAGGAAATAATAATAGCAATAATACAAGGTTCATTGCTAACCTACTAAGGTCAAATGTAATAGGAATAGACAATCTGGGCACAAGAGGGAACATGGCAATGGGAGAATGGGGACGTAAGATAGCCATAAAAGAGAGAAACAGCTAAGATAAGGGAGAAGAGAAAGATACCATGTGTATAAGAAGAAAGGCTATGGCAAGGGAAGTAACAGGTAGCCAGGGTAAATGAGGAAAGATTCAAGTATGTGAAGGTGACATATACCGGCAGGGGAATGGGAAGAAAGGAGATGTAGCTGACAATTTATATATAAAATAAAGCTTTGCGTTAGTGCTGTTTGATTTAACTGTTTTTGAAGTATTATCACATTACCTACAACAGTGTTCTTCTTTCAGCTTCAGATCTGTGTGTAATTTTTCCATTAGAATTGTCCGAGGCAGGACCGCCAGCGGCAGTGTTCACTGCACTCAGACTGCAGGGAGTTTCTTTTCATCTCCGCTTACCAGCAGAATCAATTTCCTTGTGTGCACAATGCAACAGGATAAGAGAATGTTGGCTTAAATCAATCCATTTTCATTTTCTTACATGTTCGTTTGATATTAAAATAATAAAACCCATTCCTTTAATATTGATGAGGTTTAAATGAAATCTTGAACAGCTGTTCTTTGACTGTTTCAAGGCACTAAAGTCCAGATTTTATAAAGTTAATTTTGTGAAAATAAGAATATCAAATTCGTTAAAGCAAATTACATGATGTTCTTTCAATTGCACTATTTATATCATCGCAGTAAAATCTTTATTCAAACAATTAAATTAAGCTCATTACAACCTAAATATCTGTTTTGGAATATTTGCAGCCTGAAAACTGAATGCAGCAGCACACCTAGTAAGATAAAGACAGTATTAAAAACTAATGGAGAAACTTAAATGTTCTAAGATGAGAAAAAACTCCATTTGTTTACAGACTAAATTACCTTTTCTTCTGTTCTTCTTTAGTACTGTTAGTCCATTATGTTGAGATATATACTGGTAATGTAAGTTTAAGGGCCATTGAAGTCCTATGTTTTGAACCATTCATTTTATAGCACTTTTTTTTTATTAAAGAGCCAATTAATTCAGCACAACTTGGAGCGCACCACTGTAATGTACTCCTCAAAACATGTTGAAATACTTTTTTACATTTTTTAAATAGGTGCGTTTTTTTAAAGAAAAAATCATAAATGAAGTGTCTGTTTACATGAGAATTAGACATGCCTCCAGACGGACTTCACAGCAAGAGCTGTGTGCATAGAGCGGATCAGAAAGAGGGTTAACCCTTCCCAAATTCAACTGTGCAGGGAAATGACTGCTAGGAACTCACAAATATAGTTAACTGATGGCTGATGACATTCCTGAAAGCAGAGTTAAACTATAATTGTTTCTGTTCACACGGAACTTGGAACCGCCGTTCCCGGCAGATGCTGTAAATCATGGGCCAGTCTACAGTGTGTTTGTAAACAAACCTGAGACTGCACATTTTTGTTTTCATCCATTAACTTTTTATTAGACCGTAATTAAATTACACACATATAGAGACAACTCTCGTTAACTCGCTGATATAACAAATTTATGTCTTACAACATACATTTCCCGTTTTCTGGATAACATTTGAATAGGTTCAGAATTTTTAAGTCACAAAAGTGCTCTCATTATATACAATAAATATTTTACATACCTGGTATTGTCGTTGTCTTGATTTGAGCATATAAGAGAACCTATTTCATCAACAATTATAAGTAAAACAAAAACTCGCACCAATGCTATGCTTGTCACTTTTTCTATTTATAAAGCAATTTTTATTTAACTTGCCTGTTCGCAGTCCTCTCCCCCGAGTAAATCCACAGCCATGGCCAGTCCCTGTCTCGGCCTCCATGCCTCCCCCTTTCTCTTCACCACTTGATCTGAGTTCTTCGGGTATATGTATAGCCTATCTTTGTAAGCCCTCTCTATATTCTATCCAGGGACCCCAGACCTCCAGATACCGGGGTATTGAGTCTTCGAGGGAATGTCATTAATAGCTATGTATTCAATCTTCTTTATAACCTTTTGAAAGTCTATTTCTTTTTGTTTCCAATTTCTGGGAATGGGATTTTTTTTGCCGCTAAACCGATAAATTGCTACAGTTTGATTAAAGAGTAGGACTTGACTTTGTTTGATACACAAATTAAAGCAGAACTTGTCGCTAATTGAGATAGTGTTCTCCAGATTACCTTAACTTTGAGGCACTCCCACCAAATTTGAAAGAAGGAGCCTCTCAAGCTGCACTCCCTAAAACAATTTGGACTGGCTGTATGTTTCCATTTTGCGATTCTCTCTGGGGTAAAGTAAGTTTGATGTAGTACTTTAATCAATGTTTCCAATAAACTCTAATTTAAGGAGCCTCTATAGATATTTCTCCAGGCTATATCCAATTTCTTCTGTTCCTAGTTCTGTTTCATATCCACTCCTTAATATATTTATCTTTTTCTGAGCTTTCCTGGGAGTTGTAAATGTTATAGATGCCACTAATTATACCTTTCACCATCTGGAATTTGAGACAAATTTGCAATAGCCAAGTCTTTCTAGGAAGACCATGGTCTCTGATTATGGAGTCTACAAAGTGCTTAAATCTACAAATGTTAAAGTTTTCATGCATTGGAAGGTTGAATTTATCACTGATGGTTTTAATGCTCATAGGTTTGTCGTCCTCCGTCCTAGTCTATCTAAACCCATTGTCCTCCACCAATGTAATGATTCCCTACTAATGCCTTTTGGTAGGGACCGGTATCCCATATAAAGGGTTTGAGAAAAGATTTGTAAGTTTCCCCTCCCACTTCCAGCATTGTACAATATGTTTAATGATAGGGTGTCTAGTTTTCAGGATTGGTACTGGAATTTTATCTAACCAAATCTGGGTAACCCAGGAATAGGGCTGTAAAATATGATCTTCTATAAACCCCCAGGCCGATTGATGTACGAGTGAGTTGATGATGGGGATAAACGATAACTGGGTTGCTCTATAGTATTTCCTTAGATCAGGACACAAGAGCCTTCTTTTTGAATTATGTTTGTGCATAACTATTTTGTTAATTCTAGACGGTTTATTTAGCCAGATAAATTTGGTTACCTTTCTGTGGAAGCCTTTCATTTCCGTCTGATTTATGGGGATTGGAAGAGACCTAAATAAATATAATAGTTTCAAGGATTTTAAGAGTGGGTGATTTTTAGCTTGATGAATAATATTAATAATTTTTCGCAGATTATTCCTAGCCTGCCTGTGTGGGATGAAACCCACTTGGTCTTTATGGACCAGGCAGGGTAGGAAGGTCGAGAACCTATTGGCCATTATCTTCGCCAGGATTTTAAAATCTCCATTGAGAAGAGATATTGGCCTTTAGTTTTCCACTTCTAATCTATCCTTCCCCTCCTGGGGAAACAGTACAATCTCTTCTTGGTTCATACAGACTGTACATTTTTTACTGTTCTCAGTTTAATTTAAAAAAAGCAATAGAATGGTGTGCTCTTTCACACAATAAATAGCACTTATAGTGAGGTAAATATGCCTTTAAGGTTAAAGCAAATTGTGATATTAATGATGACCAGTGGTTACATGCAAAAAAGAATACTCATGTCGACACTGGAGGACAAGCCAAGTAATGTAATGGTATTTCTTGGCTTAAGAAAGATGTTAATATTGACTTGGATGCATTATAATATATTAGAAATATAAACTGCATGATGAATCGAAGGCTTCTTGTCATACTGCCTCTTTTTGCCTTAGTAAATATTGACATGGCATTTTTAGAGAGAGATGCCTCCATATTAATGATGGCAAGGTTCAAAAGTGATGAGGTTATGAGGTATTAAGTCATTTTCTTTTTGATTTGCCTTTTTATACATTTTCTACATTATCTTTCTTAGTTCTTAGTATTTTCCAGTTTGTGTAGTTAAAACAGGTATCAACTTATTTTTGTGATGCATTCAATAGAGTAGTGATATATGGTTTCCATTTTGTGCAGACATTTTTATACTCTGTATACTTCCAATGCCTCTATACTACAAGTTAAGACTGACAATTGTACTAAATAATGTACAAACTGTATGTGCTTATAACCAGCTAAAGTGCTTCTTGCAAGAACAGTAGCTTTATAAAGACGATTGTTGCTTAATTTCAGTGTTCGGCTACCTGTGGTCAGAATTGTGATTAAATAACCCTACAGCATTCTGAAAAGTTTTTGCACATACTATAGCTCCACAATATGGAACTGATAAGTCAAATTAATTTTCTACACTTCACTATGTGGAACAAATTGTTCCTTGAATATGTTCAGTATCGTTAAAACTATATGAAGCAATTTGTATGTTAATGTAAATATTTGTAAATTACCTAAATAAATTGATGAATTATATCTATGTATAACTTTTTCTTTTTTTGGAAAAAGTCTTACCAAATGTATTTTCTACACTATGGGAAGTCTCAGGGTTGACATACAAATGGTTATATAATTAGGCACTCATTGCAGGCTTTGCGGGAGTTAGGCTGCAATGAGCGCCGAAGGCACTTATTGCAGGACTCGCGATGAGCACAGGAGCTCATAGCTAGGCCCGTGGGAGGTAAGCTGCAATGTGCACCTGCACCCGCAGTGCGCCTGCACCCGCAGCCTAGACATGAGCACAGAAGGTGATCATGTCGATGGCCGCGAGTACTGCCGAAAAACGGAGCACTTTGCAATCCCTGCCAAAAATCGTAGCACTGGTTGCGAGGCACGCAGTTTACTAATTTAACGGCCAAGAGCCAAATAAAAATAAATAAAAAAAATTACACACTCACACACAGCACAGGGGAAGAGCCAGGGAGCCTGTGAGTGAGTTTGCAAGTAAATTTGAGGCATATTTGGCATTTTTCCTGCAATCAAAATCAGCTAAGCGAGAAAAAAAATGGCCTCCAAAAAATCGTAAATTGATGAGAACGATGCTGAAGGCAGTAACACTTTGCGCAACACAGTAAACATGATCACAAAGCCAGTAACACGCAAGCAATGGCACTCATCGGGAGCCACGAAAAACTGCAGCAGCGACACAGAGGAGAAAAACACAGGTGGGGGAGAGGGTGGAAAGAGACACAGGGTTGAGAGATGGTTGAAAAGAAACACGAGGGGGGGGGGATAAGGAAAAACAAGAGACACAGGGCAGGGAGAGAGGGGGGAAAAAGACACACGCCGAAGGTGATCATTGAGAACCACAAAAGTTGCGGGTTGCCAAGGCCTGCAATGAGCGGCAAAGCCGCTCATTGCGGGGCTCTCTGAGCGCCAAAGGAGCTCATTGCGAGGCCCGTAAAGTAGACAGAGGGAGAGTCTTGCAATGAGAGCCGAATGCGCTCATTGTGAGCCACCCAATGAGCGCTGAAGGTGTGGCAAACCGCATTGACCGCCTTTAAATTTTAATGCCGTCATTTTTATATCCACGGGCAACTAGCTAGTATGCCATAATAGTGCACAGAGTTGTAGGGTTACAATGAGCACAATATAACTGGGCAACTGAGACAGAAGATGAACTTATTGGCGAAAGGTGATCCAATCATAGAGCAGAAGCCATTCTGATGTAAACATAGGCAGTTGAATAGTTAGTTATTACGGTGTGGTTTGCTTGCATACAGAGCTATGTAAGGGAAACATTGAAAAGTTGACAATCTGTTTTAATGCAATGAGACAGCATTGCTCTTAGAACCTTATGGTCCAATTAGTGATGCATGATAGAAAATTCCTGTCTCTTTGGTTACGTTTTTTTTTGGGGACACTTGAGTGATAATTTGGGATCCTGTATAGGCAGTGTAAAAAAAGTTTTGTAAGAAGAGGTGGGATAAGGTAGTGAGCGGTGGAGAAAGGTTTAGTTTAAGTATAGTGTATAGAGCAGGGGGCATTTTAAAATGTAATAAGTGAATTATATGAGGCTGATAAGACTTTATATGTTGTGATTTTTAACTTGATTCTAACTGACTCATTTGAAAAAAATAATATAAATAAGCAGAACTAATTATTAATTGCATGAGCTTAAAGGGCAAATTCCACCTAAACCTAAGCTTCGTTTATATAATAGGCCACGCATATAGAAAATTAACTATCTTTGTAAAAGTTATAGAAGTCAATCCCTAATATGCCAGTTATACCTCTCGTGGAGAGTATTGTTCAAAGAAAATTTGTGTTCCATTACTGTCACTGAAACTTAAAATTCTGAGCTGTGTAATCTGATTGGCTGAAAAAATCATGAACCAATCAAGCAACAGCTAAACTGTGATTAATTGTTACATTAATTTTTCCATACTTTTTAGCACCTCATACAGAAGTCCTGCAGCAATAAAATTAAACTGCTATAACTTTTACACATATATTTAAGCATATTCGTAAGAGCAACTTGTATTTAGCTTTGACTTACCTTTTAATGAAACTGCGTCTTTTTATGTAAGACCATATGTAATCTGAACAGTGGAGCACAGTACTTTTTTATTATTAATCTGGACACAGTGTTATCTGCTGATTTGTTTCTGATTTGTTTCTGACAAAGGAATGATATTGTCGAATATCCACCAAGTTCAACAGTATGGTTTAATGAAATGGTATATTTTTAATATAAAATACCAAAAACCATTAACTGGCTGCATGATAGAAACCACAATGGGACTTCAGTAAAATTGGTTTCTAATAAGATCCTATCATTTTATTCACAGCTGAAAATGCTGCTGTTATCCAGTTTAGCTACACTAAAATAGTTAAATATGCTTTGAGAACACTAGTTATCTATTACACCAGCTGTCTATGGCTGCATTTGATAATCATTTTAATAACTCACCGCTATTTATACTTGTTAACTAAAGTGGAATTGTGTATCAAGGACTGTGTTTATTCAATACATAAGTATTGATGCATCGAGAAAATGTTCCACATAACTCAACCCTAATGGCTTCAAACAAATCATTGGAGGCACTAGGAGTTAATAAAATACCTATCTTATGTTCAAACAGCCTGCTTTCTCTGCTGAGCCAAGTGACCTTTAAGTGTCTGCTTCAGAGACATTATTTAAGCAATTTAAATTAAAAGCACCCTAGCTGTGTATAACTGAAGCACTATTGCCCCGGCTAATGAATGCAATTTATCACAGGTACAAAACTAATGCCAGAACAGGTAAACAAAGCAGTCGCATGCAAAAACCAGTTTGTATTAAAGAAACTCTCTCATGTAAGAAACAGATGGACTGTATCAACAGAGGTTACACCGAGTGTGATTAAAATGCTTTCTTGTCTTTGCATTTATATAAAAGTCTGTATTCTCTCTGTTTTAAATAACCCTATGATTTTAATTCCTGTTGTGTTTAGAACTGCAATTTGTTTCTTTCAGACTATTTGTTGATAGAAAAAAAAAACAACCCAATCATTAGTCTAAATTCATGAATGATTTGTGAAGAGATAGTGGTGAGGGCTCAAAAATCCAAGATAAGTAAAGTTTAGAAGAGCCTCTCACCAACAGAAAAGGGTCTTCGGAGGCCCTACATTCTTGTCTTTTCAATGTATGTGCCTTACATACTCATAAATTCAGAAGAATTCTGCATGTTCTTCCTTCATTAGCCAGGATCAAAGTTAGGATATTTGTACTTCCCTCAACGCTTGTACCCACAGGCAACCAACTGGTATATCTGACCCAAAGACCAGCTGTATATCCCTGTACTTACTATATGGCAGTAGTCAACAAGCAGACCTGGATCTAAAAAAGAACCTGTAGTGTTTTTGTCCAGGTCTTAGTTTTCTGGTGGTCCAGTGGTTAGGATCCAATGTGACCTGGGTTCGATTCCAATCAGAGAACCAAGAGGCCATGCAAGGTTGTGACTGGTCATTACTTGTGTGGGAGACCAACTAGGATTACCAAGCAATCTACTCCAGTATCTCTGCCATGAATACCAAGTGGGTCAGCATGGTGTGTTGCGGTCCATCAGGTCACAGAGAGTTGGATACGTGTGAACGACACAAACACACACTCACAAACACACACACCACCTTATTATTATTATATTAATTCACTATGTAGCCCTCCAACTTCTATTGCAGTGTGGTTTACAAAAGGCCACTTAAACAGTGCTGAGGGTTTTAGATTTTTTCCCCTACAATTTAACATTATGCTGTACTGGAGTATTGTGTACCACAAAATAGTAAAATCCAGTAAATATCATTATTTATTTATTTTAATTTTTTAAATACCAGTTCATCTGTGGACCATATGACAGAAGCTCCTGGTGTACTTGTAGTGCATAGATCACAAATTGTGAATCTCTGTTCTATAGTACTATAATGCTGTTGGGTAAATTGTGTCCATTCTCTAAATTTGTTTTACTATGTAAATTTCCTGTTCTCATTTTTTTTTTTTCCAAATCTTTTTATTGACACATAAGCAGTGCTCAATAACACAATATTGTTGGACTCGCAGGTCCAACACAATTTTGCATAAACAGGATTTTTTAACATCGTTTTAGATATCTTGTACAACTTTGTTGTCAATAATGATTATCCTGTCCTGACAATTTTGGGTGTCTGCTTTATGTGTCCACCATAACCTTTTTCCGTTTTCTCAACATTGCAGGAAACGCCTGCTAGCTATTCCTTCCCTAGCAATTGACTTCTCAATACTAAACTTGTCAAATTCTTACATGTCAGCTAACTTGTTGTCTTTCCATGTAGATATATATAGATGTTCAATTTTGCATAGCTCGAGAATTACATTATTCACCTAGTATATGGGAAGTATAACATCGAACAAACAATGAATAAACAAGTCAATGAACTTATTACCTGTATCTTCCTTGCTTTTTTTTTTTTTTTCCTCTTTCTTCTTGTCTATCTTCTTCAGTTTACTCAATTCGCCAGTAGTTGTCAACGCCCAAGACACCCGTCACCCCGGCCTGGAGTCTCTGCCTCATCCAATTACGCCTTCCCTTCCTAGTGTACTAATTTCCACTCTAAATCAAGTTTTTGTTAAATTAAAATAGCTTTGTCCGACTCCACCCATCTGTCCCAAATTTGACTAAAAGTGGAGAGGGAGTTGTTTATTGAATGCGTCATTTTTTCATAAATCATGATGTGGTTTAATTTTTTTATAACCTCTTGACCGTCTAAATGGGGTGATTTCCAATTCTTTGCAATGTGGCTTTTGGTTGCCAGCATGACCATTTGTATCCACTTGTTATGGTTCTTATTAACGTTCAGTACTGGCATTCCCAGTAAGCATGTCTCCCTAGAGGGGTGTATTTCCCTGTCTAATACCTCAGAGATCATTGCAGTTACCCTTCGCCACAGGGCCTGTACTTTTGGGCAGTCCCACCAGATGTGGCCAAAGGTTCCTCTATCTGAGCAGTTCCTAAAGCACTCAGGAGGGGAAAGCGGATTTATCTTATTTAGCCTGTCAGGTGTCATGTATACCCTGTGTAGTACTTTAGTTGCTGTTTCTAAATAGCTAAAGAAGAGGGAGCCTTTAGTCAGTGCCTTGTGTATTTTTCCCCATCTCTGGGTGTCCCATTCTACTCCCATTTCCTGTTCCCATTGTAGGACATGTTTAGGCTTTTGGTCTTTAAGTGGCTTGTTGGCAAGCGAGTAAAGGGTACCAATTATGCCTCTGGCTAGGGGATTCTGCGCACATACTTTCGCAAACCAGGTGTCCTGTGGGGGACCCGAGGATTTGACCAGTTCTTGGACCCTGTGGCCTATCTTGTTATAGTTAAATATCTCCCTGTCTGGTAGATTGTACTTATTTATGAATTGTATAGAGGTTAAAAGGTTGCCGTCTTGGAACCATGCCCCTAGCAGGTCTAGTTTCCGCGAGAGCCACCACGCTTTTGAGACCCCCCCTAATTCCTTCATAATCTGGGACCCCGAAAGGACTGGCGTGAGAGATGAAAGGGAGTGTGTTAACTGCCGCTTGGAGTTCGCCCCTCTCCACTCCTGCAGGGATAATTTAATCATTGGATTATTGTAGCCTGATTTTGCTATTGGGGGGAGTGTCGGGGACCAAATGATATTATCCCATTTGTAGGGTTTCATTTGATAGTTCTCTAGGGATACCCACATTGGTTGGTGTTCACTGGAATGGGCTTGTGGTAGGAAAGAAATCTGGGCTGCTTTAAAGTAGTGTATCAAATTTGGGCACGCCAAACCCCCTGCTTCTCTGTCTCTATACATTAGGGACTTGTTGATTCTCGGGTGTTTATGTTGCCAGATGAATCGGAATACCGCTTTTTGGAAGCCATCTAGATCTCCTCTATGTATTCTAATCGGGAGTGTTCTAAAATAGTATAAGATTTTGGGTAACATGTTCATTTTAAAAGCGTTTATTCTTCCTGTACATGACAGGTTGTATCTATTCCACCTAAGTAGATCTGTTTGTAATTTTTTGTAAAGGGGGATATAATTTTCTTTGTATAAAGCTGACAGCTCTGGTGTGAGGTTAACTCCTAGATATTTGATACTTCCCTTTGGCCATGAGAACGAGTGTCCCTCTTTTAGGGCTTGTACCTGGTCTGAGGGCACTCTCATGCATATTATTTCAGATTTATCTGCGTTAACTTTGAGGCCTGACAAGTTCCCAAACCGGGACATTAAGTCCATAAGGGCTGCTATTGAGGTTACCGGTTTTGTAAGCGTGCACAAGATGTCATCTGCGAACAAACTGCATTTCATTTGTTGACATCCCACCTCAATACCCTGTATGGTGGGGCATGTCCTAATGGCCTGAGCGAGAGGTTCGATGGCTAGAGCGAATAGTAGCGGGGACAGGGGGCATCCCTGCCTCGTACCTCTCTGGATGTTTATAAGATCTCTATTAGCCCCTGGAAGCCTAAGGCTTGCCGTCGGTGCTTTGTATAATGTATTTACTAGATTTGTAAATTTGCCTCTGATGCCGAATTTATCTAGAACTGCATGTAAATAAGGCCATTCAACGGAGTCGAATGCCTTTTCTAGATCTAAGGCTACTAGACTGAGAGGTATATTCGCCTTTTTAGCTATGTGGGAGACATTTAGAATACGTCGCATGTTATCCCCAGCTTGTCTGTACGGCACAAAGCCCACTTGGTCTTTGTGTATTAGTTTGGGGAGGAATTTGGCTACCCTTGCTGCCATTAGCTTAGATAGGATTTTAATGTCCCTGTTTAACAGGGATATTGGCCTATAGTTCCTTGGATTTAAAGTATCCTTTCCTGGTTTAGGGATAAAGACTACATCTGCCTGGTTTAGCTCGGCTGGCATTGGCTCTCCTAATAGCATCTCATTAAATAATTTGCTTAGGTGTGGGGCAAGGTGTCTTGCAAGGCTTTTATAATATAAGTTTGAGTAGCCATCCAGGCCAGGGGCTTTTCCTGCTTTAAGCGTTTTTATAGTGTCAATAACTTCGGACGGGGTTATCTCTGCATTTAGGGAGTCTAATTCCCCCTCCGAGATTTTGGGAATGTCTAGGCTGTTAAGGAATTCCTGCACTGTGAAGTTATTGGCTTTTGTTTTTGCCGAGTAGATTTCTTGGTAGCACTTATGGAATGTCTTTTTTATTTCCGATTGGTTCATTGTAATTTCTCCACTTTCCGTTTTAATTTTGGTGATATGAGTTAAGTTTTTCTTTAGGTTGAGTCTGCGTGCAAGCATAGGGGAGGGCTTGTTACCCTGGGCGTAAAACTTATGCCTAGTTTTCCTAAGGGCCTGTTCAGTTTTAGCGGCTAGTACAGAATCTAGTTCTAGTCTAGCGTTGTCTAGCTGGGTTCTAGAGACCCCAGGAGCTTTGGCCTGAATTGCTTTTTCCAAGTACTGCAGTTTTTTAAATAAGTCATTTTCTTTTTGAATGCATTGTTTCTTTCTGGCAGCTGCCATTTTAATTATGGTGCCTCTAATGTATGCTTTGTGCGCTACCCAGACCCACCCTATATTTGCCTCGGGGACCATGTTTAACGTGAAGTAATCTTGAATGTCATGTTCTATTTGAGCTAGCGATCCGGGATTGGTTAGAAGTGCCTCGTTTAAGCTCCACTTCCCAGGGGTTGTGAGACTAAGTCCCAGTTGAATTTTGATGCTAACTACCGCGTGGTCAGACCAAGGGCAAGGGTGGATCTGGGCCTCCACTGTGTGGTTAAATAGCGCGTTATGAGTTAGGAGAACATCTATTCTGGAATAGGAATTGTGAGTTGGGGAGTAATAAGAATACTCCTTTTCCGAGGGGTGTAGTCCTCTCCAGGCATCAATCAACTCTAGCTCCCTCATTTGTGTGTGAATTGTTTTGAGCTGTTTCAAGTTGCGCGTGGGATGGGTTGCTCTTGATCTGTCTACAGAAGGCTCGAGCGTAAGGTTAATGTCACCTCCTAGTATGATTCTGCCCCAGTCTTTTTGCTTCAAGGTACTTAGTAATTTAGTGAGGGCTCTGGTGGGCGCTGTGGTAGGGGCATAGATATTAACCAATGAGATTCTGAGGTTTAGGATGGTTCCTGTTAAAATTAGAAAATTACCCTCTTTGTCTTTGGTTTGTTTTTCGACTACAAATGGGAAATCACGGTGTATTAATGTAGCTAAGCCTGCTTTTTTGCTTTTCTGGTTGCAAGTGTAGAATACTGGGAATTCCTTGTGTAGGTAGGTGGGTACTTTGCCCTGGGCGAAATGGGTCTCTTGCATAAATATGACAGATGGATGGAATCTTTTATAGAACAGGAAAGCTTTGCGTCTTTTAAATTGCGAGTTGAAGCCCCTTACATTGTGTGTTAAAAAGGTGTGCTCTACATCAGCCATTGGTTTTTTGTGTAGTTAGCTTTATATGTTCTCAGTGGGGAGTGTGTGGCGGTTAGGTTACCTGGATGTGGAATGCTGAAGGACCGTGACCTGCACCGGGAACCTCCCTTGGGTGTCTTGGGCGCCGAGACCACCTGTAATCTGGATAGACTAAGAAGAAAAGCAAAAGAGATACAGAAGCTTAGATTCAACATTTCAATAAACTGGTTAAAACATGTCCTAACAATTTGGTAGTTTCCCTGTCTCCCTACCTGTTTCCATACCTTGAGGCCAGTAGCTATTGCTCCCATTACTGGGTTTGACCTCTTAGGGAGAGGACTTTCTCCTGGGGGTTCTACCTGGGGAGTTGTTAAGGGCTCAAAACTCCCCTTAATCTTCATCCCTCCAAATCATTTAAGTCACCTCAAGAGCTCCGCTACAGCTAGATCTGCATTTCTATATATAACAATCTATCTGTCTCTAACATAACTTAAACATTTTAGCTATTTGCTGCAATTTCTTCGGGTCAACCTGCTCATGGGGAAAAAGTGTTCAATACTCTCTCAATGATCAGCATCAGGATCCTCGTAGTCGGCTGACGGAGCGGTGTCCAGACCTCCTCCTGTAGCTTGCTCCATGAGAGGCCCCCTACTGAAGGCTGCTGTTTTTGGTTTTTTGGCCGATACTTGCCACATCTTGGCAAGACTGGGTCTGGGTCTTGGACTTCTCCTTTCAGCGTCTCTATCCTCTGCTAGTAAATTTAGCTTTCTCAGGAGGATCTCAGCTTCTTCTACTGTGTGTACTCTGTAAGTGGATCCGCCCCGCTGGAAAATTAGTGAAAATGGAAAACCCCACTTGTAGAGGATTTTGTTGCTGGACAATATCTCCAGCATGGGTTTTATCTCCTTCCTTTTCTGCAGTGTGGCCGGAGCCAAGTCCATGTATACTTGTATAGATGAGTTGTCCGGGCCTTTGATTTCTTTGAGCCTTCTTGCTGCTGTGAGTATCAAGTCTCTTGCGCTTTGTTTGGCAAACCTTATTATTATATCCTTAGGTTGGTTGTTAGCTTTTGTTGGGCCAAGGGCCCTATGCGCTCTTTCAATAGCCCAGTCTGCTTCGCTGCTTGTGGGAATGATCCCAAGTATGACCGCTTTTGAGTACTGCAGTATGTCTGAGATGCTGCTTGGGACATTTCTCAGTCTTATGTTATGTCTTCGTGAGCGGTTTTTAAGATCTTCAACCTTGTCAGTCAGCTCTTTTATCTGTGTGGAGTGTTGCGCCATTACCTCTTGGTCATGCATCTGGGCTTCTACTATCTGGTCTGTTTGCTCCTCTAACAGCTGCGTTCTTTGTCCCAGGCCATGCAGCTCCCTTTTCAGGTCAGTGATAGCAGTCGTCATTAGTTCTTGGAACATCAGTTTTATTTTTTCCATATTTTTGTCTGTTAGTTCCACCTGAGCATGTGCTACTTCCGGCTCTCCCTCTCTGACCGGCGAGTTTGAGTTGTGCGGGAATAATGACGCATCGTTTGGAGCTTTGTAAAACTCCTGGATGTTTCTACTCGCTTGATTCTTTTTGGGTTTGGTGCTGCTGCGAGCCGCCATGATGCCGCCTTGTCCTGAGGGTGTGATCTATAGAGGTTGCCGTCTTCTGACTCTGTGCTGTAGGTGAAGCAGGCTAGGGATTTTGCTTAGTTGAGCATGAGAGTTTAGGTGGGCTAGAGCTTTTCTGGTAGCAGGCTCATGTAGGTGACTTGCATAATTCAGTGAGTTAATGCATCATGCTTTTTGAATTGTTTAACATATTTACAATCCTAGTGAAACTTGTCTAGATAAGTCTTGCCAGCTTATTTGTGACATGCTTCTCACAACTTGTTGTTGTTTATTAAGTTAGGAGAGATGCTGGGTTGTGATTCTGTCTCTTAAATCTTTTAACCCCTTTTAATCTTAATCTTTGCACAGATGCATTGGAGGCAGTAATTGTGCTGCTGTAAGCTGTCCAGTTGGGGACTCCCCTGTGGGGCTTAAAAAGGCTGCTGTTAGTGCTGTCTGGGACCCATTTTGGAGCCTTGTCTGGGGGCGGGCCCTTCTTGGTGTATGTGTCTCAAGATGGCCTCCTGCCCTCTCTAGGTAAATAGAGTTGTGCCACTTTAGATGTTGGGGTCTAGGCTGCCTCTATTATGCTTATTTTTGCTTATGCACTACTTGTGTAGGGATGGTGAGGGAGGGATCTGGTGTAGTGTGTCCCTCTTACCTCCCAGAGTAGCCTCTCAATGGAGTCTGGCACCTCTTTCAGTCTCTGGCACAAGCTCAGTGGGGGACCAGGAGGTGGAGGCCTCAACCACTTACTTTGATCCAGTGGTAGGTGATGCTCGTTGGGGGTTAAAAGTGGGCTTCTGGGCTGCTTGGGTTGCCCCTGCAGCACTTCTCTGCTGTGCAGCTGCTGCTGCTGCTGATCGCCGGGGAGGCCGGATGCACTAGGCCTCAACCATGCGGCGTGTTAATTAGCCCCGATTTTCGCAATTCTTCTTTACTCCTCTTCCCCTGCACCCCCTTACACTTGTGCTGGTGTTTAAAGTTTTTTTTGTGGGGGATTAGGGCAGATTACCCTGGATTGAGTGGGTATTGGGATGGAGCTGATGTCTGGCAAGTCTTGCTGTCCCGTTAGGCCACGCCCCCCCCTCTCCTGTTCTCATTTGAATGCAGGTATTCTGAAATCTTGTTCTGTGTATCCAAAGAAATAGGATTTTGGATCAAGACTTGATGTTCACAAATATATTTGGGGCTTTTCTTATTTGACTACCCTTGCACTAAACTATTTTCCTAATGATCTTTCAATGAGAAATATTAGTGAATCTCACAAATTACACAAAATAAATCTTAGGTATAGTTCAACTGAGAAAATGTGGTTAATATGTGGGATAGGAGTGCAAAAATTGGGACTTTCTACTGAAAAATTCATTTTTCATCAAATCTTGCTTGAAAATAAAGTCATAAATAGTAAAGATAAGATCAAAGATTTTGTATTATGTAGATGGGGAGGAGAGCAAAAGGAGCAACTAATGTAGCATAAAAACACTCTAATGCGCTTAAGAAAACAATAGATTCACAAAACAGTGGTAAAATAATGGTATCAACAATATAACATAAGTGGCTCCCTTTGTTTTGCTGATACCACTGTTTTGTGAGTATATATATTTTTTTCTTAAGTGCATGATAAATAGTGTTTTCTTCCAACACCAGTTGCTCCTTTTGTTCTCTTCTCCCTTTACAGTCGTTTGTATCAATCTAGTGTATTGAAGTATTTGGATCAAACATCCATATATATTCTGAAGATTAAGAAGATTACTTTGTCCAGCATTGTTTTGGGACTCTTTCTTACCAACATCTAGGCAGAACATTGTCTTAGCTTTACTACTTTCTGCCTAAGGGTCCACTTATACTGTTTGGTTTAAAGATTTATATATATTGTATTTTTTTTGCAGTGAAGGCCACAGCATTTTTTTATATAGTAAACAATTGAAAATGTTTTCCATGTGACTTCTTTTAATTTATTTTTCTTGAATATTCAGGCTCCAATAAGTACCCACAAGTGAACATAATGTTGAATGAGGAAATTCAAAATAAATGTTTCTACAAGTCTGTATTTATCAAATAAGAAACAGTCAGCAAACTATCTATGAGTAAATTAAACATTTCTGAGGTTGTAATTATTAAATGATATTTAAAAAAAAGAATAGTTTTTCTTGGTGTATTGTGCTATGTCAAGAATTCAAAATGATAAAAAAACATTTTTAAGAAAATTCTATTTAAATTAAATTTAAAAAAGGACCTATATTAAGTATACAACATTCTAACCTAATATTCACATAATTTTAAAAAATAATATGTACCTTCCTGCTAGGAACCTTCTAATTTTTATTAGAACATTTTAATTGTATACACTTAATCAAAGATATACATTATTACTTTAAAAGTTGGTCCTATAACAAATTTTCCTGTTGATTCCAATCAGCAATATATGATTTAATATTTCTTTAAAGAAACATAGTAACAAATTAGGACTGCTTAATGTAAGTCTTCAGTTGAAACACTAGGCTGTCTGCAGTTTTTGGCAGAAAAGAAAGTTTAGTTTAATCTAGGAAGCCATTTTGAAGATTATATAATTTAGTCTTTTGTTGATATTGATTCATTGGGGATGGCCCAATATTTCAATCAATCTGAACTGGTCAACATGTTTTATTGAAAGAAAAATCATCATTATGGTACTGATCCACTTCAGTTTGGCCTTTTCATTATCCAACTATATTTCTAATATTGCTTGACACATTAATATTTAATTCAGAATTAAAAAAATCATAATATAAAGTATCTACAGTGGATATAAAAAGTCTACACACCCCTGTTAAAATTTCAGGTTTCTGTGCTGTAAGAAAATTAGACAAAGATCAATCATTTCAGAACTTTTTCTACCTTTAATGTGACCTATAAACTACAACTCAATTGAAAAACAAACTGAGATCTTTAAGGTGGAGGGAAGAAAAATAAAAAATAAAAAATAAAAATAATGTGGTTGCATAAGACTGCACACCCTCTTATAACTGGGGATGTAGCTGTGTTTTTGGCCATAATTCCAAAATATATGTTTGGCGCAAAAAAAACACTGCACATCACCAAAAGAACACCATACCCACAGTGAAGCATGGTGGTGGCAGAATCATGCTTTGGGGCTGTTTTTCTTCAGCTGGAACTGGGAACTTAGTTAAGATAGAGGGAATTATGAACAGTTCCAAATACCAGTCAATATTGGCACAAAACCTTCAGGCTTCTGCTAGAAAGCTGAACATGAAGAGGAACTTCATCTTTTAGCATGACAACGACCCAAAGCATAAATCCAAATCAACAAAGGAATGGCTTCACCAGAGGAAGATCAAAGTTTTGGAATGGCCCAGCCAGAGCACAGACCTGAATCCGATTGAAAATCTGTGGGGTGATCTGAAGAGGGCTGTACACAGGAGATGCCCTCGCAATCTGACAGATTTGGAGTGTTTTTGCAAAGAAGAGTGGGCAAATCTTGCCAAGTCAAAATGTGCCATGCTGATAGACTCATACCCAAAAAGACTGAGTGCTGTAATAAAATCAAAAGGTTCTTCAACAAAGTATTAGTTTAATGGTGTGCATACTTATGCAAAAAAAATAAAAAATACACAAAAAAACAAAACAAAATACAAATAAATACAACAAAAACATCACCCACAGCATGGGGGAACAGCCAGGACGTCTGGGAGTGAGGTGGAACGCGATTTAAATGCGATTTCAACAACTTTCACCACCCGACAATTGCCTACGCGAGAAAACAATGGGCGCCGGAAATAAATTAAAACGAGGCTACAAAACCCCGGACCACGCAAAACACTGCCAAACGCGTAGCACTTTCACACCGGAACGAACTAAATAGAAAATACACTATTCCAAAATATGAAAAAGGCTTGCGAGCGCGTAACACATTAATAACATTACGAATCTACAATGGCGCTTTACACAACTACACCAACGTATTTCCCACGCGCACACAAACCATTTAGAATGCACAGTTGGCACATTCATTACACTTTATCATCAGAGCACCAACACTCACTCTACATTGTATGGTGCCGTAAAATATAAACAGATTGTTAGCTCTTCAGGCTAATGGTTGCTGGATATATTAATTACAAATAGGTAAAGTATATTAATTTAGTCAAGAACTAATTAATTAATTATTGATTAAGTAAATATAGATAATACATATCTCTCTTTATAATGAGTGACGAAGGTGCTCAGAGGAGCAAAAATAGACGAGACAAGAGGCTCACCATGAGCGCCAAAGGCGCTCATGGCGAGCCACGCGATGAGTGCAAAGAGCCAGGCTCGCAATGAGCGTCGAAGGTCCTCACAGTACAAAAAGTTTTACATTGCGTGTCAAACAGCATTCCCATGGCTTCAAATGTTATTGCCCAGTCATTTTTGACGGGCAAGTCGCTAGTAAATTATTAATAGATGTAAGCGAATTCTTGATACTCCTATTCAAAATTTGGCCTCTATAACAAGGGACAAAGCCTATATATACATTTTTATTAACCAATCTGCTGACACTTCAGTGCAGCTTTGTTATCTTGCAGTACAAGGTAAATCAAAAGTAGAACATCTCCAATGAGCTAATATAACACGGAAGGAAAATCACAAATTGACATTCATGGGATAAGATGGTATTGGTAATAATTAAAGTATGGAAAATAATATCAGATAATTCACTTGCTTAACTATTTTGCTTCAGGTACTGTCTGTTACTCTTTAGTACCAGAAGGCGTTAATCCATGTATTATAATTACTTATTGGTTTATCTTTTAAAAAAATGTCTCCTCAGAGCACCAAATTCGGAGTGTCTGCATGAATTACTCTGGGATTCTGAAAAGTTATGGTTCTTCAGTCTCAGTGATTTCAAAACTGGACTACAGCTCCCGTAATCACATGAATACATGGTTGTGTGATAATGGCCAGCACAATTTTATACAGTCATTGAGAACTTTTGTTATTCATTCTCCAAAGTCACTTACAACTTCTGGATGGCATACTGTGTAACTGACAGATTGTATCCCTCCCACCATTTCAAATGGCCAAATGGCTTATTGTTACTCAGTACAATGAGTAAACTACATTTAGAGATATGCACACGTCATATATGTACACTCCAGGCTTCTTTTTCCTAGTCTAAATGTGGGGCTTACTTCAAAAGGCAGAAATGTGGGAAAGCTTAAAAAAGAGACATCCAATCTTTTTCTGTGGCGCTCTCTGCGCTTAGGAACATCATTCTGCAATTTTGGAATGAGATCATACTTATTGATTTGCACTATTGTGATTGATCACAAAGACATGCATTAATGGATACACATATCATATACACACCAACAAAACAAATAAGTGAAACAGTGGATCTACTAGCAGTCCTTAGAGCCCCATGTAAACCAGGTGCTCTATATTACGACACTGTTGTAAAAAGTCTGCAAGAGCTTCCCCCCTAACTTCTTCACTAATGTAAATCATTCACTCCAACATATCACAGCAGTCAGATACGTATTTCTTGCTCTTTTGCCGCAACTGATATCTGTTCAGGGAGCAACCAAACCAAGCTTTACAGATGAGACGGCCTTAGGAGCCAAAAGGAAATGTGAATGTCATAAATCTTATAATGAGTGGAAAGTGCAGTTACAGCTGCCATAACTAGCAACAGCAAGGTAACAGAGCTATGTATATATAAAGTAATTGTTTCTATTTATTAATATATTTTAGAACTAAAAAAAGTCACAATTGTATTTATAGGTTCAATAAAAAAATGTTTTTATTTTGTGTTAAAATATGATATATTTATAGACCATGCATTAGAGTATTTGTTCCTAGGTAATGTGGTTTTGTGATGTGCATTAACCCCTTGAGTACTATGTTGGTTACCCTGGATTGTATATAATAAAATGGGCTTAATATCGAAATATATTTTTTAATTACCCATATGCTGATATCGATTTAAGTGTCAAAATATTTTGAAATATCATCATTTTGTAGTGTTTTATATGCTATGCTGTCACTCTGAAAAACTTTGCGGAGTCTCCCAGAAGAATTTAAAGCATTTGCAAGTGGTCTTTGGTTCTCGTAAATCTTTGTTGTTTTTTTAATTACATCAGTGCCTTGATTTGCGAGTGATCCGTAAAATATTATTAGTATAGGGTTTGGATGTCAGGGAGTAACTCGTAATTTACTGTCAGGGCAAAACTCAAAGGAGATTTATGCCTTGCTTTTCAGCTTTGTCTTGAAGTTCACCCGGAGCATTTTGCACACAATGTTTTAGGAATGGGGGATTAAAATAGCTATGTAGGGCTTACACTGTAGTTATGCCACTCGGAAATGCTTTTTCTGAGATTTACATGAGGCCCTTAGTTTGTAACTTGTAATTGCTTTATTTCAAGGGTGTTTAAGATTAGTTAAAGTATTAGCAGCATGCCAATAATGTATTAAATGGCTTATATCATTTGCTTCTATTATGAATACATTTCAGTGCAGACATAAATTTCCTATCATCACATTCGTACTTGTATAATGAAGACATTTGTATGCAGGGGTGTAGAAACCAAAATAATTCTGGAGGGGATACTTCTCCCTTGATGCACAGAACACTTATCAGCTTCTATACGCATACATACACACAATGGAAAGTCGGGTGGCGGGGGGGCTGGGAGATCCCCCCTCACCCCCAGTTTCTACACCCATATTTGTATGCCTGCCTTAAGTTTCAGAACATTGATAGAAGATCTCGTTCTCTGTATTTCTTTCAACCCTATTCATTTTTTTCATGTCCCAATAATGAAAGTTTACAACCTCTATAGCATTTGAAGGCAGAACTCTGATTAGGTATTGATGTTGTGCGTATTACCTTGACATGACCAACTGATTTGTGACCTTCTGAAAATGGTAAATTATCCTCTCCTTGTGTCCAGTGCAAGAGTCTTCCAGTAGACTTGTGACCTTCTTTTCTTGAGCTTGTTACTTTACCTATTTGGGCAGAACATATCAGGACACCAGAATTATTGTATTAGATGTATTTTTACTTTATTAGTAACCGATTATAATCTAAAAGGCAATATAAACATAATACATTTAGAAGTATGCATTTAGAAGGCCAAACAAGTCAAATAAAAAAATATATGTAAAAAAAGCAGTTCACTATAATATTTTTTAAGAAGTTAACCAATAATCAGATTTGTTCTTTTCTTAATACCAATTAAAATTATTTTATTTCTTAAAAAGCAATGAAGTAATTTAGATTTTTATATCAGTCAAGAAAGAATCTTGTAATGGGATTTCCTGTAAAGATAATAAGAGTATAGATTTTTGTCATTTTTTTTTCAGATTTTATTGCACAAATTAAGTTAATTTTCTGTTAATAATAGTAAAATTATACCTTTTACCAATAGTTTTTAATAGCTCAGGTTACCAGTGAATACAATGACTGATACAAAACCCACAGCTCATATATAGAAGGGAGATGCATATTGTAGTCAACTTAATTATTATATTTATCTATTTCAGTTATAAGCATTATTTTCCTTTAACATTGTTACCGGATTGGATTCTTGCATTGTATGTATTCCCATTCCTTGTGTTTTCTGTCTCTTGTAGTAGAGTAGTTGTAGTGCTTCTTATGATAAAGGGACACACCACTCATAAACATTGTTCAAGCAGCTCAAATAAAGTGGAAAAGCTGTAAAACCTTAGTTGACGCTAATTTCACTTTATTATATCTAACTTTTACAACCCTCCTATCAACATCAATGACTTTAGTTATTTTGGTGGAAAGTCCAATGTTGATTTAAATGAAAACAGTCAATGCTCTAGATTGAAATGTTATGGGCTATGAAGAATTGGGGTATAGCTAGCATTTGAGCAGGACATACTGTATTTGAACAGACATATATTTATCAGCATACCCCAAACCTTTATTAAATAAAATATTACTGTATCTGAGAAATAATGGTTTAATGCTTTAATTAGCATGACGGGAAACATGCTTTAAATAATCAATATCATACAACATATGTGTACTGAAAAAGGTAAATATCAATTGTTTATATATTTTTTTAATTTCCACAACACATCATATATTTCTCCCAACCTAGCCATTTCCATTTTCTTTTAAGGCTTGCAAGTATAATTTTCTCTGATTTGCTCTGTTAGAAAACACACAAGGTCAGTCTCTATATGAACAACCCTATATGTATCAGGGCAGACCTATAAGTCTCAAACAGGTTGGGTAACTAGTTTTCTCACACAGTTACAAACTATCCATTTTTGCGTATCACTGTTAGGATGTATCTAAATATTATTCTTTTTACCCAGGAAGATCCTGAAATCCTAAAATTTTAGTGGAGTCTGAGGACTACAGTATGGAAGAAAATGCTAAATTCTGTAACTTCTATACCAAACTAGCCAGAAAACTTTTTTGAACAGTTTTACAACACAAACAGGGCTGTGAAGGATTCTGAGTTGTGACATGCAGTCAGGTATGGTTTTTACTTCCCATACTCTTTCAAGACTGAAGAAGACGATACCTTTGTATTTCTGAAATCTCCATATAAGAGTCCCTGTGACAACTTTCTTATGTGTCTGAAGCCATCAGGATATCTGCATACTGAATAAGAACACTGGATGGTGCTTAGATTTGTGACTCTTAAGTCTTGCTTTACCATAGAGGCATGGACCGTAGGGCTCTCTGAATAACCCTGAGGGAATCTTATCCAATTGTATTGCTTACCTTGATAGGTGAAGGAAAAGAGGTAATGACTTTCACTGTCCAAAGGGATGCTGAAAAGGCGCTGCACAAATCTTTCAAACTGTCATTCTTTCACAACCAATTCAATGCTGTTTACAGCATGCAAATCCTGCACAAACCTCCATTATTTTCCATTTGGTTTGGCTACTGGGAATATAGGGGCATTTCAAGAGTGTTGTGTGAGTTTGAGCACCCCTTGCTGGAGTAATGAGTCAATGACAGGTCTACAAGATACAAGCACACCCATATGCTCAGCAATGGAATACACTTGATTAATAACAATATTAATTTGGAGGTGAGTCCATATACATAACACACACAGGGTCCTACATGACCAAGCAAACCCACACCTACAATCTGTCTTTCCTTATTAGTCAGAACAGTCTCTTTTCCTGGATATTTCTGCTCAAGTTATGCACACACTCTCGATACACAGCTTGCCAGTCAGGATCCTCCTTAAATGTCTTCTTAAAATAGTCATCATTCCATCCTCCCACTCTTAAAGTTGTCCCTAATTCACATTATCCTTTATTTCTTTATTAAGCACTTCATCCATTTCCCATACATTTCTGCAGTGGCCCTGGTGCTGGGCCCTGGTGCATTGTAACGCCTGCACCGGCAGTAGCGCTGCATTTCTACATATAAACAAGGTCCCAGGAGGCAATGTTTTTTTTTATTGTTTTCTGTTGGAGCTCACATTTCTCATCATGAGTAATACCTCCCAGAGGAGATTTTGCTTCTGTCCATTAATTCACTAGATATACAAAATGCACCGCAAACAATGGGGACCCCCCTTTCAGCAAATATTTTACAATCACCAGTTCTTTAAAATTTCCAACTCCCAACACTTTTAGGTAAATAATTATCTCTGCTTGTTTTGGATTATTGCTTACTTGCATGCTAAAGCTTACTCTAAATGTTTTCCATGGCATTTTACTCTAGGTTTCTTCTTCTTCTTTTCTTAAATAAAGACAAAAAGTGAAAGCAATTTTCCAAAACGCAGTAACACGAAGGACTGGGCTGATATATTCTGCAAGACTAACAGATTTCTGGACTCAGTCTATTAGTTTCAGTGATTTATATGCGTGCACAAATCTGTTTTTACTAGACATGGGTGCAGCCAGTATTGTACAGTAGTACTCACTGTACCCTATCTTCCAGTGGGAAGAAGGATTTATCAGTTCTTTCACTGTAATGCTCACTGACCTATAGCTGGCAGGAGTTTATTGTGTCTTGCAATACAGACTCACTGGACATTTCCCCATACAAGAAGTTACACAGGTCTTGCATAATAAGCTAATTGAAACCTCTACTCATTCAGTGTTTGGATCACGCAGGATTAACAGGGTTTCGTATATAGTAGCACTCACCTGGGTCTATGTACCGATCCTGTTCGTGATGCCCAATGATACAAGTACATTTGTAGAGTGAATACACAGAGCTGATCCAGTCCAACAGAAGATACAGTATTCTTATTATGTCATTCATATGGTGTTCTCCTGCATCAATGGTGAAATGGAGAGAACACATCCACTTTGTACAGGACATGAGCTTGTATAGTAGATAGCATACTTTATTTATTTATTTATTTATTTATTATATGTGTATTGCTTATTAGTATTAGTGTAGCCAAAACTCATTGGACACAGTACTACAGGCATCAGTTAGACCCCTTGTGGGTTTCTGCACATAGGCTGTCATCAGAACCAGGTCATTTAGCACCCAGATTCATACCGTTTTTGCCAAGACAGGTAGCTCCTTCTCTTACTTAATTCTATTTGGAAGGGTACATAACAGGATACATTCCTAAAGCAAGGCTAAAAACAGTTTGTTCTGCAGTTCTTGTGAAACCGTATTTGTAGATTATTTTTTTTAGAAATAACAAGGTGGAGTAATAAAGCAACATGGAGGAACAATAGTTTTCTTTATGAGACCAGTAGCACCATAAATCACATTTCTATAAGAATGCTAGGTCCCTTTTCTTTATCTACGACAAAGGATACATTTTAAAATATTTAAATATTGCTTTAAACATAGCACTATTTAATGTAATTTATATGTTCAATAAAAATAAAAAATTCCCCTTTTCACAGTCAGGAAAATAAACTGTAATAAAATTGCAGCTCGAGTGATCTTAAGATGAACTTAAAGTGTTCAACTTAAATGATGAAAGAGAGCGCATTATTTGCAGTGTTGTGTACGTTTAACTTGATACAAATAACCACGTAGTCTTACCATATGGTTTTAAATAGGAATTTCAAGATAATATCACTTCTTTTCCGTAGCAACAGATGTGTCTTTAACAATAACAATACAAAACTGGTGTCTCTGGCATGCTGATCTGTCTGACACAGACAAAACAAGCCGTGCTTCCCTCAGATGTGATCTAGTTTATAGTGACTTCAAGTAACATGGACAAGTTAATTGGCTCTGCTCCTGCAACTGTTTGAATTTAATTTCCAAAAGATTTAATAGTAAAACTTGGAAATAAAAGCACAAAGCAAAGGTGTAAGAAACATATGGAAAATGCTCTCTTCAAAAAACAGCAAGAAAACCGCATTCTTTAAAAAAATGTGTTGGAAATATGTTTGCAAGGTAGTATGATTGTCTCCTATATTCTTAGAAGGATTAAATGAGATTCTCTAGCTTAGAGCGACACCTGAAAAGATAACAAGCAGCAACAGGGAAGAAAGCAAAATGGACTTATGCAGTAAAGAACAACTGAATGCATATACAAGTTTCAAAATGCAAAGATTTTGGTTTTTCTATTTAGTTTAGTTATTAAAAAAAACAATATGGAAAAAAACGTGACCTCAGTGGTCCATTACAGTACAGTACCCACTGTAAGATGAAAGAAAAACATTTTAGTAGCTCTTTGTTTTTTACATATAATGTAGAAATTAGAATAAATGGTAAAATGTATGATCTGGCCCATCGATTGCAACCATTTTTGCAAAATAATGCCTTCTACTAATCATCAAATGATATGTCACTTACAGTATGCTGTTCTTGTGTAAATATGTGATTAGATCATTGAAGAAATATACTATAAAGAATCAACATGTTTTGCTTCTAATCCTTTTATATTTAAACAAAGAAGTGAATACTAAACATCTAATTATTAAAGTTATTAGATTTGCCTTCTATAAACTGGATGTTTAGTCAGCATGTTAGATATGTATTATATTGTAAATAGTGTAAGGCAATACCAGACCCTTGTAGCCAATAATCGTTTATTTCAATACAATAACTCAAGGAAGAAGAGCGTGTATTGATGTCAAGAGCCATCTTCTGTGAGGAGCTTGTTTATTGACGCAGCTCTGTGATGACCCAATTGTTGATTAATTTAACTAATTCTTTACTTTCATCCAACAATTACATCTTTATTTGTGTCGTTTATATAATAATCACTTTTTTCATTAGAGTAACCGGGTATATTGGAGGAATGGATTTGAAAGGAAAATTAAACTTAAGAAGAATGAAAAATGAATTTAGAGAGGGTGTGTTGTCAGAAACGAATAGAGTAATGTGGGAAGGATATATTGTTTATTCCATTTTTTTCTAGTAAGAGCATAACAATTTCTTATACCATTATATCTCTAGTACGTAGTAAGAACATAACAATTGCAAATGAAAGTCTATAAACAGGTTGGAAAATTCCTAGGAATTATCTGCCTTATTGAAGTATGAAATATTATTTAAAAAAAATTGGGAATAATTTTTATTATTAGGATTATCCTTTATTTGTAACGTGCCAACATATTCCATAGTGCTATACAGGGTAAATACAAGTTGTTATGACCCACATATTAAGGCCACCCCACACCACCTGTTTTTAGCTTGCAGGATTCCTCTAGGTTGTGAATTTTCCGGTTGACTCCCAGTGCCCAGCCTGCATAGTCCGCTCAGGAACAACCAGTCCTCGTGATACAGGAACACAGGAAAGCAATACTACCCCCAGTGGTTAAGAGCAGAGTTGCAGGCAGAGTCCATAATAATAATTCCAATGGTTAAAATTATTGTATTCCCACACACCTCAAATTATGTACGTTTAACTGACTACTTTTATTGAACCATATTTCAGTATTTATAGCATACAGGGACCAATCACAGTTTATTTACTGTCATGTCAGGATTTTTAATTACCCTTGAGAGTTTTCCTTCCTGCATTTTTAACTCAATAGGGGTTCCAATTACTGCCCCTGGTGTCACTCCTCTTCCTTCAGCAACCAGAATTTGTCCAAAACAAAAAATTGTATTACCTATCCCAGTACTACTACGATTTCAGGGTTAATAATTACCTTCCGTGGCTTATGAGTCTAAACATCTAAGATTTAACCATTTGCTGTAATTAGAGAGTCATTGTTTCCCTTTTTCGTATTTTGCCTCTTCTGATCTACAAATTCAGGGACTGATCCATGCTAGCAAATGGTTCATGGCACCATAACGTCTAGGTAGAGGGTGGCTGAATACCTCACACATGATGGTCCCTCTGCCCAGGGACCCTGCAATGCACCTGACTAAATTCTGTGGGGTTTAAATGCTGCATTTTCCTCAAACATGCCTGTGTACCCCATTTACATCAATATATCTATACAATAATAAGGCCAGACACACACTATGCAAAAGACACACACTTCCCTGCATAATACACACACACACACACTGCCCTGTGCAAATAACATCATATAGTAATCCCAACATTAATTATTGTGGCCCACATTAAATTACATATAGAAACATCATGTCATAGTCTTTAAACCAGTCTCCTGTCCATTTTAATAGCCTTTGATCTTAGCAACCCACAACCCAGTCATGACACAAGTCAAAAACAATTATAACAAATTACAAAATAATGGAGGGCCCTTTAATTGAGCTTAAAATCAAGCATACAATGTGATTACCCTAAAGCACCCAATATTATTGAAAACTCACAAACTTACAGTCTAGAGGATATGGGCGAGGTACAGAAGTGTGAGGTGCAATACATCTTGCATATTAAGGTTATACCAGTATTTCTTACCTGTTGGTCTGTAATAGCAGTACCTAGGTTGAGGCAGTGATTTGTGAATTGAGAGTTAATGATGTGGAAGGGTGAATGATAAAGAGGTGAGAAAGAGAGATGATGGGGATGGTGGAATTATATTTTAAATATATCAATAATATTAGTTTAATTTGGTTCTAGGAGCAACTAATAGCTTTCACATTTCTCTCAGATGTAGAAAGATTGCTGATGAGCAGTACTTTTAAATTGGACATTTGTCATGTTGGTTCAAAACTAAATTGATAATTAGGCACATATGGCCATGAGTAGGCCTCTTTAGCTGGACATGAAACTGAAAAATTCCACCCTTGATTGGAAGGGAACTTTATTCTAGTAGTAACAACCGCTTTAGCAAGCTGTCCGTTTTCGTGCAAGTCCTGTCTGATTGTGGTTAATGTACATCAATTATCTAATTTTGGGTAGAGTAAAGAGTACTACATTACTACTACTAGGATTGAATCTCATCCTAGTATTGATATCAGAAAATGAGGGCAACTGATTTAGTCGGATCAAAGGAATAAAGGAATTCACCATATGTGTTCTGTTCTATCAAAGAGCAGAAAACCATAAGGAAAAACAATAATTCATTTTTAAATTTGCTGTTTAAAATAAAGAATATGAATAGAATGCATTGACCACTGGTACTATTTGTGATGCAAGTAGTTAAATTAACTATTACAGTCTCATTATTACTGTATAAAATATATAGCTTTTTTTCCATAATTAGAAAACATTTGGACACAGAGCTCAGTGGCTAAGTGGCTGGACTCTATCTTCCCACCAGCTTCCACTCGTCACATATCTCACTGTCATCATCACTCCTACCTCCCAGGCCTGAAGTCTTGTGTTTCTACTATGTCTTGCCCTCTCTTTCATTTCTCATTTACAATTTATTACAAAATCTTATCATTTCAAACAAAGAAACATCTCCAAAATATGTCACTATCTTACACAAGACACAGACAAAATTCTAATTTACTCCATCATCATATGTCTCCTCAACTACTGTAACTCTCTTTTTTGCTGCACTCCCCATCACATCTGCTAGACTCCTCTACCACACTCCACGATCCATGTCTTCATCACCTCTCTGTCAGTCACTTCACTGGCTTCCCATAGCCTCCAGAATAAAATTTAAATGCATGAACATATAAAGCCCTCAACAATATTCGACCCTCTTATATCTCTGTTCTCATATCAAGATACGCTCCCAACCTCCTTCTTTGCTCTGCTAACGACTTTCTTCTATCCACCTCTTATCACCTCCTCTCACTCCCGCCTCCAGGACTTTTCTTGTGCTACCCCTATTCTTTGGAACCTTGCCTTGCTCAACTAGACTTTCCTCCTGCCTCAAAACTTTCAAAACCTCACTTAAAATGCATATGTTTATCACCTTCGACCTTAATATGCACAAGGCATCTTTGACCTTCCTTACCACACCCAAACCCTTTAGACTGTAAGGGCCCTATGTAAAGCTCTGCAAACTAAATGATGAGTGCCGTAGCAGCACAGTAAATCCTACATAGCTATGTTAATCCCCAATCCCTAAAACATTGCGTGAAAACTGCTACAGGTCACTGCTACGAAAATCAAAGAAAAAATCTCCATTGGTTTTTGCACTGACAATAAATTACGAGTTACTCCCTTACACTCTGACACCCAAACCCTATGCTAATAAGATTTTACAGATCACTCACAAATCAGGGTCTTTCCATAACTGCAAAAATCAGAGGAAAGATTTATGTGTACCAAAGACCACTCACAAGTGATTTTCAAACCCTTGTTGAGTCATCCAGAATCATTTAAAGTGACAGTATATACTACAACATTATGAAATGTCAATATCAACATATGTGTAATTAAAAAATATGATATGTTAGTATTAAGCCAGTTTTATTATACAAAATCCAGGGTAACACACCTCATGGCGTTAATACACCTCACAAAAACGCTTTGCCTAGGAACAAATTCTCTGATACATTGTCTATAAATATATTATATTTTAACACAAAATAAACACATTTTTACTGATTAAAGCTATGAATAAAATTGTCACATCTTTTTAATATCAAAATATATTTTTAATTAAAAGCAATTACTAAAAAAAGACCCTATTAAAAATTAAAACTTGATGACATTTAAACAGAAGGTTTACACCCCGCGCTTGTATGTTAAGCAAGGAGTATATAAATCTTTAAAGTTGAAATAGAATCAGTTTTACAGTTAAAGCTTGAGTCTTATTATCGATGCAGGTTTTTTGGGAGGGCTTCAGCACTATACAAGCAAAAACTAACAAATACAATATTGAAGTCAATCTAGATAAAGATCAATTTAAACAATTCACAACGTTTCCACATTATTTTCCATCATCTGTCTGATGGTACAGAGTTGGTATGGTGACTTCAGTGTCCCAATATTTTTCTGCTTTGCTCACCTCTATAAGTGTTAGTGGCTCTTTCACCCATTTTAAAAATGCCCTTTATCCCTTTAAATTTACTTTATTAAAATGATCAATCCACAAATACAGAGAATATTGCCTATATTAATTCCATGCTGTTTATAATTGAACAAATAATTGTATGATCATCTTCGCATTGCCAGCTGTACAGCTAATAACTTTTCTGTACTTGAATTCAGTCTGTGATTGAATTGTGGTAAAGAGCGATGAGGTTTCAAGAGCTTTCTGCATCACTGGATCAATATCAGGGTCACTGGCTACATTTTAACATTTAGCTAAAGGCACTGTGCTCCTTAAATTGATCGGTCAGGTTTTGAAAGAGACCACATTTTTTCAGTGACTATTAATGTAACAAAAATAAGTTTCTCAGCATTTACATAATGAAATAGCTGCCATGATATCATTATGTTATCTTTCCCCAGTGCATTCATACACTTACAACTGATCAACCAGGGTGTGGTATTTAATAATCCCTGAACATTTTTTTATTAAAATGTTATTATATTTAAAACAATTCTTTGAAACAATAGTGCTTAGAAATAAACATGAAAGGGATTGACAACTGGAGTATCCTTCATAAGAGTTTGTTTTACAGCAAATGAACCAGGTTTGGGTATTAAATCCATAGCTTGCAAATCATATGGATTGGTAGAAGCCACTTGAAACTGGTCAAGTTAAATTGGATGACCTGCGTTAATGAAGTACAAGAATATTTAACCTTAGTTAAACTAAACCAAGAAACAGAGAGCCTAATTCATTATAAAATGTGCGCCTTTTTGCTGGCTCCAAACGGGTTACAGCTCGAAATCTTCGCAATGGTCAAGCCCGGAACTGAAAACCTCCCGAAGCCTTTGATCTTTCGCGGCCGCAAGACTTCTGATCGCTAAAATCGCAAATCGCTATTCAATTGCAAAAATCATTTAACACCGCACCCAAGCCCGCAGACCCTATGGACTGCAGCACACTTACTAATGTCTCTGTCTGTGCTTATACACAAGGTTT
This sequence comes from Discoglossus pictus, assembly GCA_027410445.1. Classification (NCBI taxonomy): domain Eukaryota; kingdom Metazoa; phylum Chordata; class Amphibia; order Anura; family Alytidae; genus Discoglossus; species Discoglossus pictus. The sequence continues at coordinate 512,012,070 of CM050163.1, forward strand.
GTATGCCAAAGATACTGGAGTGGGTTGCCAGTTCCCTCTCTAGTGGACTATGATTTCTCTGACCTCTCTGCTTTGACCTTCCCACCTATAGTGGCCCTACATGGTATAGCTCACAGCTTCATTTAGGCATAAAAGCCTCTTCATCACCACCACTTTGCAATCCAGAAGGGGACCAGGGGCACATGTCACACACTAATTTACTCTAACCCATTAGGAAGCGCCGCAACGTCACATGGAGGCTGTGCAGAGGCAAGTGGAGCAACAGCTAATTTGCCTCCATCTCTGCTACGCCCATCCTTGAAAGTCCCAAGCCATTGCTGGTGGCCATCTGCCAAGATGAATACCCAATATCATTTGGTGACCTCCCATTACGTGTTTTACTATTTACAATTTACATTATCACCTGTCATATTGTTATCGGACCTTCAGGGGTATGTTGATACTCCACAGTATCACAAATTACATTTTGCATGTGTATTAACCCTATATTATTATTAAATATTAAATATATTATATGAAATCTCATGATATTATTATTATTATTATTATTATTATTATTATTATTATTACTGCAACTGGAATCTGGTGAAAAAAAGGATCATCAGAAATCACTCCATGTAATTGGAGAAACCATTAATGCGCATAGCACTTACAACTTATTCAATTAAACAAATGAACATAATCATGGATGATGTCATACAGATTTAATCCACACACAGTGTGTTGTCAGATATTAAGGAATAATCAGAAGTTGATTAGAAGAACCTGTGACACAGAAAGAGGGGGTTGAGGAACATGCCTTCATGGTCGTGAGATTCTGCTATTAAGACCTACACAGACCAGATCAAGCTATCAATCAGAACACTATTTGGACTGGCAGCAACACCTCATCTCAATGGCAATTTACATTGAACATCAATTTCAGAAATATTCAACATAACTATATGTGCACATACTCTGTAATATTCATTGTGGAGTGTGGATGAGGAGGACTTAGGGCAGTTGTTCTCAATTCTCTCCTCAGGATCCAGCAGACAGGCCATGATTTATGTGAAACAAAAAATTAGGCAAATAGTATTCAACAGGTGGTGGAGCCTTGAATTGCTTCACATGTGTATTCACACAGTGTTTCACCTAAATCATGGTCTGTGTGGTGGGTCTTGGGGAGAGGTTTGACAACCACTGACCTGGGGGACATTCTCACCTACTTCCTCTTTCTGAGCACTGGGCCCACACCTTCTGTGATCATGTGCTTCCTCCTTCTACCACGGCCAGGAGGTATTGGATTGAGGGGTGCATCCAACTGGAGTGGCTGTGTAGCAGCTGTCGTTAGCGGTAAGGGGTGAGATGAGGAGGCTGCAGGCTCTGGTTGCGGTGGGGGTGGAGCCTGTGGAACCGAAGGCTGGAGTGTATTCACGCAGGCTTCAGCCAACTGCACCAGCTGTGACAAGTGATTTGTCTGGGCTTGTCTGTTCCTATGAGCCATTTGTTCCTACCTCTCCATCCGAACATTATGCATCCTCACCTCACCATATATTAATCTGATGCTTTCAACCTGCTCTATACCAATATCGTTCTCATGTGCCAGCTGAGCTGTCAGCATTTGCACTGTTCCAATGTTGCGACAGACAAGTGGATGTGCTGATATATATCCCTCAAGGTGCCTGGAGCGCGGACGTGAGTTCTTTCTCCGTATGCAGTTTAACTCTGGATGTGCTGTGGTGGGGCCAGAGGTGTTGCCCGTTGTGATGGTGTACCCCATATGGTGTACCCTGTAGGGATTGTGTATCCCATAGGGATAGGGTACCCAGTAGGGATAGGGATGGTATTGCCATTGGAAATGCTGTTGTCAATGGAGATAGTGCTGGCAATGGAGATGCTGTTGCCCATAGGTATGGTGTTGGCCCGGTCTGTTGGGGCAACAACGGCTGTGACATCTACTGGGGACAACTGCAGGGTCAACTACTGGGACAACCACTGCTGTGGCAACATCTGCTGTGGCCCAGTCAGGAGTGTCAGAGAATTGGGGTCTGGCAAACGTATTGCTTGAATGTCACCAGGTGCCATTAGTGGCCTGTTGAGAGTGGTCCCCAGGAGCTCGACATCCCTGCAGGTGGTTGGTGGCTCAATGAACTTCCAGTCATTTGAAAGGATGTGAGGGCCCAGGGGGGTTTTCTTACAATGGTCTTGCTGCTAATGGCCCAGCCTCCTGTGATGGCCGGGCCCTCAGTTTCCTCCCCCACCACCTACCTTGGTCATAGTGGTGCCTCTGGTGGAGCGACCGCATGTGTCTCTGTGGGCGGGGTACTCCTCCTGGGTACTAAAATGAGAGGATAATAGTATTTGAGTATCGATTCTCTGAACTATTGTTTGCTGTGTGTTTCCATATCCCTGACATCCTGGTCACCTGTAATTGGCTGTGGTGATTGTTTCCCACATAAACATTGAGCTGTATCATGATCTTTCTGATAGCAATATATATATAGTGCTTAAATGGCCACTTAATTCAGCACAATTTGGACCACACAGTAAATATCTCCTAAAAGCAAGTTGAAATACGGTTTGAAATTTTAAAATAAATCTGTGTAAATTCTGTGTTTAGATGTGTCACTGACTGTCCACTGCCAGACCTGCAGATACAGCTAGCAAACAAGGGAGCAAACAAAAAAAAGTTAACCCTTAACAAATCAATCTGTGCAGATTGGGTTAACTGGTCAGTACATGCTATGAATTACTGTCTTCACGGCACGCGTCGCCAATCTATTAGTAATCATGAAACAGCCAGTAGGCAGGACACACTGTGTTTGTAGAACTTTAAAAAAAATTTAGAACTGTATGTAGAACTTTACATTTTTTTTTAGCTGTTATTAGTGTACTTCAAAAATAGATAATTTTTACGTTGAATCTTGTGCTCTTTCACACCATGAAGAGCACTTAGAGTGAGGTAAATGGCTCTTTAATTTGAGTAATAATTGCTAGTGTTGACTTTTGCTATAGTTTTCTATTACATTTCCTGTAATGTGACACTTATCTGTCTATTCATTTTAAAACATTGAGTCTCCGTTATGTATCATGCTGTTGCAGTTTTTACTTAATATATTTTTTTGAATAAAAATCAAATGATAGAGCAATTTTCAAAGGATTTGTAATCTCTAGGGTTCTACACACCCCTTTGAAAATACTGTGTAGCAGTGTCAGATCATACATACGCAAACAAGGACTCGAAAAGACAGTGTATTAATACTTTCTGACACAAGGATTTGTGTTAAAGCAAACTGATCTGCAGTAATGTATAGCTGACATTAGAATGCTAATTCTGAGGCCTTGTTGTGACAGTAAAATAAAAGCTCATTTTTGTATATACAAAGAAAAACTGACAATATGAAAATTTGAATTTCTGCCCAGCCAGTGTAATATATAGAGATCAGGATAGTCTAATCCCCCTTCTGAATCGCTACCTTGTCATGGTGAAGGGGCTTGTGTATGTCAGTGAAGCTGTGAGCTATACCAAGTAAGGTCCCCCAAGATGGGCAGGTCATCGCAAAGAGGTCAGAGTAATTGGGGTCCACTTAAGAACGAAATAGCAACCTACTCCAATATCTTTGCCAAGAGAAGCATATGGATAAACACAACAGAAATAGACATGTGCCTGGGTGCTGCGTTACATATGGTCACCGAAAGTCAGACACGACTGAAGGACAGAACAACAACAAATCTGCAACCCGAGGGCCAGAATCAGATTTTAGGTGATATTTATATTACTTTTGCATAAATACTTATTGAATGTGTCTGGTCCAGCACTATGATGGCACATTAATGGCATGTCACTAACCGTTCATAGTACATCGCTTTTACCCATTCTCACTCAGTCCATTCCCTCTGGGCAGCTCCCACTCCAGAGACAATACATCAGGGGGTGTAGATATATGGAGCTCACAATGCCCGGGGGCATGACTAAAATATTAATTCAAAGTTTAAATGCACTTTAAAAGTTGAATAAAGCTTTGTTTCTTATCAGGCTGTACCTAGCTCCTTTAGAGAACCCTTTATAAGAACACTAAAGTGGCTGTTTAAAGTATATCAATTTCCATAAACAAAATTACTTAATAGAAACAATTTACAAAATCTGACTATACCTACCATAGAAATAGATGTTAGATTTCAAACTGTGTAGCACTGTGTTAGGTCATAAATATGTAAATAAGCACTTTGTCAGAACAAATATTAAGACTTTGTCTTTTAAAGAGATTTGTGTAAAAGCAAACTTATCAGTGGTGATTTTTACTTAACAGCAATAGCTGGCTGACTTTTGAATACTAATTCAGAGCTGTTATTAAAAGAAAAGCTTATTTATGTATGTAATTTGTGCTACTGTTTATTTAATGTGAGATTTAATAAAATAGCTTATCTTCATAGGAAAACTGACAGTATGAAAAAGTTTCATTTTAGCCATGCCAACATGTTCTTTAGATAGGGGGTTTTCAACCTACAGTGTGAAAGTCAATATGAGACCCTCATGACGTTGTATGTGGCCATTCATAATAGTAGCTCTATGTGTCTGGGTCAAGAATATATTATGCAGCAATATTACATAGATGGCATGTCGCCCTAAACTCATGTCTATGCCATTTCTCTCTTATCTCATCATTCGGCCTTCTCTCTTTCTTTTTTTTCTTCCCTTCTCGCTTTTAGTAGCACTATAAAATCAGAGATAGACTCACCAGGCTGTAGGTTAGAGTTGTATTCAACAACATAACAGTAAGACAGTGACAGTGAGTACATATAGCAAACACTTGGCAAAAGTGATCTGAATTTGATTAACATTCCCTGGTTATTAGTAACTAGTGCCATCTTCTCGTAAGATTTGATATTGCATTTGCTACCCCAATACCATTTTTGTTCTTTTACTTCCTCCTCGTCAGCTCTACACTTTTTTTTCCATCATCAAAATCGGCAATTAACTAAGTGTTTAATAAATCTATTCTAAGAATTTAAAAATGTTGCTTTATGCCACCATACTCATTTTTCAACTCAATAAAATATGGTAAACTTACTGTGTCAGCTTAAGAGAAGGAATATTGGAACAAGTAGAAGCAGAAGTAGTTCCAGATATTTCATTAAATCAGTACTAAATAACAGTGATTAATATGAAATTTCACATTCCTTCATATGGAACAGGCAAACTAAATATTTTAGAAGTTTTCTGGGTGACCTCATCTGGAAAGTTCTGAGGGATTTTGATAAACTGGAAGAAAAAGTAACGGTGGAAATAGATTGAATAGTGATTGGAAATATTTAAATGGATCTGCACCCCAACTTTTAATAGCTACTCTATGCAAAAAAATGTCATGCATATAATAGAGCTTATTTTATATATTGCAGAATAGTTTTCTCTTTTGATATAAACTAAAGAATAACACAAAAGCAAAAAAGGAGCAGATAAACAGTTTGCTACACTGCATGTGGAATGGATATTTTCTGATCAGCTATCTCAATAATGGAATTTTAAGGATTTACTTGAATATTTGATGATTTCACAAATTTGTGAAAATTCATATTCAAACCTTTAAGAGGCTGTTAAAAATATATTTCATTGTTTTAGGAGGCCTCAGGATAATCGGTAGATAAGTGAAGAAGAGGCGAGTGTGCAGAGTCTGCAAGATTCTGGGCACTTAGCTTCTACTTTTGACATCCTGAGATCTTAGCTGAAACCCTGAAAGCTCCCAGGTGTGACTATATGTAGCAGAAAGAATACTAAGCACATGAGAAATCATGAATTAAACATGTCAACATTTGTTTAGCTCTCAAAGGACCACTTAAAGTAGAAAAATGGCAATTTAATCGATGTTTCACTTTGTAACATATTTCCTTTTATTAAAGGATTGCTCTGGCCAAAAATGTTAAATAGTCTGCTTTGAAGATCTACTCTTGCAAAATAGGCAAAATGTTTTTAGCATGTAAAAAAACAAATAATAATAATAAGCCTCTAATGTATTACTTTTATTCTCCTGATGATTTTACCACTTTAGTTTTCAATGGTCTGCTTCATGCAGTAGGAGAAGAATACACAGGAAGTTTGTATCTTCACAATGGCGTTCTGGCATTTTACAATGGCCAGTGCTTTGATTAAACCTAATGGTGTATTACTTTACAAAGACACGCCCTAATGAGCAGTGGTGGAGCTAGAGAATGGAGGGCCCCGGTGCAAAAAAAGTTTTAGGCCCTCCCTTTAAGGAGTTGTAAAAAATGTTTTGCGTTGGGCCCCGCCGATACCAAATCACTAAGTGCTCTTCCTGAAGACCCCTTCCCATAACAGGAAACCTTCCCAAGACCCTTACCCATTGCTGCTAAAGCCCCAAGACATCACCTCCACACAGCACCTACTCGTCTTAGCATCCATACCCACCCAATCATCCTCTTCAGCAGCCATGCCATAACAGTATGCATTCTGCACAACACCTAACCCCTCTCAGCACCCACCTCACATAGCAACCATGCCAATCTCCTTTCCTTTCTTCCTCCCTTACAGAACCCATCTCCCATATACTTTGTTGTCATGCAAACATCTTTCCTTCTTCCCTAATACACATCCCCAGCATGCTGAACTGCTCCACTCTGTCTCCTCTTGGAACTTCTGTAGAAATGCACTTATTTTAGACCGGAGGGAGGGGGGGTCAGTAGGTGTGAGCAGGTAAGGAGGCCCAGGGGGGCTGTGGTGGGTTGGGTCAGAATGAAGATAAAGAAAAAAAATACACAACACTGGGCCCCCTCCCAGAGGAGGGCCCTGGTTCCCTGAACCACCTGCAGCACTGGTAGAGCCGCCCCTGCTTGTGAGGGAGAACCTGTACGAAGAAGGCTCAAATATTGAAGCCTGTGGTAAAAAAATAATTGCATATAAAAGTTTTTTGTTAACTTTTCCCATTTTCAAGATTTGTTATTCAAAATATAATTTCCAAAAAAATATCATAGTGGTACTTTAATACATTATTAAAAAATAGGGATTACACTACTTAGACTTTTTGTTCCATTGCAGCTATTTCGTTATTAACAGTCCTCCCTTACGCTTCACATTTATCTTCAACACATTTCCATGTTTTTAGATATTGTGACAAGTGATTCATGAAATAAAGTTATATATCTGATGTAAACTCTGGTGTATTCTTTTATTATTAAAATAATAAAAGGGTATTCCAAGTTCAGGTACAATAGAAAAAATGAGTGACCTTTTTAATATTCAGAAGTGAATTAAACATGAGATCTAATCAAGTAAGAGTGCATTATCTGAGCATTTTGCAAGCTTTTCATTTTTCTAGAGCAGCTGGTGTTTGACTCGACATGGGGTGAGGGAAGAATGAATGTGTAAATTGAATTAAAAGGAAATATTAAAACAGAAACAATAATACAAGTAACACTGGCTTTGTGATGACTAACCTCTGAACAAAAGACTCTTGAAACGAATGGTTGGATACCAGATTACAAAAGGAATAGCAGGGTCCTTGGGCATAAACTGGAGAGGCATTGGTTTCCATTTGTAGTAGCTCTAAAATGTAATGCAAATAGGAACCTTAAAAAATCATAAATTTAGCATAATATAATCACATAGTTATGGATTAAATGTTTAGCAGACTGTACTAAGGCCTATACAAACTTTTTGCTGGTTAAAACTGTTAATATCATATTTCTCTCCTTATTCCCCATCCCTGCCTAGTCAAAATTGTTACTTGATATGCTATTCTTAAATCTTGGGGAAGGCAGGGTAACCTACTAAGCTAATAAACTTTATAAAGAACAAAAGCAAAAAGTATTTTTGTAAGTTATGCTAGCTGACCAGCCCTCTGTTATACCTGCTCAAATAACATAGAAATAGAATATATAACAGACAAGTAAGTGCCTTTGAGTACTCTGTGAGTATAGTCATAATTCATAGATAGCTGAATACCATCATAAATAGCTTAGTAATAGCCGGCAGTAGCTACCCTTACCTTTTACACCTAGTGTTGGGAAATATCCATAATTAAGTAGATCTTTAGATACCCCTCCTCCCAGGGAATTTAGTTGGAAATGGCTAATGGAGCATATTTTACTTCCTTAAGACTGCACAAAATTACTAACCAGGGAAGCAAGGCTTTTTTTAGAGGATTCCAATTAGAGGGTGACTTCATACATAGTTGGTGGACGTGCCCTATTGTCCAGGGGTTATGGGCTAAATCGGTTCAACTAACCTCAGGAATATTTAATACTACACTACACCCCTCATTTGAAAACTGTCTTCCTTGAATTCACAACACCAGTTTGACTCCAAGACAAAAAAATTGTTCTAACTAATTATATTAGCGACCAAAAATTGGAAATCTCCTTTACTTCACTTCAAGGACATGATTAACAAAATTTATTATATAGCCATTAACGAACAATTGACACACATTCTGAAAGATACTTGCCACCTGTTCAAATCTGGGAACCCTGGTTAACTACTCCAGTATATCCTTCATATAAAAACTTTTATAAATCGCATCATTAACCTGACTGATGGGGTGTGGGAGACTGGGACGACATAGACCCCAGCGCAGATCTGAGCTCTGAAATTCGAGTTAATAAGATCTGGTTTAGATATGTCATATAAAAAAATATTCTAGCTTAAAGTATTAGTGAGGAAATTTAAGTGCCAAAATTTTAGTTTGTTTGATTTGCTGTAATATGTTTTTATATATATATTGTGTGTATATATATATATATATATATATATATATATGTGTGTATTTTTTTTATATAAATATAGTTTTTCTATATAACCTAACTGCTTTACTTTGTAATCTTAGGTAACTGGGTGAAGCAGTTAATTAACTAGAACTTGAAGTTACTCGAGTATAAGCCGAGTTTTTCAGCCCTTTTTTTAAGGCAAGAAAGGGCCCCCTCAGCTTATACTCGAGTCACTCTCTCCCCCGTGTGTCTCTCTAACCCCCCATGTCTCTCTAACCCCCCCGTGTGTCTCTAACCCCCCCGTGTGTCTCTAACCCCTCCGTGTGTCTCTAACCCCCCGTGTGTCTCTAACCCCCCCGTGTCTCTTTCCCTCCCCCCTCAACCCCCTAAACCCCCTAAATACCTCCCACCCGGTATATGCTAATGACGCGGCGTGCATGTGATGTCACATGCGCGCCGGGTCAAGGAGCGAAGGCCGGAGCACAAGCAGGTAAGTGAGGGGAGAGGGGGGAGGTATTTAGGGGGGTTTAGGTGGTTGAGGGGGTTTAGGTTGAGGAGGGGGGTTGGGTTGATGGAGGTTGAGGAGAGGGGTTGGGGTTGAGGGGGGTTGAGGTTGAGGAGGGGGGTTGAGGTTGAAGATGGGGGGTTGATGAGGGGGTTGAGGATGGAGGGGTTGAGGAGGAAGGTTGAGGAGGGGGGTTGAGGAGGGAGGTTGAGGATGAGGAGGGAGGATGAGGAGGGAGGTTGAGGATGAGGAGGGAGGTTGAGGATGAGGAGGGAGGTTGAGGATGAGGAGGGAGGGGTTGAGGATGGGGTGGTTGAGGAGGGAGGATGAGGATGGGGGGTTGAGGAGGGAGGTTGAGGAAGGGGTTGAGGAGGGAGGTTGAGGAGGAGGGGTTGAAGAGGGGGTTTGAGGTTGAGGAGGGGGGTTGAGGTTGAGGAGGGGGGTTGAGGATGGGGGGTTGAGGAGGGAGGTCGAGGAGGGAGGTTGAGGATGAGGAGGGAGGTTGAGGATGAGGAGGGAGGTTGAAGATGAGGAAGGGAGGATGAGGGGGGAGGTTGAGGATGAGGAGGGAGTTTGAGGATGAGGAGGGAGGTTGAGGAGTGGGGTTGAGGAGGGTGATAAGGGAGGGGGGAAGAGACACAGGGAAGGGAGAGGTTGGAAGAGACACAGGGAAGAGAGAGGGGAGAAGAGACACAGGGAAGGGAGAGGGGAGAAGAGACATGGAGAGAGAGGGGGACACAGAGGGCACAAGAGGGACACAGGGGGCAGCACATTTCCCACCCTCGGCTTATACTCGAGTCACTCATTTTACCCAGTATTTTGTGGTAAAATGGGTGCCTCGGCTTACACTCGGGTCGGCTTATACTCGAGTATATACGGTAGTTTGAGAATTATTGATAACCAAAAAAAAAATAGGACAAAAAACATGTAAAGTATTTTGTTTTTTTATTTATTATTGTATTACAAGTTTCTGAATATAAACGTCAAAAAATATACTTAACCATATTCTTGATTTTTTTTTTTTATTTGAAAATAAATATTAACTATGATGTAAATGTCCTTAATAAAAAAAACTTTTGATATAAAAAATGTTTTATATAAATTTAGAAAGTGTGTGGCAGACTAAAGGCCCTACTCAATTGCAAGCCATGTAGATATATTCAATTGTCACTAACCTGTAATTACATGCTCATAGCCCTTTGTATCTATTATCTTTTATGTACTTTCATTTATTAAGAAGTGATTAAAAGCTCTGTTTGTTTTTGCCTAGTGAAATGCAGAAACCTTCCTTCTCCCTTAAAGAACTTCCCTTATCTTAAAGGACATGGAGCTATATGATGCAAAAATATATTTGAAAAAATGTAGTGTGCGAAACGTTATAATAGCCAGGGAAAGGTAAAAACTAGCTTTTAATTAATAAATAAAAAGATGTCTCTGTTTAGTTCCTAGAGATTTCCATTAATTTTGTGGAAAGTTGAGTATGTTAGAGCCGTGTTTACATCTCACCAAGAGCAGGGTTTTCTGTAAACTTGCGCCTGCCTGCTTCTAAATATGTTAGGGGAAGGGCTAGGTGTCCAGTACTAAAATTTACACCCAAGTTCTAATCATATAAGAAATCCCCAGGCTTTAGCTCACTAAATTATTGTCAATTAGCCCTTTATCATTTATTTACATTTGCATACCCAACCATCCCCTTCTGGATCGCTCTTTTGTCATGGTGAAATGGGTTGTGTACCTCAGTGAAGCTATACCATGTAGGGTCACCCTAGATGGGAAGGTCATAGCAGAAAGGTCAGACAAATCCATGGTTCACTGGAAAAGGAACTAACAACCCACTCCAGTATCTTTGCCATGAAAACCTTATGGATTAGCACACCCAGACACAAGGTGTGTCTGGCATGCTGCAGTCCATAGGGTTATGGGGAGTCGGACACAACTGAATGAAAACAACATAACATGCTCATAATGTAATGTGTGCTGTATTTCCAAATAAAGATTGAGAGGAGGGACAAGGGCAAAGGTTGGGAGGAGGGAGAAAGGCAAGAGTGATGTTGACTTTATTTTCCTTATAGGCGTCTATGAGGGGATATGATTACCTTTTTTAAATACATCCAGGGTCAATATAAGGCTTTGTCAAGTGAACTTTTTGTAGCAAGAGATTTTCAACTGACAAGAGGACATCCTTTGAGGTTAGAGGAAAAAAGATTTCACCTTAAACAAAGAAAAGGGTTCTTCACAGTTAGGTTGGTTAAACTGTGGAATTCTCTACCAAAGGAGGTGGTAACAGCGAATTCGATAGACAACTTAAAAAAGGGGTTAGATATATTTTTGAATAAAGAGGGCATTCAAGGCTATCCTAGATAACTACCGAAGGAATATTGATCCAGGGAGAAATGTGATCGCCAGTTTCTGGGGTCAGAAAGGAATTTTGCTTTTTTCAATTGGCAAAGTTTCAATGGTTTTTTTTTTTCTGTTTGCCTTCCTCTGGATCAATTAACAATTAATAATAAATAGTCCATCAAGTTCAACCTTTTTAGATCTCTATTGATCTTTTTAATATGTGGACTAACTCTTTCTTCATCCTCCAATACTATTAATAACTATTTAACAACAAATTAATTAATAACTAATCCGCATATTGCAGATCAGAGGAGATCTTAACAGGTTGAACTTGATGGACTGAAAGTCTTTTTTCAACCTTAATTACTATGTAACTATATAAATACATTTGGACCTTGGTGAATTTTGTGAAAATATTTAACAACCCCTGACCTATTTGAAATAAATTATGTTTCACAGAGCTCTATACCTTGGCCAGTAAATTGCTCTTACACATCTCAAACTACTTTTGCAAAATAGTTTTGAGGTGCCAGTCTTCCTTTAAACTGACCAGGGCTCCCATTTTTGGGTCCTATCCTGTTATGGTTATGGCACCAGTCTGTCGCTGCAGTGCGGTGACCAACCGTTAGATGGCGCTGCCAATATTCCAGCGCCATATCATAGAGTCAAGGCTTAGGTAAACTGTTAGGGTTAGTTTAAGGGTTTACATTCTAAGGTTAGAACTTCTATCGCATATCGGTAGTGCTGCAAAACATCTGCAGCGCCATCTAGCGGTTGGTTGCCACACTGCAGTGGCGGACTGGTGCCGTAACGGGATAGGTCCCATTTTTGTATCATTCATTTAAAAGTGCATATTTTCAAATGTAATTTCTCATTTCATTATTGGTATCTTGCAACATGCATTATCCACCCCTTTAGACTCACAGTAGAAGCTTATGAATCTGTAGAATGTGATTGGTTAATATTATCCAGACAATTAAACAAATTAAACCAATTTGTCAAAATAAACAAAATAAATATGCATTTTTCTGACTTTCGACCAAATAATTTTTCATCAAAAAATGTATATTTTTACACCATGTGCTTTTAAACGCATAACATAACAATTGGAGAAAGCTAGAAAGATTTGCTTCTAATACTGGACACAATCTCCCTGTATGTATGAGCTATATTAGCTGCTTTCACTTCTATATATAGCTCTGTAATTGCAATTACACTAATACCGGTTATTTGTGTTACCCTTTCTTCTTGTTTCTAATGGAATTTCTCTTCTGTGACACTATAGTAGTATCCAGTGTTATCGAGTATTATAACACGGTCATAACTCATAACGCACGCAAGGTTTATTTTGCAACATGTATCTTCATTTGCAGAGTAGGTCACTATCATTTTGAAAGCTCTAAGTAAAGCTATTTTAGATTTTATCTCAGTGGAATTAGCAATAGCAGCTAAAAGCATAGAGGAATCTGTATGTTAAAGGGAGAACACTTTTAATGTTCAATGCTTTGCAAAATTACCTATCTAAGAAGCCAGGTCCAAAAGCTTTCTCCGCCCCACCATCCATGGCTCCTTTGCATAATGGAATCCCGTAGTGCATGCATATTGGCTGGCCGCCGCAGGGAGGAATCAGGCAGGGCGTTTTCACGTGCTTCGGAGAGTAGCACGGGTGCTGCAGGTAGACCTTATAGTCCAGGCTGCACCTTCGGAGACACCACTAAGTCATCTCATTCTCTCGGACACTACCACTCCACCAGCCCCACACCCTCGCAAAAAGGGCGGTAAGGGTCCTGCCAGGGCAAAAGGCACAGCTAAGAATCCAGCAGTCCCCAGGGGGATTTAGTGTCGGGCCAATTGCCGTTGCCACTGGGAAGATTTATAATTATAGGTGAACATAGCTGAATATATACACATTCATATGATTTATAGGTGAATCTACCTGAATATTTATACATTAATATAATAATTGACAATTGAGGTTGAATGTTTATATTAAAATGGTCCCTGGCTTGTATCCCATGTATGTCTATAGGGGACCTTGGCTGAATATGTGTTTGTTTGTATGAGCCACTGACTAAATAAGTAATACAGTATTACCAAGATGGGCAGGTCATAGCAGAGAGGTCACATAAATCGCGTTCCACTGGAGAAGGAACTGGCAACCCACTCTAGTATTTATGCCAGTAAAACTAATGGATAAGCACAACCAGAAACACAGACAGATATGCCTGGCAAGCGCTTCCATATGGTCACATGAGTCGGACATGACTGAAAGATTGAGCAACACAAACAAAGGGATAAGCATTAATGAATTAATTAAAAAAGTATAATTTATATATTTTGTTGAAACAAAAAGGGGAAAAGGGAGAGCGCACACCGAATCTTAGAGCAGATCAATAAAATTATTTCAAAACAGGGTTCACATAACAAATGGACACTCACATGTGGGACCCTCTAGATAGAGGTATAAAAAGTCACTCATAAAATGGTTCTTGGTCTTGCATAAATGTGGACAATATGGTAGTCACAAGGCTGAAGATTTCTATAGATATGGTTAGTATGGTAGTCACCAGGCTTTCAAATCTGATATACTTAGCTTAGGGGTGCTAGGCCCAAAGAAAATATCAGAGAATACGGCCAAAAACTCCGTTGGTAAATGGACGAGAAAATCAGATGAGCGAGGAGACCAAAAAGTCCAGATGGAATCCAGTCATAAAATAGGCATAGTGGGCGACCCAAAGATGACCATCGGTCCAAAGTGAGTGTCCATATATCAATGGATAAAAAACTCCAAAAGGAATAAAAGATCAAAAAGCAAATATATGCTCCCCAGGGGCAACAAAAAAAAAATAATATATATATATATAGACAATGCAAACATGCAGAGATAACACTGGGGGTGTAAAAAAATATATAATGATAATACTAATAAAAAAGCACTATTAAAAATGCAAAATAGAAAATAAAAAATAATAAATAAAAACACACAAAACAAAAATAAAGGATAAACAGACGCGTTTCGCTCATCTACTGAGCTTTGTCAATGGTAATAAATATCAGTCATCTCATAAATATAAATACAAATGTACAAATGAAATTTCAAAAGAGTTACCCACCTCCACCTCACCTAATAAAGGTGATCTGTGGCTCCATTTTCTGGTTTGGCGCCCTCCCCGTGTCCCTGAGTGCGTGGCGACGTCACCACGCTGTCTCCTAGGTTCCACAGGGTCCTGTGTATTGCGCGGTGACGTCACCACGCCTCCACAGACTCCCCACAGGGAACTTCCCCGTCGGTTCCACCGGACATAGCAGTTGCTCTGATAAATAAAGAGGCACACAGGGAGACTCGCAGCCCCAGAAAAAAAGGGGGGGTGGGCCTATGGATGGGGCAACACACAACAAGCCCAAAAATGACAATGACGATTGAACAAAGCAAAACACTGGGCACACTCCAGCAAATACAGTGGTCCCCATATCAACCAATAAATATATATAAATATATAACGAAGAACACTGAATACAGCACATAAAGTGCAAATGGTACTAATGAAGGGATATGTAATATATACTAAATACTAAATGTAAACCTGAAGATATATAAATACAAAATATATAGAATGTATCTAAATTATCTAGTGGCCTAATATACCAAAAGTATCAAAGCCCCCGAAATAACCAAAGTTCCTCTATTGCAGAGGAAATCCCCATCCCTAGAACCATATAAAGTATGGATATATAAAAATCAACATAACATACATGTATATACATATACACACATACATAAACATAAATATACGTGCATATATATATATATATATATATATATATATATATATATATATATATATATAGGGACATGTATATAAGAACCATACCTCCACAGAAATGCATATATCTGTATGTATGCGTGTATACACAGAAACACATACACTGGGGGCAGGTCTACCAGCGTGTATACACAGAAACACATACACTGGGGGCAGGTCTACCATACTAACCATATCTATAGAAATCTACAGCCTGGGGACTACCATATTGTCCACATTTATGCAAGACCAAGAACCATTTTATGAGTGACTTTTTATACCTCTATCTAGAGGGTCCCACATGTGAGTGTCCATTTGTTATGTGAACCCTGTTTTGAAATAAATTTATTGATCTGCTCTAGGATTCGGTGTGTGCTCTCCCTTTTCCCCTTTTTGTTTCATTCTCTACAGCATTACTCTGTGGTGACCAGAGTTTCTGGGAAACAGCTGCCCTATTGTCCAAAGAGCCAGACTATATCTACTTCCTCTACTCTCTCTCAAGAACGCCGCATAAGAAGATCCCCGAGATTCTTCAACCAATATTTGAACTTTGTTTCTTGTCTACTCCTCTTGGACTCACTTAAGTATTTTCTAGCATTTGTTGCGCCTTTTGGGTTTTTGTTTTTTGTATTTTGTATTTTGTGTATATACACTGTACGTCTTTTACTGATCTATTATTTTTTTGTATTGTACATGCATTTCTCTCTATATATATATCTATATGTTTGCATATAGATATATATATATATATTTATATCTTCTTTTATAGTTCTCTCCTCATCCCAGTATTTATCCCTTACCATATATACTCTCATACATACTTTACTTTGTCTAGGCATTGGCGCTACGTTACGGTATGTCATCTTCACATTTTGAGGCACTATAGTACATACTAGGTTTTCTTTTATAGGGAACTCTAGGTCCTTTGTTTTATATATTTTGTTCACAAGTAAAGGCACAATTACATTGCTTGGCATTCTAGCCTACACAGGTATTATGTTTTTAAATAGTTATTTACAGTAGTCCTTTAACTCACCCTAAAGCTGCCTTACAGTAAAGAGCAATCCAAATGCTTACTCCACCATCTTCTTTTTTACCGTGGACTTTTTCAGCCAATCATGGGGTACTGATTTGTACAAAATAACACAAACATGTTTGACAATGTTTAAAGGCACTCTTTTATTTTTATTTTGTTTATTATCCCTGTAGTATTACAAATATTTATTTAAAAAAATATATGAATTATTTAGCATTTGTTATAAGTGCATACAACCTTTCTTTGACTTGTAGCTTTTAAATAAGCAATGTTTTTCCTCTGCATTTTGTTTAGGTATCAGAAGAAGCACTTCATTCCAAAAATGAAGAAGATGGCATTTTTCAGGAAATAGAGCCATGCCATGTGCGCAGACTTTCTTGTCGAGCCATTCACCTGCCTCCATTGGCTTTCAGACTTGCCGAGCAAGCCGAATGGGATAAAAAGTCTGATTCTGACTGTCCCCAGAGGCCTACGTCTTTAGCCCTGAGGATCCCTCCGCTGATCGCTATCACAGCTGCTGACTCTACAAGGTAGGACATGGAATAAATCATTTATTTCTTCTTCTACCATGTATAGCAGAAGAACATTTTTAATATTTCTTGATTTTTGGTTTGCTTTTGCTGTGAAAACGGTTCCAGACTTTAAAGATTGTTTAACTGAGCTTTGTTTTAAAAGAACATTTTCAGCAGGTTTATTTTTTTTATTCAATATATTGATTGAATGTAAAAAAATGACAACTGTCTGTGTGTCTAAATCCTATACAGATTTAGCTTTATATAGAAATACATTTTCTCAGTGCTCCAAACTTTTGAGTAATATGGTTTATTCTAAGTTAGCTATGTAGTAGATTTAGCGCCTTTTATATATGTTATAAAGTCACTCCCAGTCTACATCTCACTGGAAGCTAGAAATTACTGAAGAAGATAATACTATGGAAAAAATATTTTTGTTTATAGAAATCACAAGTCTGCCCTCAACTATCACCAGCAAGCCATGATTTGAGGGATTCCCTGTCTGAGTACCTGTCTATTAATTTTGGTTGACACCTGTGCTTATGTGAGGATATAATCAAAACCAAGTTTGTTGGTGGTCCCAGGACAGGTTGGTGGTGTCTGGTCTGCATTGGTGTAGGAACTGGGGGGATGGGGGGAGGGAGAATCCCCCCCCCCCCCAGATTTTCTATGTTTGCATGTATGTGTATATACAATACCTTGCAAAAGTATTCACCCCCTTTGACTTTTTACCTATTTTGTTACATTACAGCCTTAAGTTCAATGTTTTGTTAATTTGATTCTTATGTGAAGTGAAAATGAGAAAAATATATACATAAACCTATTTTATAGAAATAGAAAACAGAAAAATGTATTCACCCCCTTTGTTATGAAGCCCTGCTCTGGTGCAACCAATTACCTTCAGAAGTCACATAATTAGTGAAATGATGTCCACCTGTGTGCAATCCAAGCGTCACATGATCTGTCATTACATATACACCCCTTTTTTTGAAAGGCCCCAGAAGATGCAATGCCTAAGCAAGAGGCACCACTAACCAAACACTGCCATGAAGACCAAGAACTCTCCAAACAAGTAAGGGACAATGTTGTTGAGAAGTACAAGTCAGGGTTAGGTTATAAAAAATATCCAAATCTTTGATGATCCCCAGGAGCACCATCAAATGTATCATAACCAAATGGAAAGAACATGACACAACAGCAAACCTGCCAAGAGACGGCTGCCCACCAAAACTCATGGACCAGACAAGGAGGGCATTAATCAGAGAGGCAGCACAGAGACCTAAGGTAACCCTGGAGGAGCTGCAGATTTCCACAGCAGAGACTGGAGTATCTGTACATAGGACAACAATAAGCCGTACGCTCCATAGAGTGGCCAGAAGAAAGCCATTACTTTCAGCAAAAAAACAAAATGGCGTTTTGAGTTTGCGAAAAGGCATATTGGAGACTCCCAAAATGTATGGAGGAAGGTGCTCTGGTCTGATGAGACTAAAATTGAACTTTTAGGCAATCAAAGAAACCGCTAGATCTGGCGCAAACCCAACACATCACATCACCCAAAGAACACCATCCCCACAGTGAAACATGGTGGTGGCAGCATCATGCTGTGGGGATGTTTTTCAGCAGCCGGCACTGGGAAACTGGTCAGAGTTGGGGGAAAGATGGATGGTGCTAAATACAGGAATATTCTTGAGCAAAACATGTACCACTCTGTGCATGATTTGAGGCCAGGATGGAGGTTCACCTTCCAGCAGGACAATGACCCCAAACACACTGCTAAAGCAACACTTGGGTGGTTTAAGGGGAAACCTGTAAACGTGTTTGAATGGCCTAGTCAAAGCCCAGACCTCAATCCAATAGAACATCTGTGGTCAGACTTAAAGATTGCTGTTCACAAGCGCAAACCATCCAACTTGAAGGAGCTGGAGCAGTTTTGCAGAGGAATGGGCAAAAATCCCAGTGTTAAGCTGTGGCAAGCTCATAGAGACTTATCCAAAGCGATCTGTGATTGCCGCAAAATGTGGCTCTAGAAAGTATTGACTTTAGTAGGGTGTATAGTTATGCAAATTGACTTTTTCCTATTAGTTGTTTGCTTCATAATAAAAAAAGAATTAAAAAAAACATCTTCAAAGCTGTGGGCATGTTCTGTAAATTAAATGATGCAAATCCTCAAACAATCCATGTTAATTCCAGGTTGTGAGTCAACAAAACATGAAAAATGCCAAGGGGGTGAATACTTTTGCAAGGCTCCTACACCCCTTCTGGTCAGGTTGGTGGTGCCTTGTCAGGTTGGTGGTGCCTGGTCAGGTTGGTGGTGCCTGGTCAGGTTGGTTGTTCCAGGTCAGATTGGTGGTGCCAGCTCTGTAAGTGCACGTGCTCAAAACACGTAAAAGTGCTATACACCATTAGGGAGAGTAATTTCAAGTTATCTCCCAATTGACTTTAACTCCTGCAACATAGGAAGATCAGCAGTTTTCTTTTGGTTGTTTCCGAGAACTGCTTTGGAAATACTGCTGTATATGATACAAGTGATAATTCAGAGCTAGTGAGTCAATTACAAAAACTCAGACAAATATAATAATACTTTTTCTGCATATTTGATTTGAATTGGAACCAGAGATGAAATATGTTTAAGTTTAAGCTTTGTAGGTGTGCCATGTGTCCATTAGGATTTGTCTCATTTGTGTCATATCTGATAACGTTAAAAGCAGCCAATAGTATTAATTAACTGAATGTCTGTTTCAATGGTAAGTACTAATTCACTATCTGCATTTCCAAAAATACTTTAAGTGTTGATTTACTGTTACATCTACTTTAAAAATAAGTGTATAATTGTATCATGATAAAAAATAGAAAAAAAATATGTATTTATATGTAGTAAACATTGATCAGGACTGAACCATATTAATATAATGTATGCTATCTTTTTTTTATAGTAATGGAAAACATACATAAATGCTGAATTTGAATTGAATTGCATTACCATAAAATGTTTAAAATGCAGAGGCAAATATGTATAAGTAGCTACATGTATACAAATCACATATATAATCAAGTCCTTTTTAAATATGGTACATGAAGTTCAGCAGTTGTTCATTTTGGAGTAAGTTTGGTAAACTTATTCTATTATTTTGGAGTGGATATATT
This sequence comes from Discoglossus pictus, assembly GCA_027410445.1. Classification (NCBI taxonomy): domain Eukaryota; kingdom Metazoa; phylum Chordata; class Amphibia; order Anura; family Alytidae; genus Discoglossus; species Discoglossus pictus. Next base: position 512,032,110 of record CM050163.1, read on the forward strand.
TAAAACATTTTAACTAGTTGTTGTATGTTGTTGTTATTATCTTTATTATTATTATTATTATTACAGTTTTTATAAAGCACCAACATATTCTGTAGTTTACTGTAGGATTGTACAAATTTATAACACCATTCACTTGATAAAGTACCGTATGTTTTATTACATAATGACAGATATTGAAGGTTGCTATGACTCTTCATTAAAATGGGTTATGCATGGAGTGTGCATGGAGTGTGTTGTTTAGATTTAGCAAGTCAATTCTATTCTTCTTGTTTTTTGGTTTGTGACTTTCTGGACTTTATTGGTCACCAGCAGTGGTTCTGTTACTAGTTGATAGCATTCTGCTTTTTTTTCAATAATTAACATCCCCATGTTGTAGAGCACTTTAATTACAGTCACCCGCAATATCACAGTGCCATCATTCTATCTGTATTAATCCTTACATTATCATTGTGTTTGCTAATAGTTTGGGGGGTGTGGGGGTGTCACAGTATGAAAGTGACAGAAATGTAATAAAGCTCCATCACTAATATATTCAGTATCTGACAGCTAAACATTTCCTTGCTGCTTTCGCAATTTAATATAATTATGGATATTACTAATTTCCCTTAATTGCCTCTTAATTAAGTTTTATTTTTAACAAATAAATTCAGCAGCTTTTTCTTATTTCCTGAGGGTTTTTACATTGTTAGCTAGTTTATCCAAATCCAAAGAGATCTATTTTGTTCAGTCGCATTTAATCAAACAAAAGCTCACAAGGAAGCGCAATCACAAAAAAGTGGTACCTAATTGTGTAATATCTCAAGTGTAAAAAGTAATGGAACCAAAAATAGCTGCATTGGATTGCACTGCTTATAGTAGCGTAAAGGCATTTAAAAAAATTATATTCTAATATTAATGAGTGAATGTAAGTTTTGTGCTGCCATAGGCTCATTCTGATATGTATGCCATGCCTGCTTTTTGTTACATCTGAGGCCAGGGAGGATGCACACTTAACTGATAAAAAGAGCAATGCATATAGATTAGAAATAATAAGAGAAAAATGTTGAAACATAATAATTTAAAATGTATTTTTTTTTTAAATGATAACTACAATATTAATATTAAAAGTAATATTAATCAAATTAATAATCATTTAATTAATAGTAATCCTAATATAATACATAAATAATAATAAATGTTAGCATTAATACATACTTTTTTTACTAATAATGTGGTAATAAAATATCTATAACATAACAATATAATATTATAAAATAATCTAATATTACTATTATCAAATTTGTATTATTTATTATCATTAATATTCTTGCTATTATTGTTATTCATTTTTAATGACTATTTAATGACTATACATATATATTTATATGTAAAATGACATATATTTACACATATGTATGTAAAATGGCCCTTTTCAATTACGTAGTAAACCTCTCATTGAAAACTATTTGCTATGTATTGAAAACCTATCACATACGCCATCCATTACTACACGCAACATGCCACTTAATTACAAATAGTTTCTGTATTGATGAATTCTCATTCTCCATTTGATAAATATGACAATGTTTTAGTGGCATATTGAGGTGAATTTAGGCAAATTAATGCCATTAGATAAATCTTGGCTAAATTGGTTGTAAAACGCACTTTACCAGGGTTGGTTCTACCAGGGTTGGTTCTTGGACCAATATGCAGGTTGTTTTTTTGGGAAGGGGGTTTAAAGCAAACAATTAAACATTTAAAGTGACCAAAAATGGGATGCTCTTTTGTAGAACTTGTAAAACATATGTGTACGGTATTACCAGGAAGTACTGTATTGCAATTTACAATAAACACTGGATTACTTGGTTCAAAAGTGCAAGACTAGTCATATGAATGGGGCTTGGTGTTGTGCACCTTCATCTAAAATCAGCCCTGAAATATAGATTAAATGTGTAAACAAGTAAGCTGAAATGAGGTTTCTCACAGCTTTTTTTTAATCGCTATGTAGGAAACTGAGGCTTTAATAGACTAAGAAATGTCATTTATTTCGTACAAAGGTTACAAGTCATTGGCTATGCAACCACTGTCCTCTACTTGATCCACTTGAGGTGTATATGGATTTCCTAATTAGTTTACTTAGAGAATTACCTGATAGACTAGTTTCCATATGGCAAGTATTGCATTCATGTAAATGCCTTTGTTAGCACAAAATTAACTTCTAACCTAATTAAATGCTGCTGCAAAGTATGACTGAATTACTTATTGTTCCAGCTTTCATTTGTTTTCACAAAGCTGACATTTGAAAAACGCTCATCATTTTGTTGAAGTGTTTGGTTACATTTGTCGCATTGTTTTCATGTCCAATAACATCTCACAATCATCATATCTGGAAGGTAATTTAACTTGTCACTATTCTTATTTCTTTTATTGTTCGTCCTAACGTGTTGTGATTACAGAAACAAGTCTGAGCTACCGATCATCAGAATGATTATTCTGACATCATCCAGTTAATAAGAGAAGAACTAGAGCTGCTACATTTATTTTGGGCTCCGCCCCCACCCAATCACAAAATTATATACAATAAATATATATGAGAAAAGTACTTATAATGTGTCATTAAATTATACATAATTAATAATTCAAATGTTTTAAAGTTATGCAAATTTTCGGATATGTATGGATCCTGCTGACACACCAAACAACAAATAAGCAATCTCCTGCCCTATTGTCTCTAATACCTTTAACTTGCTGACACAGTGTTTTTACAGTCTCTTACAATGTGATTTTATTTCTGCATAAGTTACATATTGATATAGAAGGTGTAGAGGCATGCGTCTGCGAATAGACACCACTTAGAAGTGTTCTCTGTGTGATAAAGCCCACTCAGGGTGCATTCTCTTGAAATTTTGCTCAAATGTGCCCTTATAGAGAGGCAGGATAGAAATGTTGCCATGTTCAAAGCCAGAACCTTCTGAGGGCCAAAGCAAATTCTGGGCTGCTGGTACTTCACACCTGGTAAAGAGATTGACCAGGCTCACCATCTATAACCCATGCTGTATTGCAAAGGGCGTTTTGCTGCAAGGGCTGGAAAAAAACATATAGGCTCTGAAAATCCATCTATTCTTTAATGTCAGACATTCAAACAAGGTAGTGTCGCTTCTTGTGCATGAGCCCTGCTACAACACAGGACCACCAACAAGCAATCCCTTCCCCTTTGTCTCTTATAGATCCTTGTAAAATTGTTAGCTCTTGCGAGGGTAGTCTGCATGTGTTACAGGTGGCTCCACATTTTTGGTGTACCCATAACCCTGCTGTAAGCCTTGCATGTACCTGTGTCCGGGACACTATTTATCACTGGTGAGAACACCAAGCTCTGATGTGCCAATTTAAATCTGTGTTAAAAAACTGTCACTAGTAACCTGTTGATCTTCCCTGGTAATTGACAATATAAATTCAAATTTGAGAAAGCAGTTATTCACTTTCTTTTGTTGAAATCTCATACTTTGAAATATTTTATACTGGTTTCCTTCTGTTTATAAGGACAGTATCAGGTTTTTTTTCCATTGCACTTGTTATTTTCACTGTGTGTAGGAGGCACCCTCCCCTTCCTCCCCTGTATCTCCTCCCCCCTCTCTCCCTCCCCTGACTCTCTCTCTTTGCCCACTCTCTCCCTCCCCTGTATCTCTTTGCCCCATCTCTCCCTCCCCAGTTTCTCTTTGCCCCCTCTCTCCCTCCCCTGTCTCTCTCTTTGCCCACTCTCTCCCTCCCCTGTCTCGCTCTCTTTGCCCACTCTCTCCCTCCCCTGTCTCGCTCTTTGCCCCCTCTCCCCTCTCCTGTCTCTCTCTCTTTGTCTCCTCTCTCCCTCCCCTGTCTCTCTTTGCCCCCTCTCTCCCTCACCTGTCTCTCTCCTCCTCTCTCCCTCCCATGTGTCTCTCCCCCCTCTCCCTCCCATGTGTCTCTCCCCCCTCTCCCTCCCATGTTTCTCTCATCCCCTGTGTCTCTTTCCCCACTCTCCCTTCCTTGTGTCTATTCCCCACCTCTCCCTCCCTTGTGTCTATTCCCCACCTCTCCCTCCCTTGTGTCTATTCCCCCCCCCTCTCCCTCCTCTGTGACTCTTCCCCTCTCTCCCTCCCCTCTGTCTCTTCCCCCTTTCCCTCCACTGTTTCTCCCCCCTTCCCTCCCATCTCTTTCCCTCCACTGTGTCTCCTCTCCCCTGTGTCTCATACCCCCTTCTCTGTTCCCCTTGCCTCCCCCCTACCCCACAGATGCTCCCTCTGCCCCCCCCCCCTTTGCACTGTACCAGTGGTGGTTTAGAGGAGAAATGGAGTCCCGCCCATGCCGGTGCATCCTCTCTGCAGCATCGGGACTCCAGAATGACGTCATAGCCATGTGCCTACGCTGCAGAGAGCACACGCCAGCAGGGGTGGTACTCCATTTCTCTGCTGAACCACCAATGAATCAGCAGGAACAGCTCAAAGGGGGGACAGAGGGATCATCTGTGGGGCAGGGGGGAGGTAAGAGGAACAGAGAATGGGCTATGGCGGGGTAAGGCTGTGGAGATCGGGTGCTGCGGTTGCGAGGCCCCCTCTCCTTTAAGGGCTTCTACCCCCCCCCCCCCCCCCCCGCGGGCCCTGTGGGAAATGCAAGTTGTGCACCATGCGCAACCCGTACATTTTAACATTGTGTGTCGACAACTCGCAATTACCACAACTATTATATGTGGTTTTTATATATATACTAGCGACTTGCCCGTCAAAAAATGACGGCAATGAGATGTGTATGTTTGGAAAGTTGTTTAATTATTAATATACGTATTTGACATTTCAGGAACCGTTTCTAAATCCTTTGTTTGCTTATTATCTTTTTTTGGTGTATCTTTCATTTTTGCAGCTGATAGTCTTTTGCTTGCAATTCTTTTGCGTTCTTTTTCTCGTCAAATTTATTTCTCCTCTGGTGTCTGCTGGTTGGCCCATCTCCGTTGTCATTCTCTAGCTTGCCGTCTTATCTTTTCTTGTTTGCTCTCGTTAGTAGCCATATTAATCTGTAAAAGAAAATAATGTTTAATTAGTTTAGTTTGAGATGTTAAGTTTGTTTTTTACATGTTTTATTCTCAACAGTTTGTTTATATGTGCTTGTAGTTCCTTGTAGCAGTATTTTTTTTGTACAGTGAAATTTAATTTTTTTGCTATTTTGGATATGATGGCAATGTTTTTAGCATTATACTGTTTTGTGTCCACCACTTTTGGTGTGCTTATTTAGGCTTCTTTCTAAGGCTTATAGGTTCTTAAACAGTAAAGAAGAATAATATTTAACTTTTCTATGTGTTTGTGTGATTTTTGGTACAATCCTGTTTTCTGTCCACCATATGTTGCATACTGTATTTGCTTAATTAGTCTTATTTATGAAGGTTAAATGTTTTTCTACAGGGAAAATGAATGTTTTTACTATTTTGTATCTGATGGCAATGTTTTTAGCATTATCCTATTTTGTGTCCACCACTTTTGGTATGCTTATTTAGGCTTCTTTGTAAGGCTTATAGATTCTTAAACATTAAAGAAGAATATTAATTTAGTTTGCTATGTGTTTGTGTGATTTTTGGTACAATCCTGTTGTGTGTCTACCACTTTTTGTATGCTTATTTAGGCTTCTTTGTAAGGCTTATAGGTTCTTAAACATTAAAGAAGAATATGAATTTAGTTTGCTATTTGTTTGTTTGATTTTTTGTACAATCCTATTTGTGTGTACCATATGTTGCATATTTGATTTGCTTAATTAGTGTTTTTTATGAAGCTTTAATGTTTTTCTACAGTGCAAATGAATGTTTTTTCTATTTTGGATAGTATGGCAATGTTTTTATCATTATCCTATTTTGTGTTGGCGGGCATTAAACATATATAGTTCCTTTAGTATTTGTACTTGTTATACTTTACCTTGATTGAAGTGTGGAATGAAAGAGGGTCCCCTCCTGGCAATCTTAATCCGCCGGTCTTCTTGTAGTGTCTGTTTGAAAAAGAAAGTGAAATGGTTAATTGTATATTTCTTTATTTTGATTTAGCAAAGCATGGTCTTTTTCAGCATGTAATGTATTTTTTCTATCTTACCTCTTCTTTGTTGGTGTTCTTTAAAAGGGATTGTGGTTCACAATGCACGGTGCAAATTCTTGAGTGACGCTGTTGATGCAGAGTCTGTTTGAATAGTAAAAAAAAGGAGAAAGATTTAGCTTTAGGTGATATATTGAATTACAATAAATTAATGTCATTTAAATATACTTCTTTAATTAGTTTCAATTAACATTAGTTTGTTTTCGGGCCTACACACATATATGTGCGTGTCACATATCGCTGTACATGAATCATATTTTAATAGTGATTTTTTTTTTTTTGTAATGTCATTTAAATATAGTTGTTTAATTAGTTTGGGTTATGATTAGTTTGTTGTAGGGGCTATAGACATAAATGTGCGTGTCACATGTCACTATACATGAATTACATTTTCATAGTTAAATTTTTTATTTTTTTTGTCCTGTCTTGATAATAAAATTTAATATATTATAGCTTACCTCTCAGTTGTACTTTGCACAATGTAAAGTAGGAAATTAGGAAACATTTCTCTTCTCAAGTAACAGCAGCAGTTAACTATCCAGTCACTCCGTTCATCACCTGAGTAGAAATGTAGAATTTTCTGGAAAGTAGGCAGTATTTATAAACTTTCAAGTGCCTCAGACCGTTAGAACGCAATACGCATGCGCTATTTGCGTTCCAGCTTACAATATGCGTTCCATCCACCATTTTGTGCGTAGTAGTTTTCAAAATGGTGGTTAATATCAGTGTGGTACGTTCCACATAGTATGTGTTTCAGTCTTGCGAGTCACTGTAGTATAGTTACGTCTGAAGCCTCGTTTTCGTTTTGTTCGGCGGACATTTTTTCTCTTGCTTAGGTGATTTTCGGCAGTTTAAACTCGTTTTTTGGACTTAAATGGACGTGCAAATTAACTTTTCGAGGTGCCGGATGCCCCCCCTTGCTGTAAGTAAGCTTTTTATGTGTTTGTTGTGTTTATTTCTTGTGTTTCTGATGGTTTCATGTGCGCCGTTTTCGGACGTTTTTACGTGTTGGGAATGGCTCGTTTCGCGGCCATTTTTTATTGCGATGCGGTCGTATTTTTTTTTGCGAGGGACGCAGTTGGCGTTTACGTGTATGATGCAGTTGTTTTTTTTCTAAGTCGTGCGAGGCCTTTGATTTTTTTTTTTTTTTAAGTCTTGCGTGTGTGTGTTGCCGACGTTGGACCTTCCACCACCGCAAATGCGGCCCCTCGCCCTCGCTTCGGACATACACAGCCGAGGTGGGATACTCCACCACCTCAAATGCGGCCCCTCGCTTCGCGAGGATCCGCATTTGCGGGGACGTTGAGATGCTCTACCACCGCAAATGCGGCTCCTCGGTTCGCGAGGGTCCGCATTTGGGAGGGATCTGAGCGAGCCCGCAAGTGTGAGCAACGGCTTGTATGCTCACAACTATATATGTGATATATATATAAATATATATATATATATATATATATATATATATATATAGTAAATAAAAAGTACATCTGTGTTCACATTTGAATTTCTAAAGCAAGTTAAAAAACCTGCTTCCAGCTCAGAGTTCCGAGAAAAACAGTTATTACACTGCATTCTGGGAAGATGAGCTGGGATATGCAAATGTGCCCACAAATGCCTCGCTCTTCAATCTGTAGCCATTATCAAACATGGCTTCCTTTAAGCTTATGCATGCTGTATTACACAGCTTTAATGCAAAGCCAAGGTTGGATTATATGTGAAATTTTGTATTGCTTCCATTTTTCTCATTGCATTTATATATATTTATATTTCACTCATTTTTGTCTGACACACTGGTAGTGTGTTTTGCTGCTATATACTGCCGGTTTTATATTCCTTTTATGCACTGGTTTTTAGAGATCTAAGTTGAGGCTGCACTTAGAAATGTATCTTAAGTTTCCTTTCCATGGTTTGATATGTAATAGTAAGGTAAAGTCACTCTTTATTTTCTTAGAGCACATGCTCACTATTCTACGGATTTTATAAATGACGTAAATATGAAAATGAGTTGGCTTCCCACAAAAAAAACACTCTCTGAAGATGCAACTTCATCATTGTCTGTGTAGCAATACATGCATGTTGGGTCGTTAATTGGCACATCTGATAATCATTGTTATTTTTCTTATAAGATATCTGATAATTAGAAGCATATTTATGTTTTATGCTTTACATTTGTCTGTCATACTCCTTATTTTCTCTAATATTCTAAATCATAGTGAATATATTAATATCTATCTGTGTGTGTGTATATGTATATGTGTGTGTGTGTGTGTATGTATATATATATATATATATATATATATATATATATATATATATATATATATATATATATATATATATATATGTATAGATGAATAATCGGAGTATTGCAGTATATAGTGATACCTTTTCTATTGGACAAACATATTCATAGGTGAATTGATTTTTTTTTTTTTTTTTTGGTTCTCTACCTTCCTCCTGAGTTTGGTTACAGCCCTATGGTTCCTTAGATGTAAAATTATTTACGACCCAATTTACTTACTCTGGTCTGCACCCCCACACACTTGCATGGCTGGCTGAACAGAACATTATTTGTTAATCCTGCAATTTTTTGCTGTATTTGTGAATCTATAATCAGTATTGACTCTGACTCGACAAAGAGAGGAACGCTCTCGAAACTCGTCATGAAACCTATGAATATGTTTGTCCAATAAAAAAGGTAATAGTTCATATTTAGGTTGGTATCACAAGATAACTGACTAGATGTGTATGGGAGATCTTATAAGGAAGCAATTGAGCTGCCAGGAGTTGCATAGTAAAAATATGGGGCTTGAGTGGCCCCTTAGATTCAATTAAATGCTTAAAGAATGAAGCCTCCAGTGTGCTATCATTATTCACACAACAGCATTGTGACATCTTTTCTTCAGACATCAACTTCATGACTTCTGACATTTACAAATAGTATATTATTATTTTTTCCGCTTCTTGTATAGAAGTGACATTTTGCCATATGGGAATACGTGATGTTCATTAACGTATGGCGCGCTCTTATGTCACTATCTTGTAAAATGCATCAGTTGGTTGATTTAAACATTTCAGCTTCCTCCCAATTAGGGAACGCCAGCAATTCTTGTACAAATGCATTCTAGACTGGAAAAAAATGTTTGAATAATAAAAGCCCTTTCTAAAACGCATCTGAATAGCATTAGTTGGAAATGAGATATTTATGCAAAAAGACAAGCTAATATATTTAATATAGTACTTGTTTTAACATAATGCTAGTGCTTTTATCAGAAAAAGTCAGAAATCATTTGGGAACCCGTTGCTTATCGCAGTATAATGAGTTGACTCAGCATCCGGATGAGAACAATGTAAAATCACTCAGTGTTAAAAATAGTAATGCTGGCCATACATGATAATGTGCAAAGGAAAAACAATCAAATAATTACGCATGATGCAAATAGTTCCAGACAGCGAGAGCAACTGAGGAGAAGTGACTGGTGGGAGCCAGAGGCGGTGTCGAATAATTCAAACTGTGGCTTTATAATGGCGATCCATTATACGGAGCAGGAGTAAGCACCTTTCGGAAATGTGGTGATGAATTTTCATTTATTTACTGTAATTTAAGTTACTCTGTGTGGTGTATCACCAAATTAATATTACACAAGGTTCGTCTACATTAAAAGGTATTTATTAAAAGGCAGATAACACAATACTATTACAAACACAACAGCCCAGACCCACGGAGCAACACCCCCTTTTAAATCTATCTACCTATATATATATATATAGTAATTCCCTTCCCCAAACGCTTGATCTTACCCACGGTCAGACCATTGAAATCATCACCACCATCAACCATCACCAACACCACCCAGCAAGCAAACAGGAAGCAGCACCAGTTTCCTGCCTGGATATATCCTTAGTTGAGATGATGTAATTTACATCACATCCTGTCCATGAGCAATTGTGGGAGGGAAGTAAAGATTCTCAGCCCTCCTACAAAGGCCTGTTTAAATTACCATTCAAGGAAGACAAGTTACCACATTCCCTCACTTTTTCTTCTTCTATGTTGCTCAGTTTTCTAGTTATCCCTCTATTACAGGAGAACCTAGTGGGAGCAAAAACCTGATATACAGGAGAAATTCAACCCACCGTCCCTCCGGAATAGTTCCCTCAGCGACATAAGTTCTCCTGTACTTTCCTATGGCTGTCAATCCACATATTACACAAAAAATAGAATTTATAGAATTTAGGTGAGAGTGTGTGATAAATGTTTATGTATGTGCAATGTAAAACTTTATTGAAGAATGTATGAGAGAGAGAAAGAAGAGGAAAAAGACACATTATTATATATCCTCCTTGCAAGTTTCATTGCCACACAAAAGTATATTATTATAATTGTCGTTAATACTTGAATGAACATGAGTACCAGCGACAGTGTTCGTAGGACTGGATGTGTCTCTGACTCATGAAGTTCCAAGGTAAAAAGCTTCATTGTCAAATTTGTCCAATCTGCATTTGCAGTAAAATTGATCATTTCAGTGGTAAGGTTTCTTGATGGAAATACCATGATACAAGACCCTTCTTCCACCAAACATATTTCATCAACTGTCCTATATTCAGAGTGGCCGATAAAGCATGCAATGTCCCCTATGCGGATCACCTCTTGCACCAGGTTTTCTTTTATCAACTGCACCCAGACATCCTCCTCAGCTCCTTTCTCCCAAACACAACTGCACAGCCATCGGTGTTGAGATTTCCTGCAACAGCTTTCATCCATCTCCAATCCTGTAATAGTGGCCAGTCTTTTTGATGGGAAGTGTTGCCTGTAGATTCCATCACTTAACGTGCCAATGCTATGTATGAAGTTCAGTTGCTCTGCCTGCCCCTCCCAGCGGGGAATTGCCAGGATTAGTCCTATTGTCCCAGATTGTAGTCCATGTGGCATCCATTGATCTGGGCCTTCAATATAGCTGTATTTAAGATTGTCCTCAGTGATGTCCACTCCTTTTCTTTTCAATGACGTGATAATCCTTGCCTGGATGTCTTTAATAGTTTCCTTTAAATCTGCCAACAGCTTTCCTCCAATCATAGAACAGAAAATGGCAGTTCCCACTATTTCATTCTTAATGCTGTTAGCAATGGAAGCAATATTTTCCTCAACTAGATGCAGGTTGTTGGCAATGGTGTGTATGTCATCAACATTGTCTGTCAGTCTACTCACTGTAAGGGAGTCAGCTACTCCACCTGTTTTCATAGCATGTCCCATGCCATCAGTAAGGGAGTTTATCCGGCTGTTCACTCCAATGATGTCTGCTGAATTCCATACTCCCAATCCAGTTCCGACTTCTCCTAAAAGGGCTGCAAGTGTGTCCCGTTTTTCTCGACTCCCTGCTCCGGTCCACTCAATGATGGTCTCTTGTATACTTTGCTTAAACCACTGCCGCTGTGATTCCGGGCACTTTGGAGGAATAGAAAAATAATTAAAATTTAGAATTATTGGGTAGTAAGTCCACCCAACCCCTTGCACAACTGTTTCATGTGTTGGTACCACCACCAATCCGCCTATTGGCCATGGTACCTTCTTCTGATCTTTACAACGTTGCAGCTCCTTTACAGAGACAAATACTTCATCTATTGTTAGAACACACCCCTTTCCAGTATCAAAATTGCAGAATTCCTCTAGGTCAGGCTGGGCAGCTATAACTGCAGCGTCCCATTCTCCACCTTCTTCTAATGTTAAGTTACTCACTACTACTGTAATATTTGTAAACCTCTCTTGTATTGGAGCTCTAAGAGCTAATCCCCTGGTACTATTATGTGGCAAAATAATGTTTACTTGTAACCCTCCACCCTCTTTTACTTCCAATTCCCTGGGCCAAATAAATCTATCTGCTTGAACATAATGTAACTCCAATCTTTTCAAACTCTCTCCCTTATTTGCGGTATCTTCTGGCCTTATTGCCTGTCTCCCCATTCCTACTGTGATACAGCTTATACTTATCCATCCTGAAACAAGAATCCACCACAATCTTCTGTTGACACGCATCTTCATTCTTATACAGCCTTGCTCTGTGGGAACACTAGATTCTATCATTAGAAACATATACATAACAAAAACAACAGGGGCCATTCTTTTTGCAAGTTTGTTCACGGCCCTGTAATCAATGGTAAGTCTCCATGATGAGGCTGCTTTTTCATCTCTATTCCCTTTTAACACAGCTTTTCTCACAGGCCAACATGGTGAGTTACATGCATACCCATTTCCAGATTTAATTATTCCACTTCTCTCCAGTATTTCTATCATCTTGGTGATTGATGCCACTGATTCTCTTGGGACTGGATATTGCTTTTGCCATTGTGGGTCTCCTCCTTCCAAAAAGACCATTCCTTTCATTCTTGCACAGTCTAATTTATCTGTAGCCCAAACAGGTATGTCTTGGATTAGCTTCTGCAGCCATTCTGGTTGTCCGTCTAGTTTCAGTTTGTTTTTTTTCAGACTTTTTATCGGAGAGACAATATATGCCATTGGGAGCACAACCCCTTTCGTCAACTCTGTACTTACCTGATTCACCTTTTCTGTCTTCCACAAACAAAAATTGGCAAGATCTACAATGAAATTTCCTTTTTTTAAAGCTTCTATTCCCAATATTTCCTCTGGCCAACCCACTATTGCTTCTACTTCTATTGTTTTTTCTCCAACTGCTACATCAATTGGACCTGCTCTAACCTCCTGTGGATTCCCAGTAACTCCCATACTACTTACTGAAGAATCCCCATTTTTGACCCTGTTGGTCATTGTAACTGCTGCTCCTGTATCTACCAACATATTTTTCCCTACCCCTGCGATGACTGTATAACTGGTAGGCTGACCTGCCTCATCCATGGTTAAATTAGCTGAGTGAATGAGATGCTGAGGCGCAGGGGTTGGGATTTGTCATTGTGACTCACTTCTACTCCGTCCCTCTTTTATAACACTATATTGCATCTTTGCCTCACTTTCCTTCAATTTCTTCTCTGACTCAGCTACCTTGTTTTTAAGTATGTGATTTTCCTCTTCTATCCTATCCTTCTGTCTCCTGAGTTCCCAATAGCCCATGTTACCATTTCTCTCTCCCTCCTGATTAGCCCTCCAGTTGCTGCCATCCCTATTTCTATAGTCCCTAGGTGGATCTCTCCATCTTTTGTCAAAGTTCTGTTTTGGTCTCCAGTTTTGATCATCCTTCTTGTTCTGGGGTACATCCCACGTCTGGTTTCTCCAATTACCATCTATATCTCTACCAGACTCGACCTTAAATGTTCTTACAGCTGAAACAGAGCAGGCCTGTTCTGTGAAAGGATGCTTGATCCACCACGTATCAGCTCTAGTTAGTACCATTTCCAAGTCTGTTGGTGTTGGATCAAAAAGCCTGATAAATTCTTGACACTCCCGGGGAAGGGCTTCCATTACTTTTGCTATATGTTCTGGTGAGCCCAGCACTAGAGGCTGTTGAGGTTGTCGTAGAGTATACCAAAAAAATATCCTTTGAGCTACCTCTCTAGGACCATCTATTGGCCTCATGGTAATATTTGCTATTTCTTTCTCTATGCTAAGTAGATAGAAATTAGTTGCAGCAATTCTTCCTGCCTGATCAGACACACTGTTATTAAATCCCAATAGTCTACTAGCCAAAGGACCCATAGCGTATTCTAACAGTTCTGTCCATTCCTCTAAGTTAAGACCTCCTTTTTTAGCTCTATCTGCTCCCCTCATAAACCAATGTGTAAATGTATTAAAGTTGTTAGTTGGCATACTTCCCCACCATTTCTGGAAATTGTCTTTATCTGCCATAGACATCGGTCGAGTCTGCATAGAAAATCCTGTAGGTGTTTGCCTTGCATTAAATAATTCTGAAACAATAACTGGTGCTTGTGGTATGGTATCTACTTGTGGAACAGAATAACATAAGAAATCTTTTCTATCTTGGTTCATTTTCGGCACTGGTTCTTTATTTTGTGCCACGAACATATCCAGATCTGGATATATTTTGGCAATGTCTCTGACTCCTTTTATCCCTTCTAACTTTGTTTTATTTTTATAGTCCATTATTATGTTTTGAAGTTCTGTTATTTTTACTCCATAAGCATCCCTCTGTTCCTCTATTTCTCCTAACTCCCTTTCTAGTTCCCCCACAATTGTAGTTGTTCTCAAAGCTGCAATTTTTAAACAATCCCTTTTGTCCATTGCTTCCTCCATTTTATTTGTTGTTTCCAAATTATGCTGCCGTAATTCTACAACTAAGTCTATTAGGCCTCCTATTGTGGCTACAACAGCTTGTGTGACCAAACTTTTTCTCTTCTTTGTTCTATACTTTTTGTTATTTATAATTTGTTTTAGAACATCCATTAATCTCTTCTCTTTTCCACTGTCTGGGTTTGCTGGCTCTGGAAGCTCATATGGACCATCATGTTTTTGAATATGTTTCCTAAAGTACTCACGCACTTCTGTGGGAAAGTATTTGGCCCCTTGAAAAGACATTTCTACTCTTTTACTCACCCAAGTAAGAATCCAAATCAATTTGCGACTAAAGTAGCATGCTTCTGAGTAGCCAACAATAGTTGATGACTATTCAGTAGGCCAGGTGTAATATGTAGAAAAATAGATTAGTACCCACAATGCAAATTATACTTACCTTAGTATGGTGAAGGTAATACTTGCTAATTAACTTAAAATATAATAGCAAGGCCTGCAGGGTAGGAGATAAACCCGAACGAGGATATGCAAGACACCCAAAATGTATAAGGTATGGAAGCCTATAGTGTATTAAAATGCACGCCTGAAATAATATATATATATATATATATATATATATATATATATATATATATATATAATATTTAAAATGGTTTATTTATTATTATTTTTTTTCCAGGCCTGTACTATGATAAAGGACTAGAGAAAGAAAAAGAAAGAAGAGAAAAAAAAAAAAAAACCCAAAAACAAAACAAAAATAATAGTATTAACACTCAGAAGCTAGTACGATATATATTAAAAATGGAGGCTTGAATTAGCATTTAAAAAAAAACAAAGAAGCCACATGGAGCCTTATTCAAATGCAGGCCTATGCCTGTACTTTGATAGTCAAAAGCACAAAAAAAAAAAAAAACTCAACTCAGATAAACCCACAAAAACAACCTGATGATATATATTTGTTTTATGTATCAAAATAAGCTAGTACGAACAAAACTCAACTCAGAAGCTAGTACGATATATATTAAAAATGGAGGCTTGAATTAGCATTTTAAAAAAACAAAGAAGCCACATGGAGCCTTATTCAAATGCTGGCCTATGCCTGTACTTTGATAGTCAAAAGCACACAAAAAAAAAACTCAACTCAGATAAACCCACAAAAACAACCTGATGATATATATTTGTTTTATGTATCAAAATAAGCTAGTACGAACAAAACTCAACTCAGAAGCTAGTACGATATATATTAAAAATGGAGACTTGAATTAGCATTTAAATACACAAAGAAGCCACATGGAGCCTTATTCAAATGCAGGCCTATGCCTGTACTTTGATAGTCAAAAGCACAACAACAAAAAAAACTCAACTCAGATAAACCCACAAAAACAACCTGATGATATATATTTGTTTGATGTATCAAAATAAGCTAGTACGAACAAAACTCAACTCAGAAGCTAGTACAATATATATTAAAAATGGAGGCTTGAATTAGCATTTAAAAAAAACAAAGAAGCCACATGGAGCCTTATTCAAATGCAGGCCTATGCCTGTACTTTGATAGTCAAAAGCACAAAAAAAAAACTCAACTCAGATAAACCCACAAAAACAACCTGATGATATATATTTGTTTTATGTATCAAAATAAGCTAGTACGAACAAAACTCAACTCAGAAGCTAGTACGATATATATTAAAAATGGAGACTTGAATTAGCATTTAAATACACAAAGAAGCCACATGGAGCCTTATTCAAATGCAGGCCTATGCCTGTACTTTGATAGTCAAAAGCACAACAACAAAAAAAAACTCAACTCAGATAAACCCACAAAAACAACCTGATGATATATATTTGTTTGATGTATCAAAATAAGCTAGTACGAACAAAACTCAACTCAGAAGCTAGTACGATATATATTAAAAATGGAGGCTTAACCTAGACCCCACACACAATCAGCACTTGATTTCCCATGCAGAGGATAATTAGACAGAGTACTTTTTTTCCTTCCCCCCCAAAAAATAAATAAAATAAATCTGACTATCTATTAGTGTGATATTACCTCATAAATAACCTTTGTAGAAGTCTAAAATTCGTGGTCGCCAAATGTGGTGTATCACCAAATTAATATTACACAAGGTTCGTCTACATTAAAAGGTATTTATTAAAAGGCAGATAACACAATACTATTACAAACACAACAGCCCAGACCCACGGAGCAACACCCCCTTTTAAATCTATCTACCTATATATATATATATAGTAATTCCCTTCCCCAAACGCTTGATCTTACCCACGGTCAGACCATTGAAATCATCACCACCATCAACCATCACCAACACCACCCAGCAAGCAAACAGGAAGCAGCACCAGTTTCCTGCCTGGATATATCCTTAGTTGAGATGATGTAATTTACATCACATCCTGTCCATGAGCAATTGTGGGAGGGAAGTAAAGATTCTCAGCCCTCCTACAAAGGCCTGTTTAAATTACCATTCAAGGAAGACAAGTTACCACACTCTGTATCGTCTATGCAATAAAATAATTAGACAACCTCCTATTCAACGTATTTTTGAAGGTCCACTGCAATACTGTTAAAGGGAACTAGATGTTTTAATTAGGAACTAATCATTAATAAAATTAATATTAAACTTACTTTTAAAATTAGTTTCTTCAGAACTCCAGCCACTGTTTGATCCGTGGAGGGAGGTAGATTTGTTTGCCAAGCAGTGGTAAATTGCCAAGCACACACAATGTTCTCATTGGCTGGAGAATTGGTTAAACATGATTTCCACTGGCAATAATATTTAGCTTTTTGGCAGATTAGCCTTTTTATCTAATTAGATTGTTCTTAGGACCTTGATGATCTTACTCTGATATTTGAAAGTGAACTTAAAGACATATTAAAGTGAGCTGGGTTATGAATGCATCCTGTAGAGGAGCATTATAACTCACTTAGCAAAAATGTTTGCATGAAAATATGCAAACCATTTTTGCATTAGAAATAAAATAAACTGTTGCAGGTGATGTTTACATCCTCAGGAGTGAAGCTAGGCTTCTCAGGGTATGATTTTGTAAAAGTGTACCCAGTCCATGTAAGATGTGCAGCCATCAGCAATGCTGAATGCAGCAAGCATAACTGACTATTACACTGGGTTCTTAAAGGACTATAAATCGATATTCAAGTAAAAATGCTTGCGCGGTTACACGGTTGTTCTTTAGACATAAACCCTCTCCTTGATTTCAGCTTCTTCTCCCTATTCTAATTTGTCTTTTAGACGAATGAGCATTTATGCTTGATTTATGGTCCTGCAATGAACTGCAACGTTTTTGAGGAAGAAAATGGTCTGTGCATGTGTCTCTGTGTTAGTGAGTCCATACAATTCACTGGGGCTGGGAGAGATCTCAGGGGCTGGGGGAGCTAATAGGGGAATTCACTGGGGCTGAGAGAGATCACAGGGGCAACTCACTGGGGGTAGGGGTGGTAATGAGGACATTCACTGGGACTGGGAGAGATCACAGGGGCATTTCACTGGGGGTGGGGAAGGTGATGGGGTAAATCGCTGGGGTGTTACATTGCCAAATCACTGGGGCTGGGGGAAGTAGGTAAAACAGTCAGTGAATGAAGGGACACAGGCCTTGTACTGGTTATTACAGAAATCTAAAGGAAAGCTGCAGCTCAATACACAGACCAAAAAGATACAATGTATTATGTATGCTAATTTCAGCTGGGAATTTCATGGGGTGTCAACATTGATAGAAAACAGTTTGAAAATGCAAGAAATTCAGCAAACTTTAGGATAACTGTTTAAATGTTTATTTTGGTATTTTTTTATGCAAACAATTTTTTTTTCATAAACTACTAACTCTCCTGTATCAGATGCATTAATAATCCAACCCACTTGCATATACCTTCAATATTTAATTATGTCATTATAAACTGTTAAAGGACAACTGCACAATGAAAAAATATATATGTTTGAGTCTAAGAAAGTAGTTAGATAGAAAGAGGTCAAAGGCTAGTCTTTAGTATAGAAATAAACCAATGTTGATGCTCCATGACACATTAGCGGAAGTTATGTGCGTTTGGCATTTACCTTTCTGGCGCTTCATAGTTGCATTTCCTGAAGCAAAGAACTGGTGTAGGTTGAGGGCCTCTGGTAGGGAGAAAGCTAAAGCTGACCACCTATAATCCATGCTGGGTGTCAATGGTGTCAGGACCAGTCTAATCATAGTCAAACTATGTAGTCTTATTCGCTGTTAGGCTTTAAAGGTCAATAAAGTAAACAGCAGTGATTTTTTTTCTCTTTTTCAGAAAATATATTAATATGCAATGCCTGTTAAATATAAGTATAAGATAGTGTACTTGTAAAACTAGCTACAGTGTAACATTTATTTTTATTTTTTCATGAATTTATAGTCAGATTATGTAGTCTCATTCGCTGTTAGGCTTTAAAGGTCAATAAAGTAAATAGCAGTGATTTTTTTTCTCTTTTTCAGAAAAGATATTAATACGCAATGCCTGTTAAATATAAGTATAAGATAGTGTACTTGTAAAACTAGCTACTACAGTGTAAAAAATTTTTTTTTTATTTTCATGAATTTATAGTTTTATGTTTAAAACTTCTATTTTACAATAATTAGGCAACAAAGGTCTAGATATATATTTATTTTTTTATGTTTACCCTGTTCATTTTGAATGTCAAGTACAGCTAAAAGTTTATTTTAGAATTTTCTTTTTTTTATAACGAGTGATGGGGCAAAGGCGGTTTCTTCTTAAGTCAAAGTTTACAGTCTACAGGAAATTGTGTACCAACCAAAATAAAATAGCTGCTAGGTTAGTGAATTTGTAAAGATGAAGAAAATGTGTCATACAGGGTATAAGACATCAACCCAAGAATGTGCTGCACATGTATCCAGTGGAAGTTGTGTTGGATGGGGGTGACCTAACTGCCTGGGAAGAGCCAGATATACTACAATGCAATATTTCACCAGTAAAATTGCTTAGGTCAGTGCTATTTTTTTATTCTAAATAAATGTACCATTCGTTGTTATTCCAAGAATCATTTTCTTAATTAGATAGTAAATTTCATATTTTTATGTAATATTGTTGCCACAGATTTGGAGGCTATCCTAGCAGTCATAGTTTGTACAGTATGTTTACAGACTATTTAGATGTCCTATGACATTTAAGTTTAGTAGATTTATAGGGTTTGCTTGTAAGGCCCATAACATTTCTTCTAGAATTAAGCTCTTATATGTAGATTTTTATTACTTCGAAGAGCATATGTAAACTATGACATCAAAAACTGTTATTTCAGTGATACTTAACTTTACATAAATAATTGTCTTTTCTGTACATGAAGAAACGCAAGTAGGGTATTTAGAAAAATATGCAATTTGTATATATTTTAAAATTTCATTTTTGGCATATTGTATTCATTATGGAATATTGAAATGAATCAAACCTCATGGAAATACTAGTATCACCTTTAATAGGGAAGAATAACTATGTAAATGGGCTTTAGCAATCATTTTATTATTTTTCTTGTATTAGACAAAACTAGCAAAATGACCAATGAAACCTTGTAATCGATCAAAAATATTATTGCTTCATATAAAAGGATGTTTTTCAAATGAATGAACAGAAAATGGGATTTCATTGTTATGTTGCTATGAGTTGATCAACTTTAACTTCAGGTAGTCTATAGAAAAATGAGCTTTGGGTAGTTGTGTCAAGGAGCAGTTATTAAGATATCTATGCTCATTACCTTATATTGACTCGTCTCCCTCATGGAGACAAATTGACTGGGGAATTGTAATAGTTTGTAGAGGACTCACTAATGGCCTTGGTGTCAAATTAAAATGTGACCTGAAATTAGTTTATAGGTTTCAGTGTGAAGCCTTTTGATAATTAGTTTTATTTATTTTATTCATTATAGGATTTATATTTGCATTTTTTATACCATTTGCCATATTTCCTTGTACTCTAGTTATTTTATTATTATTAATTATATTTCTGTAGGTGTGCAGGTTGGTCACTTTTCACTTAGGTTTGTTGTCTTTATTTACACAATAAATATCACGTAAAATCTTTTTAAAAGCATATATTATATGTCTTTGTTTTTCTCCTCCTATTCCCTTTCTTGTTTTACTGTGTTATTTTCCTTCTCTCTATGGAGTCAGCAGCTTCTGTTTTATTTGTGCCGACAGCTGGTTCTTTAAGTTTGACTTCAAAGGTACGGGCCCTGTTAGCCAATGTGTATGATTCTTTTACTGTAATTTGTCTCACTGATTCCTTTCCCCTCCCCTAATTGTCACCCTATGTCCAGATCCAGACCTCATTTAAGCATTGATGGTTCATTATGGTTAAAAAAAAACTAATAATCCAATTGTATCCATGCCATAGGTTACTAGTTTTTAACCTGGCCATTTTAAACACAACAACTAACCAGTTTGTGGAATACCTAACTGGGTAAGTGATTAGTATATCCACAGTATGCTTATGTTAATGTATCAACAACTCCTAGCCTGTTGGTGAAGACCACTGCTCTAAACTCATCTCATAATGTGCACTCCAATGTGCACTCCCTTCCTCTGTCATTTTCAAAGACCTCGTTTCACAAAGAAATGTATTCAGTGCTGTTCATTAGAGAGATGTTATACCACATTCGCCAAGAAAAAAGTATGTGTAGTAAATTAGGTACCATTAGCCGCCTTATTTAACTTGAAAAATTAGAAATGTGGTCCCCAAGTCATCAAAAGGGCTGCACAATACATTAACTTGTATGCATATCAAATATGGTATAATCACTACTGGTGAAAGAAAATAGCAAAAGTTTTAAGGATGCACAATGTGTATGTGGAGCAACAGAGCATGGTATAGGTCTAGTTGGGAAGAAATAAAAGGCATCATAAGCTGTGGAAGTGGACATGCTCTCACAATACAGGCAACAGACTGGAGGACAAACGGAAAGTCTCCGTGGACTACATTTGGCCCCTGTACCACAGGCTGCCAACTACTGCGTTAGTAGCTTACTGGGCATGATTATAATGTAACATTCCACATGTCATTGGTGAACTCTCTACCTCCAAGGTATTTGGGCACTTCCCAAAAAAGGTTTATCGAAGTATCATTCCTCCCACTTTCCAGCAGCCATCAAGTTCTGCTTTCAACGACAACATTGCTATTCATCCCTGTGGTGTGCCTTAGTACCTTGGAGATGGTGAATTTGACATTAACTTGTGGTATCTGAAAATGTATAATTGAACTTGAAGCAACAACCAATGTCTGTAAGCCAATGATGTGTAAAAGTCTGGTGTAGCAAAACTTTTATGATTATAATATAACATGTCAAAACGACAAAGGCCCATTATGAATAAACCTTTATGAAAAATACATTCTGCACTGTATTCCCTGTTGAATGGGATAATTTATCATACAGTTTTTGTTAAAGCTTTAGTACAATAATTATTATTATTTAGGACACACAAATTACCCAAAGATAAAGTCTCTCACCATACAAAGGAAGAAATCAGCATTCTGTAGCAATTTATGCATTATTTAATTAAATTTAGCCTTTCTTTTTTTATACTTAGCAAAAGGTTAGGAGAAAAATCTTTTTTGAAGCATTTTGTGACTAATGTTCTATATTCTATTTTTATATTTTAATGCTAAATGTCAAGGTACAATTCTAGTGTGCTTTATCACCCTTTAGGACATTTGTTCAGAATAATACTAATATCACCTGTTTACCTAGCAGCACTATGTTTGCATAGATGCTCACTGAAAAAGGTAAATAACCAAACAAGAGAAAATGTTTAATTATTTGCTGTCTTGACTTTCTCAAATTTAGCAGCCAAGACTTTTCTCATTTTAATTTTGTTTGTTTCCAGTACCCCAAAGAGACAATTCGTATTTTCCACCTGTGTCTCTTGTCTGAGCTCCAACATTGTACGTCTTTTTTTAAAAGACCTCTTGCTTCTCATAAACCGTCGTAGCTAATATTCCTGTTTGTGCTAGCTGCAATAATCTGCAATGTTTTTTTTTAATATTTGCTTTTGAACAGTTATTGCTACTTTCAGTTGTGCTTTTTGCTGCCTTAAAATCCCCTTTTTGCACTTATTTGATACCTGTCATGTAGGGGATATATAGGGATTATTTGATAGATATTTTAAACAATGTTAAGCAAATATATAGTATGGCAATGTGTCTGGTACTTTTCTTTAATTTGAAGCTAATCTGGCTTGGGATCTACCCCAACCTGGGAACTCTGGTTTGGAGAAAATACACCCTGAACTGTTCCAAGCTTCTCCTACAGAAAAGGTGGGCAACAGGCAGTCTGATGGGTTCATGCAGCCCACAGACACTTCCCATGAGGCACCAGCCTTTTCTGGTGAGTGTGAGAGAAAATTCTTATTATTGTTTATTTGTAACAAGCCAACATTTTCTGTATCGCTATACATGGGTTCCGATCAAGGGAAAAAACAATAGCAAATTGCAAAGAATGGAGGGCCCTGTCTTTGAGCTTAGAATCCGGTGTCCATAGAGCTTTTGCCAAAGCACCATGTAAGATTGAAAACCTCCAATAGTCAATATTATAATAAATCCCTCTTTATTGTACTCCAAAACACATATACTCATCATCTATACCTCTATTTCCAATTAATCTACCTCCATCTCTCTCTCTCTCTCTCTCTCTCTCAGTGAATTTACCATTTGTGCACGTAACCAAAAATCTAAAACATTGTGCAGCCCATATACGCCACCCTTTCAATTAAATATTTTAACTGTCATTCTCCTATAGTGGGGTGGGGAATATTCAACCTGTAGACTGTATAAGGCCCTCAAAAACATTTGGTCTAGCCCAATAAGTCAACCGCAGGCGGGACTCAAAAGTCAATAAATCTAGGAGCTGTTTTCATAGCAACATAAATTTATATTAAGTATATTCATAATAATAGCAAAAATTTTGAGGGACAAGCGAGGAACGTCCATTATGGAACTGACAGGACATATTTGTGACAGGACACATACATGACGGGACAGCCATGTATGCTTCTTGTCAGCTGCCCATCTGCCTGTATTGCAGTGACTCAGAGGACAGTCAGTGCCAGGCAGGCTGGGAGTGTACACATTGTGAAAGTGTTAACACACACTGGATGGTTATTAAAACTCAAGTGTTGTGACATCCTACACATGTCAACTACAAAGAAAAGATACATTGATGAAGAGTGTCAATCTTTCTAAGAAAAAAGGACAAATGATGTGTGCCTAGTTTGTGGCAATGCGTTAGCAGTAATGAAAAAAGCTAATCTGGAGCATCATTACAGCTCAAAACATGCTAAACTCAATGAATTGGGAGGCCAAATACGTCTGGATAAAATCAATACTCTTCACAGGAGTTTGGAATCACAACAAGCCACTTTCACTAGGCCTCATTGTGACAGAGACAAAGTTATTCAGATGAGTTATGCAGTGAGCAAGCTAATGGCAAAGAAGCTAGTTCAGGGGTGTCCGAACTCGGTCCTGGAGGGCCACACACATGCCTGGATTTGATGATAACCCTGCTGTGCACAGGTGAGTCAGGCACTTCTTCAGTCATCCTGATTGACTCACCTTGCACAGAAAGGATACATTCAAATCCAGGCTTGGGTGCGGCCCTCCAGGACCGAGTTTGGACACCCCTGAACTAGAGGAAGAGATTGTGAAAGCGTTCATGGTGGCTTCTGCGGAGCTGTTGGCACCAGACAAAGTAAAATTGTTTCAGAGTGTTAGTTTGTCTCAGAGAATAGTCTCATAACGGATTTCTGACTTCGCACACAATATTGAAAAAAATCTGAAGGATTCTACAGGAGATTTCCAAATTGTTGCAGCTTAACAATGTGATGTCAACAATAATGTCATGCATACATTTTGTCAAAAGCAGAATGCGCAACAGCCGCCAGTTTAACAAGTAACTGAATGATCTTGAGTGCAGTGATCTTTTTTATCACTGTAAAGTTGCGGGATGAGTTGCGGGAACATGCTCATGAGATTTTACAAACTGCAGGATGAAGTTAAGCAGTGGTTGGGGAAAAATATCTCATACTCAACCCACTCACAGGCATTACACCAAGAAAAAACATAGTGCGTTGGTTATTTCTCATTATTAGAATTTATTAGAAAAGGAAATGTGAATTAGCAGCAAATACATCCAAAATGGCTGCCACTTATTCACTCACTGGACTACAACTGACAGAAAATCAGCAAACATAGCCTTTTACAGTATATTGTTTACATAACAAAAGAAAAAAAAAATCCATCTTAACAGCCAATTACATTTTATTTATATATTATATCCAATAAGCTATAACACATGTGATCAAGACTTATCAAACATGTTATGGTACGTCACTCTAAATGTGCAGGAATACTACATTCCTAAATGTTCTGCGCAAAGGGCAAATTATGACCTTGAATATGAGAGAGAAAACATATTATGTTATGAATAAAACCGGTGTACTAGTCTCTAAATGAAATAGCCAAATGATGCGGCAGATGTACAGTGCCTTGCAAAAGTATTCAACCCCCTTGGCATTTTTCGTGTATTATTGCCTCACAACCTGGAATTCATATGCATTGTTTGAGGATTTACATCATTTAATTTACAGAACATGCCCACAACTTTTAAGATGTTTTTTTTTATTGGGAAGCAACCAATGAATAGGACAAAATAACAGAAAAAGTCAATGTGCATAACTCTACAAAGTATTGACTTTAGGGGGGTGAATAGACACCTTTTGAGGCAATAACATCTCCAAGTCTCTTTGGATAAATCTCTATGAGCTTGCCACATCTTACCACTGGGATTTTTGCCCATTCCTCCTTGCAAAACTGCCCCAGCTCCTTCAAGTTGGATGGTTTGCTCTTGTGAACAGCAATCTTTAAGTCTGACCACAGATTTTCTATTGAGATGAGGTCTGAGCTTTGATTAGGCCATTCCAACACATTTACATGTTTCCCCTTAAACCACTCAAGTGTTGCTTTAGCAGTGTGTTTGGGGTCATTGTCCTGCTGGAAGGTGAACTTGGTACAGGTTTTGCTCAAGAATATCCCTGTATTTAGCACCATCTTTCCCTCATCTCTGACCAGTTTCCCAGTCCCGGCTGCTGAAAAACATCCCCACAGCATGATGCTGCCACCATCATGTTTCACTGTGGGGATGGTGTTCTTTGGGTGATGTGATGTGTTGGGTTTGCTCCAGATATAGCATTTTCTTTTAAGTCCGAAAAGTAAAATTTTAGTCTCATCAGAGCAGAACACCTTCCTGCATACATTTTGGGAGTCTCCCACATGCCTTTTCGCAAAATCAAAACGTGCCATTTTGTTTTTTGCTGAAAGTAATGGCTTTCTTCTGGACACTATGGAGCATACAGCTCATTGACGTCCTATGTACAGATACTCCAGTTTTTGCTGTGGAACTCTGCAGCTACTCCAGGGTTACCTTAGGTCTCTGTGCTGCCTCTTTGATTAATGCCCTCCTTTCCCGGTCTGTGAGTTTTGGTGGGCGTCTGTCTCTTGGCAGGTTTGATGTTGTGCCATGTTCTTTCCATTTTGTTATGATAGATTTGATGGTGCCCCTGGGGATCATCAAAGATTTGTATATTTTTTATAACCTAACCCTTACTTCTACTTATCAGCAACATTGTCCCTTGCTTGTTTGGAGAGTTCCTTGGTCTTCATGGCAGTGTTTGGTTAGTGGTACCTCTTCCTTATGTGTTGCAGCCTCTGGGATCTTTCAAAAAAGTGTGTGCATATGTAATGACAGATCATGTGACACTTAGATTGCACACAGGTGGACATCATTTCACTAATTATGTGACTTCTGAAGGTAATTGGTTGCACCAGAGCTTTTTATAGGCTTTATAACAAAGGGGGTGAATACATACGCACATGCCAATTTTCTGTTTTCTATTTCTAAAAAACAGTTTTATCTATATATTTTTCTCATTTCACTTCACCAACTTAGACTATTGTGTTCTGATCCATCACATACAATTCAGATTAACTAAACATTGAACTTAAGGCTGTAATGTAACAAAATAGGTAAAAAGCCAAGGGGGTGAATACTTTATTTAACTATTTATTTAACTATTTCATACCTAATATCTTGCAAATGGAAAATTACTGGTTCTCAGCCAGCCAGATATCACACGAACTAGAAAGAGTACTAATTTTATATATAGATAGACACTAAAATTGTAAGGATATTTGTATAATTTTTCCAACACAGTCCATGGAGATGAAGGGAAACTTGTGAGGGAGCTAAATGATAGCAAGTGGCTGTGTCATGTAGCATTCATGATGAACATTACCAAGCACCTATCCGAGCCGAATGTCTAACTCCAGGGCCCCAACAAGCTTTTCAGTTCCCTGCTTGCAAACATGAAATCATTTGAAGCTAAATTAAGGCTGTGGAAAGTACAACTCGAGGGGAATAACAGGCATTTTTCCACTCTGGAAGGACAAAAGCCTTCTAGGACACTTGAATATGCTGGTGAATGTGTAAAAATATTTAAGGCATTTAATGAAAAATTCAAGGATGGGAAAAGTTAACAACTGAGTTGACCATATTTGCTACAACGTTCAATGTGGAACCAGCTGGATAACCTACAACACTAGATCAATCCGCTTCAAAGTGATGATGAGCCGAAAGCTAGGTACAACAGCCTCCCACTGCTTGAGTTCTATAAAAGTTACATAAGGCATGCATTGAAATATGCATCTATGTTCGGAACAACTTACTGCTACAAGCAGTAAACTTACCATCACAGAGTCAACCAGGCTCCAGACTGACTGATCCAAACCTGGAAAAGCAGTTGCGAGTAGCAACATCGTCAATACCAGCTAACATTACACGCCTCGTCAAATAGAAGCAGTTTCAGCCATCACATTAGGGGTGAGTTAATTAATTGTTTGACCACATATAGCAGGCTAGTTTTTTAGTTGATAATTTTGTATGGCCTGCTAATGATGTTATAAATATCCAGATGGCCATTGGCAGAAAAAAGGTTCTCCACCCCTGTCCTAGAGGGACATGGAGAAGATTGATCCACCCACAAGCAAACTGCTCAAACAGGTCAATGGCTGCCGCACAGTATAGAACAAGTTCATACAATTGTTAATAAGTTAAATACTGTATTTCTTTAATTTCCAAAACTGTTGTGACCAGTATGAAATCAAGTTCATCAAAAGAACTTGCTTTAATAATGGGACACAGCGTCTCTTTCATAGTTCTGTTTGGAGGTATATAATGCATTGTTAGCTCTGCTAAACCAATCTTGTATTTATGTGCTGTCTATCTTTTCGCATAGGTAATTCTTAATAAATATGTATATGATTACTTTTCTTTAGCCAAAAATATGTCATTTAATACTGATGCCCAGTTATCACTATTCTGCAATGTTTCTCTCTGAGCAGGGAATTATATCAGGGAAACCGTGTGCAAAATAAAAACTCTTTTAAACAAAAACCTAAAACAAAAGATTAGCTAAAATTGGGACCAGAACACAATATTTTCATTTTCATTTGGCCATGGCTAGCAAAGCATGAGGATTTCATTCAGTGAGCACAATGGCTTCCCAGGTAACAGATTGTAAATTGTGAAGAAGCTCTTCACATTGGCAGTGTATACATAACAACTGAAAGCCAAACTGAACTATTGCTTTTATTGCCAGAGCCACCTGCAATCAATGGGTAAGTTATTACAGGCATAACCATAGGTCTTGAGCAAATAATTATTATTTCCAATGGAATTGTCTTATATGATATTTTGTTTCAGAAGTAAGTGGCAGGGCCACACTAATATTCTTTTTTACACTTAAAAGACCGAAGTAGTATATTTAATACTAAAGCTCATATGTTTCTTTCTTGTGCATAGGTTATTAAAACAGTATTCAGTTTTAAATAAATACAAGTTAAAATGTTTCTTTGCGTTTAAACTGTCAGTTGTTCCCTCAGGCAGAGCTGTGTATCTCCTCCTACCCGTGTAGGATGTCAGGGAAGTGGTTAGCAATTCCTGTGGTCTGAATTATCTTGGAGCTTGGAGGCAGGTTGGGTTGGTGTCACTGGCCCTGCCCCATGACATCATTAAATCTCTCCCCACTGTAGCCACAGAGGTAACCACTCCATTGAAACATACTTGCAGCTTCCTCACAGGCCCCCCTCTTTACTGACCATGCTCAGTCTGGAGCAGTTGCTTTCTTTAGTTGGGTTTGATAAGGGTGATATGGCCAAACCTTCCCAGAAGACCTTTAAGGTTCTTTTCGGTTCCTTCACCAAGGCAGCCAATGTCCCTAAAATCCCCTTCCTCAGATGCAGCATTTAAAAATATGAACCGAGGATTTGAAATCCCAAACTGGTCCAATGGATATATATTTAAATTTGAACTGATAGCATTCAGTAATAGTTTTTGAGTCTTCTTGATTTTGTATAAAATGCTAATACAACCATTTTCAAATATTTATTCTGCAAGACATTTTCTAAGGATTTTGACACCGATCTCTTCTCGATATCTTATTCCATAGGAATACTCATCTAGGTAGAGATCGAGACAGTGATATCTGTAACTTCACTTTATCAAGTCTGGAGCATAACTTACTCTATACATGGCAGTTACTGACTAACTTTTAGTTTTAATATAAACTACATTATGGAGAGTGGACATATCATCTAACATCATGAGGTAAACATATATAGCGCAAACAGAACATACAAACATATTAAATAACTATAAAACAACTACTGAGCCCAGTCTCTGCATGTGTGGGTACAATTTCCCCATCCCACAACCACAAAAATAAGAGTCCAGATATTTCCAGCTCTCTCAAGTCATTATGTCGCCAGATTAATGGACTGTTTTAAAAATCTTGATCTGGCTGAATTATATGAATCCAAACGGGCTGGTGGTCAGGGGGATCATGACAAGCACCACCTACACTATTCAGACTTATGTTTTAATCAGATACTCCATTCTGCTGGAGGGGAAAGAACTGTTAACTTTTAATTATTTTAAACTGCATAATAGCCTATGTACAAAACAAAGAAACATATAAGCCTTACTTGTAAATTCAGTAAGGTGGTACTTTTAAAGGACCAATATATTTTAGGAAAAAAAGTAATGTTTGTGAATTATGTAACACACCGACATTAGCAACTATGGAAGCTATAAACCTAAAGGTATTTGTAGAGAAAATATATTTTTTTAATTTTGTGTCCAGAAAGGCACGTGAAGGGAAGGAGTTTATTTCAGTCTTATCTAATTATCTTTACAATGGCTCTCTGTTCCCTCCTTCCCATTCACCCTCTTCCTTGACGCACACCTTCATGAATCAACTCTGCAGGAGGAGTGCAGAGTATTTTATTGATCTTACTGTACATGCTTTATTTTAAACCATGTTTTATTCAATTCAAATGTCTTTAAGTATCTCAGAAAAAAGTAATTTCTTACTTTTTAAAGTGCCATGGAAATTATAATTTTTCTTTGTTACATCTACAGTATTCTGCATTTCCTGTTTCAATGGGGTTTAAACAGCTTAATATTGTTTCATGCAAAAAGCAGTTTTTATAATGTTTAAACATGCTCTGTTAAATGTTTAAAAAATAGTTTAATGTCCCTTTAATAAAGCAGAAGCAGAAATACTCACACTGCTACTCTGAAACACTTTGGACAATTAATATAAATACATATAAAAACATGATATTATGAATGAGGCACTACAAATAAAAGCGTACATGTGTGAATGACTTTCATATTTCGTGCTAGCTTGTCAGCATTTGCTCATAGATTAAAATCCTAGAGAATCCAACCCTCTCCTAATATGGTCATAAGCACATAGGTCAGGAAATATTAAAGGAAAACTGCAGCGCCCCCTTAACGGTCAATAAACAAAGCCAAAAATATATGTCGATGATGGCCCCTATATATGTAGATGATCGCCCCTATGGTGATTGGACTACCTTTCTATAAACTAATTATCAGCCATCCTCATGTAATAAATTAAGATTCTTCATTTACTGCCAATAGCAGTCTTCCCATAACCTGTTGTGGATTTTGGTGTTCTGCACCTGCTGCACCAGCAATAGCTCCGCCACTGCCTTCACAGAGCTCAAAGTATATATAATATAATTGTTTCACAAACAACTAAAAGCTTATAGGAGAGGGATACTGATGATTTGTTATTCAGTGGCTAACATAAGGTATAATATTAGATGTTTAATTTTTTTAGAGAGATTACCTTTAAGGTTATATCATGTATCAGTGTAGCTACATAAATTATTTTAAATAGGAGCCGTGTTTTAGTGGGTTATTAATGGCAAATTAGTAATAAAATGTTTTAAGTTATAGAGGCATAAAACATTCTGTTGGACATATAACATCTCATTAGCTGAGCTTTATATTTGTGGCTGCATGCTCTAACATTTACTTAATGTTGTTGTTTTGTACCAAAATTCATTACTTTTATTTTTAATGTCTAAAAGGAAACAGCTGGTGGCATATTGCTTATTGACTAGGAAACAGGGATTTTAATGAGCAGCTGTTCGACTTGCCTCTCTACACAGGTAGAGACTTGTCCTCAATGTAACTTTATTGTAATAGATTTTCAGTTTATATCTGCATCGTCTCGACGAGAGACACAAATCCATGT
Source organism: Discoglossus pictus (assembly GCA_027410445.1). Taxonomy (NCBI): domain Eukaryota; kingdom Metazoa; phylum Chordata; class Amphibia; order Anura; family Alytidae; genus Discoglossus; species Discoglossus pictus. The sequence continues at coordinate 512,063,085 of CM050163.1, forward strand.
GTAGTTCAGTTCAAGCAGCGGAATCAAATATCCTATGATTACATCAAAATGGGGACACTTAGAGGTAACTAAGGTTGTGAAGGGGCTGTAATGGATGGCTAATCACACAGAAGCTTACTTCTCCATAGAAAATTACTTGTGTGGTTCCTACACACCTTAGTGAATCTGTTTCTTGTCTGGATACACTCCAATATGCATAGACTGAGCTTGAAGTCCTGTCATGACTGAAGTTTGGGCTAGAGTGGAACTCCACTGAACCCCACAAGCAAACCTGTTATTTGGGACCCTAACACATGTTATTGCTAATATAAATCAAAATCGACATTAGGCTTGTTGTAGGGACTATGACATGTTGTTTTTATGTGTAATGTTTAAGATATATTGTTTATTTTACGGCTGTTGTAATATTTAGTCACCAGTAGCACACAAAATGGCGCACATAGCATGTAGCTGGTCTGAACTAGTCTATTCATGCCTTTCCTTTGTTCTAGAGCTGCTTGTTTTCAGGTCAGATAAGTGATCTGACCCTTCTGTGACCTCATCTCTGTCCCCATACCCACAGAACTATTCTGATTGGGCTATGTTAATTCAAGCTGTACAGCTATCCATCTCACTGGTGCTTGAGCACGCAGGTCAGGGAATTCAAACGTGTTCACTCCCTGATTCATGTTAATGTTGATTTTATTTGTTTTTTGTCTTTCTAAAATGCTTTGTTTGGAAAGTCATTCAAGTTTCAGGCATTCTGTCTGCAGTAACTAAGGGTGCATGTTTCTGATTTTCCTGCTTCTCCATGAATGATGTCCTGATCTGAATTGCGGGTGATGAGATGAATATAAAGCAACAATCTGGAGATTGCTCCTGTAAGCTAAAGGTGGAGAGTTAGGGATGTACTGAGCCCCTTTTCTCTGAGTCGTGACAAGTCCCAGAGAACCAAAATGAGTGCATAATGGAATGACCCCAAAAGCACCTTTTAATTTTAATTTTATTCTATTGCATAATGGGATAATGCACATGTTTAATTCAGATTTTATTTTATTGAAAATGTAGATTTTCAAGTAAAGGGCTATGATAATGATCCAGTTAGTCTGGCTTTTTTTTTTAATAGTGATGATCATTATACATTTATTTTTTAAATTATTGTGATAAAAAAAGTGGATCTTTTGTAACCGAGCTTACACTGAGAAAATTGCAGGTTTTCTATCATCTTTGAACTGGAGTACTTATATGATACCAATTTATACAAGCGGCAACAGATTTTCCGGCAGCTGCCTATTTTCTGCACACCCTTATTAGAATAGCCTATGAACATGCGCTATTCAGTGAAAGTATTTGTGCAGATTCACCATTCTTTTGATCATAAGAAACTAAAAAGTAGATTTAACTGATCTTTATTATTTAGTCATGACTGCTAAGAGAAAATTATACATGTTTTCTCCAAACAACTTTTGTTTACACATATACTCCTAAGTCATAATGCTCTGTAGTATACCTTGCCTATTAATGACATATACTGTTTATCTGTATGTATGCAATTTATATTGTGTCTCATGATAATGTTTTTAGTATATGGCATTATTTACATTATACATTTATGAAGATACATATTTAAAAGTATTTGGAGTTCAGGAATTGATTGATTAATGTATTAGGAAGTCCATTAGAGAGAAAAAAATAACTTACTACCAAGATGTTTTTCAATCAAACTGTCATCATTATGAAATAGCAATGTACTAAAGCCATGCAGCAGTTATCTATGTATTTGATTTCTGTTTGCCCATTTCTTCCTGTCAAAGTTATCTAGTAATGGTTATGTACTGCGTTAGTTCATAGAGTTTTTTATATCAGGTTAGTGTGATTAGATTTTGGAAGCACAAATGGAATGTGCATCAAAAATATACATCATACACCAGCTTGGATTTATGATATCCATGTGTCTGTCATTCCCTACATCCACATTGCACTTGTCATGTTCTTTCCATAGTACTTGAACTGTATGAAGTAAACTTACATATATCCACAGTTTCATTATTTCTACATCCTTTAACCTACTCACAATTATGGAGACTGATTATCATTCTGTTACGCTTTTATGCCTAGGAAGAGATATAGGGGGTCACCCTATATTGTTCCTTCCAATGTATACCCCTCTTTCAATCTTGTCCTTTGTCTACTTTTTTTCTTTACTTCGTTTGTTATACATGATCGAGGCATCTATTGCTCTCTGGGCCAGCTTAATGGGTTTTGCCCATATTGCTGCTTGGGTTACATGCTTTCTGTGGAAGCTAAGCAGCATGTCTTTTTTAGATTGGACATTTAGCATCTATATTGATGACCTTACCGCCCATGCTGCCTCTGAGCTTCCTTTATGGTCCTTTATCTGATCCTAGTGGTCTACTTTCTAAAGCAAAGTTACATTTGGTAAATTAGTTCTATTCTTTAGTTTATCCAGTTGGTACATGCAGCTCTCTGTTCCTGCTGTGCTTCCAGATGAGGTGGCATTGCAATGCAATCATATAAGCGTTGGTATTACCAAGGAGATACAGTAGCAGCAATTTCTGTGGTAATGACTCTGTTTTACCCTCTGTAGGGCTTATTCAGGACTCCTGAACATCCCTTTGTGGATTACTTTATTATCTCAATGCTGACAATACCCCAAGTATATCTCTGCTCTCCAAACATAAATTGTAAATAATTCCACTCCAACATCAATACCTTTCCCTCACGCTCTTCTCCCCATCTACAATACCTTCAATTCATCTTAAATGTTTCTGCTATATATATATATATATATATATATATATCTCACGAGTTGTGCCTCCTCTGCGAACCCAATCACTGGCTTCCCATATCCTCTGAAATATTGAACTTCATTCCAAAGCCCCTGAGCAATACTGCATAGACGGAGGGAAAGATGCATTTCCTGAAGCAATAAGTCTGCTTCCAGTTCAAACTTGTCAATTTAGGAAATGCTTTCTGTTCTCCCCTTCCTCTTAGCCAAAAAACACACCCTCATGATCCAGCTATCATGAAGTGATGTAACAAAACCAGACATGGATTCCTATACTAAAACATTTTTATGTCCATGACCTAACCATACCTGACAAACAATTGACTTTTTCTTGAACTACAATGGATCGTTAATGATAAATCCGAATGCCATTGCATATATAGTTGTCAGTTCAAGAACGTTGGACATGTTTGCTGGTTTGTCACGCTTCGCGAGTCTGGTTGCAGGACTTAGGCTGCAATGAGCGCTAAAGGTGAGGCAAGCAGGACTTATGACCCGTACGACTTAGGACCAAAACCAGTACATGCACTGTGCACCTCGCAAAATTACAACTTTAACGGCCGAACCACTGAACTGAAAAGACATGAAAAAAAAAAAAAATGCCTCAAATTCACTTACACACACCACAGTGGGAGAGCCGTGAAGCCTGTGAGTGAGGTTGCAAGTTATTTTAATGCATATTTGCCGTTCTTTCGCGATCGAAAATCGCCTAAGCAAGAAAAAAAATGGCTGCCGAAAAAACGCAAAAAGACGAAAACAAGGCCCAAGGACATAAAACTAGCCCAAACGATGTAAAAAATAGCCCTCATCAGTAACACTTAATCCAAGCCACTAACATTTAACACAAGGCAGTAACACAAGCCAAGACAGTAACACTCAAGCACAAGGACTATAAACTACACAGGGGGAGAGGCTTGCGATGAGCTTCGAAGGTGCTCAGAGGGCCCATAGCTTTGCATTGTGTGGCAAACAACAGCACAATTGTACAGTAGATGGAGGGAAAGGCTCGCTAAGAGTGCCAAAGGCGCTCAGCACGGGGCTTGCGATGAGCACCGAAGGTACAGCAATCCCAGTCTTAAAATTGTATTCCCCTCATTTTTGACAGGCAAGTAGCTAGTTGCTAATGTAAGTGAGTGAGTGTATGATTATAACTGGTCTCACCAGCTGCCTGTCCTTCCTTACAATACACCATATAAGATTGTTTGTAAATTACATTTATTTATGTGTTCTATATTTCTGAATTTGGGCAGTCAGCCAGGCGCACATCATGATCACTTAGTCCAAATGCATAGAGTCCATAGACACACACACAGAAACGTTCACGGACATAGACACATACACTGTCACAGACATACACAAACACAATAACACACAGAGAAACACACAGGGAGACACAAACAAGATAGATTTTTACATAGCCAATTATTTATTGCATTGGAATTTCTGTCCATATGTTCGTTCAAAACCTATCTTGAAATATTGGGTCATAATCTTCTGAATATCTGACTTCAAATTACTTTATCATCGCTTTTGATTTAACAAGTATTTTTTAACCACAGGGTTATATACACAAACAAATACATACTGTAGAGGTACACATACAGATACAGATACACAGACACACAGGTATACACACACTGACATACACAATTTAAATATTAAATACCATAGCATAGCAGATGACACACAAACAAGGGTGGCTATACCTTATCCAACATTGATCTATGTGGAATCAACAGGTGCTTTGTCCACATGATGATGCTCTGTTTATACTGCAGAGAACTGCTTTCCCTTGCAGAGCATGTTTCACTGGGCACAGGAGGATGAGGGGCCAGGATGGGCGTCGGATGGGGTATAGGGCCGCATTTTTTTTTTTACTGAAAATTAGATGCCCTCACTCAGGATCGCCTCTAGGCCAAAGTTGCCTTTTAATAAATCCAGACGTGGAAATGCCTCCCAAATGTCCCTCATTTGAAGGAAAGTTTATGGGCAAATTCTTGTTTTCCAGACTTGGCTACTTTCTCTGGATGCTCCTATTGTTTCCTCTCATGATCATGATATACACTTTATTAAACGGCAAATAAAAAATGATTAAAAACAAGGATAAGGTAGGGACTTAAAATGAAGGCCACTTGGATTGAGCTATAGAATCCTAATTTCTCTGTATAAATTCTGATTCAGACACTCCAAACTTGGAGGGATTCTATAGTTCTGTACCCCACTCAGTGTGTGATTAATTGACATATACCATTATAGATAACGGTGCCTTATAACCCTGGCATAAGTCCTGACTTATTCAAAGGGACAATTTTGTTATTTTGATGATACCAATTTTCATTCAGCCATCACAGAACCTGATTATAATAGAAGAGGAGCTAGAAAGTATGAAAAGTTATCTTGAATCTAGACTGCATTAAATAGTCTTGGAGTGGTCAGACGGAACATAGCTCTAATTATAGGCTCCATGTTCAATGAGCAGGATATCTCAATGAGGGCTAGCTCAAAGTAATGGGTATCTGGCAGGGTGTACTGGGATGCTCTATCTGTGTGCTGACTATTGCATAAGCCATGCAGAGTCTATCGATAGCAAAGGAACGGCACAAACACTAAGCTACTGGGTCCTGGAGCACATCAATGCGTCCCATGTGAGGACACACGATACGTTATGCCTATGCAATTTTTTTTAACTATGTCCTTTGGTATATTTAGTTAGAGTGGCAAACATTCATGGGAACCTAATAGGGAACCTAATATTCCTTACAATCTTCAATATTCATCTCAAAGTCTATGAAAAAGAGAGAACACTGGAATTTCAGTTCTAGAGAATATATGTCTGTCTGTTTTGTGCACATATTGTGTGTGTGTATTTCTAAAACTTACTTTACTCATCATACGGAAATGTGCTAACACTACCAAATAATGTATCATTATAAGTGTCACTCCTCTGTCCGTTGGGAGGTATGGCATCATACTTCTTAGTAATTAATATATTCAAAATGATTAACATTATTGTGAGGTGATTTTTTTTCTTGACTATATATGGGGCACAGTGAAAGAAGAATTGGGTCTAGCACCAAAACTCAAATACTGCAATCCAGCCCTTGTAATGTCTAAACTTATTTTTACATTAGGAAGATAAAGAGTTGACTTTCATATATTGTTAATGGAAAGCTTAGATAATATTTAGATGTAAATAATGTCTATTATTTTGAGGACCACAATGTATGTCTTTCTAATCGTTTCAGAAATGTCAACAGATATTTTTGCAAATGTCTAGTGCTTATGATTTTATCATATTCCTGCATGCTGATGTATTTTTATTTGTATTGCTTAAGATAGATGTCTGTACAAATCTACAAGTGCAGGGGTAAGTTGATGCCTTTTAACCCATTATTAAAATTTATAAATAAAATATACTGCTTTGGAAAAACTACACTTGAAAACAGGCAATGTAAAACCATACAATGCAGTCCCCAATGTATTACATTTTATTTAATGTTTGTTTTCTGCTTATTAACCAACTAAGGTGGGTCGAGATTTTGCACAGTGGGAATGTGGCAGCTACACCTCTCCGTGATAGCTCATTAATTTACAAGGACACAGGAAAGTAGAGGCCAGAATCGGCATAGAAAGAAAGTGGTATAGAATTAAATATTGTCAGAACTTTTAATATGAAAAAATCCAATCTTTATGTGTTATTATAATATAGTATTATAATACGATTATAACCTTTCTTTTATATCCAATGTATTAATATTTGATATTCTCTTAACATTGTTATATATAATGTGAACACAGATGTACTATTTATTTACTGTACATATATATATATATATATATATATATATATATATATATATATAAATCTGTGTTAACATTTGAATGTCTAAAACAAGTTAAGAAACCTGCTTCAAGCTTAGAATTCCAAGAAAATCAGTTATTACACTGCATTCTGTGAAGCTAAGCCGGGGCATGCAAATGTGCCCACAGATGCCTCGCTCTTCAATCCATAGCCATTATCAAACATGGTTTCCTTTTATGCTTATGCATGCTGTTTTACACAGCTTTAATGCAAAGCCAAGGTTGGATTAAACACAGGCTGAGTATGCTATCAATGTACAGCTGTTTCAAGCTTACTGGCTATCATCAGCATGGAGCGGGATCTCAGCCTGTGTTGTGGACTTTTTGAGTAGGTAGTTCATATATATATATATACATGCATTTCCATTATGTAAAGATGTGTTTTTCACTGAAATAGAATTCTTAATGCTTCTTTGTTCATTACCTAATAACTGTTTTTCTCCGAATTCTGAGCTGGAAGCAGGTTTTTAAACTTGTTTTAGACATTCACTATAACCTGCTGCCTCTTTCTCAGACTCTCTTATACAGTCTCTAGACATCATGTCTCCAATAATATAACTATCTCACCTTCCCTGCTTTCCTCTCCTCTTCTCTCCTCCCATGAGCTCCTCTCCTTCCTCCAGTCACTATTTCATCCCTCCTCTAAAGCTGAAAAGCAGAAATGCTCCTGTAAGTCCTACTCCCATCTCCTTTTACTCTCTCTCCTTCTTCTGATGGCTTGTGGAGATATATCCCCTAACCCAGGCCCCTCACTCATTCCCACCTGCTGTCAGCCACGCAGAGTCCCCAGGGCAGCAAATGCCCAAAACACCCATTATCTAATACCCATCACTTGTCACAAACCATCTACTTTGCCCTTCTCATGTGCCCTCTGGAATGCAAGGTCTGTTTGCAATAAACTTACCTTCATTCATGATCTCTTCATTTCCAACTCCCTCAATTTACTGGCTATCACAGAAACCTGGCTCACTCCATCTGACTCTGTCTCCCCTGCTGCACTCTCTTATGGTGGTCTACACTTCAGCCACACTCCTAGACCTGGGAACAAACAAGGTGGAGGTGTGGGCATACTGCTATCCTCTCGCTGCACTTTTCACTGCATACCCCCTGTTCCCTCCCTCCAATTCTCATCTTTTGAAGTCCACACTCTCCGCATCTTCTTTCCCATCCCTTTGCGAGTAGCTGTGATCTATCGCCCGCCTGGATCACCCTCTCAATTTCTGGACAACTTTGCCGCCTGGCTCCCTCACTTTCTCTCCTCCAATATACCTTCACTCATTCTTGGCGATTTCAACATAGCCACTGACACACCCACCTCCCCAACAACTGCAAAATTACTTGCACTCACCTCTTCCCTTGGCCTCTCACAATGGACAGATTCAGTAACTCACTGTGGTGGACACTCCATTGACCTTATTTTTACTAATCTCTGCACTATCTCCAACCTTGACATCTCCTCACTTCCCCTATCTGACCACCACCTGCTAACTTGCAACCTCACCTCATCTTCCGCTCACCGCCCTTCTTCAAATCCTGCCATCAGAACACGCAGAAACCTGCAAGCACTCAACCCACAACAATTTTCAAATGTACTAACACCCCTTCTCAGCCCCCTCACCACCCTTGCCTGCCCTGACGTCGCCACTTCACAATACAACACTACGCTAACCTCCACCCTTGACTCTCTTGCCCCCATAATCACAAGCAAACGCCCTCGCTCTCACCCACAACCATGGCACACCACACAAACACGCTATCTACAGAGATGCTCACGCACTGCAGAACGACTATGGAGGAAATCTCGCACTTCAGCAGACTTTCTCCACTACAAGTTTACCTTGCGCTCCTACTTCTCTGCCCTCAATCTTGCCAAACAACACTACTTCTCATCACTAGTATCAAACCTGTCCTCCAACCCTAAACGTTTATTTGCTACATTCAACACCCTCCTCTGCCCACCCCCACCTCCAGGCCCCTTCCTCTCTCACTGCTGATGACTTTGCCAGCCATTTTAAAAATAAAATCGATACCATCCGAAATGAGCTCTCCTCCCAGCTTGGCCCTACCCCACCACCCTCTCCCCAAACCGACAACACCCAGCTCTTACCCTTCCCCAATCCCACCTCCACTTTGGACTCCTTTGACCCTGTAACCGAGGATGAAGTATCTACTTTACTATCAACCTCTCACCTTACCACATGTCCTCATGATCCTATTCCATCACAGCTAATCCCTCCCCTATCCACCACACTTATCCCAGCTCTCACACATCTATTCAACCTCTCCCTAAACACTGGCAACGTTCCATCCTCCTTAAAACATGCCACAGTTACACCCATTCTCAAGAAGCCCTCTTCTGACCCAGCTTCTGCCTCCAACTATCGCCCTATCTCACTACTTCCCCTGGCTTCTAAACTACTTGAGTGGCTTGTTTACAATCGCCTCACTCAATTTATTTCCTCCAATTCCCTACTTGACCCCTTCCAATCTGGCTTCCGGTCCCAACACTCTACAGAAACAGCCCTTACAAAAGTCACTAATGACTTGCTAACCGCCAAATCAAAGGGTCACTACTCTATTCTAATTCTCCTGGATCTCTCTGCTGCCTTCGACACAGCTGACCACCCTCTTCTAATCCAAACTCTCCGCTCTTTTGGCATCCAGAACACAGCTCTTTCATGGTTCACATCCTATCTGAAAGATCGTACATTTAGTGTCTCCTTCTCTGGCACCTCTTCTTCACCTCTCCCTCTGTCTGTTGGCGTTCCCCAAGGTTCTGTCCTAGGCCCCCTCCTCTTCTCCATCTACACCTCCTCCCTTGGCACCCTTATAAAATCCTTTGGATTTCAGTATCATCTCTATGCAGATGATACTCAACTCTACCTCTCTGCACCTGATCTATCCCCCTCTCTTTTAGCTCAAGTTTCCAACTGCCTCTCGAGCATATCCTCCTGGATGTCCACCCGTCAACTCAAACTCAACATGTCTAAAACTGAACTTCTAATCTTTCCACCCTCTACTACAGCTTCCACACCTCAAATATCTCTCACTGTTGACAACACCATCATCGCCCCTACCTCCCAGGCCTGTTGTCTTGGGGTTCTACTGGATCCCGCCCTCTCTTTTATTCCTCACATCCAAGCAATAACAAAATCATGTCAGTTTCACCTAAAAAACATCTCCAAAATTCGTCATTATCTTACAGAAGACACAGCTAAAATTCTAATTCACTCTCTCATCATCTCTTGACTCGACTACTGCAATTCCCTCCTTGCTGGCCTCCCCATCTCTCGTCTGTCTCCCCTCCAATCCATAATGAACGCCTCTGCTAGACTCATCTTCAATACCAAACGATCAGTGTCTGCAGCCCCTCTCTGTCAATCACTCCACTGGCTTCCCATAGCTTCCTGAATCAAATTTAAAATCATGACCCTAACACATAAAGCCCTCAACAACAGTGCACCCCCTTATATCTCTGCTCTTGTTTCAAAATACTCTCCCAACCGGCCCCTTCGTTCTGCTAACGACCTTCTTCTTTCCTCCTCTCTCATCACCTCCTCTCACTCCCGTCTTCAAGACTTTTCTCGTGCTTCCCCATCCATTTGGAACTCCTTGCCCCGCTCCATTAGATTATCTTCCTGCCTCAAAACCTTTAAGAAATTATTAAAAACACACCTGATTAAAAAATCTTATCATCTTCAGCCTTAACATGTACAACTGAACATTCCACAGCTTAATAACACTCACACCCACAATCTACAGTACAACACACAGACCCCTCCACTTTACTGAACCAATTGCTTTCAATTGTATTTGTCACCCTCTTGTATCACACCTAAACCCTTAGATTGTAAGTTTGTGAGTTTTCAATCTTGTGTCAGGCCTTGGAAACAAGCTCTATGTACATTTGATTTTATGCTCAAAAACAGGGCCCTCCATTCTTTACAAGGTGTTTAATTTGTTTTCTGCTATGTACTCAACCCCTGTACAGCGCTACGGAATATGTTGGCGCGATATAAATAAAGATAATAATAATAATAATAATAATAATAATAATAATAATTCAAGTGTGAACACAGATGTACTATTTATTTCAAATTCGTTACCTAAGAAATTCTTCCACTAATTGGAGAGATAAGGTTTATTTTATGTAAATACTCCCCAAATTCCCATATGTAAGAATGTTTTAAGTAGACATCATGTCTATTTCTCAGAACATAAATTATTTCTTGGTATATATAACTGTTACCCATTATCACTGACTATATCTTGTTTATAGTTTTGTAGGTCAAGGGCCATTAGCTAATATTATTTTAATTCTTTGAAGGTAATGCAAAGGTTCAAGAGCACCCTCTGGTGTTCCAATACATCAGTTAACACTTAATATGTCTCTAGAAAAGAATATATCCTATTAAGAGTTAAATATTTCGTGACATCATTAGGATTTCTGATTGGTTGCCAAATACATAATATGATTTGAACTTCTGATAAGCAAATGAAGTTATGGATATAATTGGGGGAAGAAAAAAAGAAAGGAGAAAGAAGGGAAGAAGGAGACACTTACACACACATATCTCAACAAGAGATTACTGGACAGACACACCAGGTTGTCACTTTGGTGAATTTCCTAAGAAGAATACTCTAACACTTACTATTTTGGGACATCCCCAAACACACAGAAAAATCATAATGCACTCTACAAACAAACCCTCACTGATCACTAACAAAATAATTTATACACTTACTTACCAAGAAATTCTTCTGAAATATAAGAAAAGATTCAGACCACCACTGAGTGGAGTCTTTTGATGAAATCAAGTACAAGGACTAGGTATGTCATAAGGTTAATATTTCTCTAAATGTTACTTCATTTTCAATACAATCATGGAAATCCTTTGTTAATTTACTGTAAAATAGATTTCTATATCAATATTTATCTGATATATAAAATATACCACTATAATTTGTAAATTACAAGTAGACGTATAATTTGCAAACTACTTTTATAAATACCACAAATATAATCTAGCAATCTAATATATCCACTATTTAATTGCAATGAAAAACATTTTCTCTTTTGAATTAGCGATAATACTATAAAATCATATGATATTAAAATGGTATGATATCTTAATAAATAAATATTTGTAAACATACCAAAATATCAAAACTATTTACAGTGTCATAATTTACCATATTTAATTGTGGTAAGCATATTGTGCATGTCTCATATATGATTATTTGGACTATGTGATAATAACGGATACTTAATAAATGCTGTACCTTGATATATATCTGTTACAATTGTTTATACCATCTTGTTATATTAAAATATACTGAATTATTATCTATATTAATTTATAATAAATATATTCTCACATAATGTTCTTAATATATTGTGCAATAAAAATTCGGAATTAGTCAAAATTGGCAAATTAATTAAATATGTAATTCTCATTTAATATTAATACAGATTATTGATAATAATATCACCATATTAATTGCCAAAACCCACAACAATATAAAAGTTAAATTGTATGTTTTATTATTTTATTTGCTTTTTTTAAAATGTTTGCCTTTTATCAACCTTATTCTTTTAAAGATAATACAAAAAAAAAAAATGACCACAAACGTCCTTTAGAAACAAATGACAAATACAATTTTTGTAAGATTCTCTTTGAAAAAGGATATTGTAGATTATCAGACAGGATGTGTTTATCTGATTATTCAGCAACCTACTCTGTCTAATAAATATTATAAAATAGTAAACCCTCACTTTGATAGGTAATAAAACTGCATACATAAATGAATATATGTCTGTTTAGGTAGATCAGGCTCCTTATAACCAAAGGCGTTCAAGAGTAGTTCAGCAGATCATTACAGGTTATTACTTTCAGCACTAATTGGATAACCTTTGAATATAGGACAGTTTTAACACACTGTTCTCAGTGACCCTGCTTCTAAAAATAAAAAAGCTTTATTATAGTTTAATACAACAGAAACGCTCTGAGAAATTATATGAATGCAGGCTTGTTATAGCTTGCTGCAAATTGTATATCTCACTGGCCGTTAGCTGCAGAAAAACAAAACTCAAATGTCCATTAAAGTGCATTATTTATTGTTCAGTACTATCTTTCAGATATATGAAGTGCAATTCATACTCGTCACACTGCATTAAAAGAGGCACAATGGTTTAGTGCACTAATAATAATATAATATATTGCCACAGCACCCAGTACAATCTTATTAAATAATGGGGTGACAGTCCTACTAGGATAAATACAATAAAAAGTGATCAGAATAAAATATATTTTCAAAAGTCCCAACACATATACTGTATATATATAATCAGTTATTTGGAGAGAAAAGCCAACATTTTACAGTGGTTACACACTGAAAACCTCAGTTTAACAATGGGTACTTCAGCAATCCCCTTTTTTGAAGCTGTGAGCTGATCCATGTAGGGTCGCTCAAGATGGGCAGGTCATAGCAGAAAGGTCAATCAAATTGCGGTTCACTAGAGAAGCTGGCAACCCACTCCAGTATCTTTGCCATTAAAACCTTACGGATAAGCACAACCAGAGACATAACGATATGCCTTGATTCATGAGGTCCGCTTCAACAATATCATTTTTTTTTTCATGTTGACACAGATATTATTATTTTGAGGAACAGTGCACACACTCATTTTCAGTTTATGTTACCTACCAATAGATTGGTAAATATTTTATATTTACTTTGTGGTATGCAGATGAACTATTAATGGGACAAACACCTAAAAACATCTCATAACCTCTATAGGGTAGCTCAGCATTTTCAGACTGTATATACTTTGTTTATTCTCCTCGATTTTATTAGGATTTAAGGAGCAGAATAATTGATACTATGCTTCAAATATATTTAAACGGTCTGGAAGCTTTATGTATTTCATTACAAATATAGTTTACCTGTTTATCTATTTATCTTAATGTCCTTTATTTTATTAAGAAGTTTTTAAAAGCTCTGACTTGTCTGCCTAAGATCAGATAATTTTTACCATATTGTGCAGAGTTTCAAATAAGCCTGTCAGAAAACCCTCTCAAGTAGCTTGTTGCAGAATGTTGCCACTGATTGTTGATCTGAGGCAGAGCAACCCCTGTACTTAGAAGAGCTTCAAAGGGAAAATCGTTTAGGTACTGGGCGGAGCTACTGCCGGTGCAGGCAATGCAGTGCACAAGGGCCCTCCTCTATCCCCTGCAGGGGGCCTTGGGAGGGTAAGAACATAGAGTGGGAAAGTGGCAATGGGAGCGGGTCTCCTGGGAAGAGAGCTGCTTTATTAAGGAGTATTTTGCAAGTGGGGAGGGATAGATGGGTGGTGCTGAGTGAGTTGTCACCTGTGGGGACCCAAATTTGTGCTTTGCACTGAGGCCCTCTATTCACTATGTCAGACACTGGTTATGAATTATTTATAATATTTTAGGCCCCAAAAAAGTTTTTGAGCACTTCTTAAAAAGTAAAGTGATACATAGGTATATTATATTCCTAGTGAAATCCACAAACCGTCCATTTACTTTTAATATGTTAGTAGGCTATAACTAAATATGTACCCATTTTGCTTCATGATGTATTTGTATTGACTCATGTTTAATATTGTTTTGTATTATGTGTTTCTAATGTCTAATAATAAAAAATTAAAAAAAAGAATTTGTAAGTAGCAATCACTGAGAAAAACTCCCAGAAATCACCAAGGTGTGTTTTCAAGTTATATTTATTTTTTTACAGATCCTAAATGGAAACGAATATATAAGCACTAGCGACTTGCCCGTCAAAAATGACGGGGCAATACAATTTTAAGCCATGGGAATGCTGTTTGACACACAATGTAAACCGTTTTGAACTCTGAGGACCTTCAGCGTTCATTGCGAGCCTTGCGCTGACCGCCTTCGACACTTATTGCGAGCCTCTCCTGTCGTGTACTTTTGGTCCTCTAAGAACCTTTATCAGTCATGATAAAGAGAGATATATATTTTTATGTATGTGTAGTTAAGTAATAATGAATTATTTATTGAATAAATTAATATACTTTAAGTATTTATAATTAATATAAGCAGCCAGCAATAGCCTGAAGAGCTAACAATCTGTTTGTATTTTCCGACATCATAGAATATACAGTTTGAGTGCTGGTGCCCTGATGATAAAGTGTAATGAATGTTCCAAGTGTGCATTATACATAGGCTGCGTGCGCGAGGTAAGGCCGTTGGTTTATTGTGTAAAGCGGCATTGTATATTCTTAATGTTATTAATGTGTTACGTGGCTCGTGAGCATTTTCCGGCTTTTGTAATAGTGTATTTTGTAGTTTGTAGTTTGATGTGTAAAGTGCTACGCAGTGTTTTGCACGGTCCGGGGTCGTGTAGCCTTGTTTCAATTTTTTACGGCAACCATTTCTTTTCTAGCTTAGGTTATTTTCGAGTGGCGAAAGTCGTCTAAATCTGCTTAAATTAGCGTTCCACCTCACTCCCAGACGTCCTGGCTAGTGCTGTCTGTGATGTTTTTGTCATTTGTTTTTGTGTATTTAGTGTGTTTTTATTGTTTTTTTGTTTTTGCAGTTCCTCCGTTAATCTCGTATTTTTTTGCGTCTCGTATCTTTTTTTTTTTTAGTCCCGCGTCTTGTATCTCTTTTTTTTTTCTAAGTCCCGCGTTTGTCAACCGCTTGCACGCCAAGGCAATAACGAGTTTAGTAAGTCCCGCCTGTTTCATTGCCTCATCGTGTTTGTAGTGATAGTTGTAGTGCGTTGTAGTGCCTTAACTTTGCATTACATTACCTATTTATATCATGATCCTAAAAGGCATTTCTAAGTGAGCTGGATTAATACATTTCTGCACCCTTTAGGCAAAAAGCAGTTTATGTGTATGCAGCACATCTCATAAAACATTTTATTTTTTATTAATATCTAAAAATGTCTCTAATGATTATGTTGACACCTCCAGGGGGTGTCTACACAAGCCCCTTATTCCCAACCAATCAGCATGCAGCATCAGGGGAGCAATATTACCCACTATTTACCTGCTGTTGCTTGCTCAGCCAATCTCCTTGCAGCTTCCTGTCTCTATGTCCCCAGCAATTCATACCAAATACCAGTGATACACTACATATCCCAGGCTGCTTTGCTACATATGCCAGGCTGCTTTACAGCACAAACAGGAACACAGAGTTAATTCAAAAGTTTCAGCTAACCTGATTGGCCAAAACAAATCATTTTAAATTTGCTAATTTAGCCTGGGTTTGGAGGGTGTTAACCTTGATTTGTAACTGTCAATGTAAATGTTTAAATGTTTAGTTTTTGTGATTTCTTTTCAGGCAACAAAATGTTTGCTTACACTACTAATTCTCCTCTATCAGATGCATTCATAATCCAGCTCACTTAGATATGCCTTTAATATAGTCTATTATCCTCTATATAACCTTTGTTACAGTTACTAAAGTCTGATTCATTAAAAAGGGCTTAATGATACAACCTATCTTAGAATGGAATACATATTGTTTTTAATTGTAATAATTTACAAATCTATATAGCAGATAGGTATTGGCCACATTCAGTTATAAATTAAATACTGCAAGGTTCCTATGAGATATGTTTTACAAGGACAACAGCAAGCATTTAATATATGATGGGCAAAAGAGCGATAGAAGCCGTACAGTAAGTAAATAGTACATTTGTGTTCACATTTGAACGTCTTAAATAAGTTAAAATACTTATTTCCTGCCCAAAATTCCAAGCAATACAGTTATTACACAGCACTCTGGGAACCTGGGCAGGGGCATGCAAATGTGCCCACAAAGGCTTTGCTCTTTAATCCAATACCATTTCAAACATAGGTCCTCTTAGGCATATTCCTGCTGTATTACACCGCTTTAAGCACAGCCCAGGGTGGATCATGCACAGGCCAGTAAGCCTACCCACAGACAGCTGTTTCAAGATTACTGCCTCTCATCAAGGACCCCTATATACTGTACAGCCTTGTAAACTAGTACAGATTTTTACCAGTAAAAATTCAGGTGGTTTCTGATTATTTATTTATTTTTCAAATATTTTTTTTTTATTTAATTATACTTCAGCTAAGTAAAAATATCAATTTAAATATTATTTTTTCTGTCACTTATTTTTGTGTGTCATTCTATATAACTACAAAAAAAAGTCAGATCCCTTGTTTTCTTTATTTGGATGTGAAGAACTAGCAATGCATGTAGACACTGGAGTTAGGAAGACCATTGTATATGTGTGGAATCAGCCCCAATCACCATCGGTTAATATGCTTTTACAAAAACTAGTCTTCATGGGAATTTATTATAAGTAGGTTGTATAATCTCTCAAATAAATATCTATCTGTACAGCAGCTTTGGTATCTGAATTAAGAGAAGATTAATACCAAAACAGTAGACTCTCAGTTAATCAGAACTCAAGCAACCAGAAAAAAATTACTACTGTACTTCAAATAAAAATGTAAATGTACAGGGCTTAGCAAATGCCAGGAGCCAGGTTGTCATGCCACAAAATGCTTACAGGCACCTAGATGTCAACACTGTATGTCTCTGCAATTCAGTGTTACCTGGAAGCAGACCAGCATGGGTGACTGGGCCAGTGCAGTGTTGGCGTTACAATCCCAGGTTCAGCACCGCATCCTCCAGCCGGAACGTACCTGTGTGTAAGTGAGGAGTGAAAGCTGCTGCTGCTGCTAGAAGAGCCCCCACTGGCAAATATACTTAGCAGAGCATTCTATGTGCAGCTGATCTAGGTCTCTTTTAAAAGCAACCAGAAACTACATTTATCCGGCATCTACCAATCCCCAGGGTGCCGGATAACTGAGAGTCTACTGTATATAAATTATTAATTTACATTTGAAGACAACTGCTTCAATGCTAAGGATCATTTTAAGTTAATGAAATGTATATTGAACATTTGTTTTAATGAATGATTGACAATTTTAATTCAACTTAATATGTGACTTTATTTTTCATGTTTCTTCTTCATTACAATATATGAAGCAAAACAATATTGGTCAGACAGATTGTCGGCATTTTCTTTAGTTTAATAATTAATCTAAAATAGATGACTAAAGTGACTTCTGTAGCATTAAAAATCACCATTAAAAATATCCATATATGTAGAACTTCTAAATAACCAGAAAAAAACTATAAGAATCCAGTTGTATGGATGGATGGTGCATTACTATGTCCTTCAGAAAATATATAAGAATAAAAGTTTAAAAAGAATAAAGGTTTAAAAATTTAAAAGGTTTAAAATAAAGGCGTAAAATAGTAAACTTCTCTTTAAGAGAATCACTATGTTCATTAAAGGTTATGTTCTATGTATAGACGCTAAATGTCTATGTGTACTGATATTCTTTTTTAAGTTGCTTGTCTTTGCGTTGTTCAGTTGTGTCCAACTCTCAGTGACCTAATGGATTGCAACATACCATGCTGATCCATTTGGTATTCATGGCAGAGATACTGGAGTGGGTTGACAGGTCCCTCTCCAGTGGGCCACAGCATACAGCTCCTGGTATACCTAGGTGGTCTCCCAACCAAGTCTGCATGGCTTCACCGAATCCTAACCACTAGCCCACCAGGGATTTTTTTTTTTTAATTGCAATGCACAGAAAAAAACTCTATGCTCAGGCCGTACATTGTTTTGAAGACTGGGGTATCAGGTTAGTCAACTGATCTCAGGAATATTCAACAACGTAACCTCAATAGTGCAATAAAGTGAGAGGCTTTTTGTACCACCACTTCACCACTTTGTCAAAAAATAATGGAAAAGGGCCGTTAGCTACCTTTTACAAGCATTGTAGTGAATTTACAATAAGCTGCGAAGATGGAAAGAACATTTTAAATACTAAAACCACAAAATCTTCCAAGCTTTATTTTTAAATTCTCATATACTGAAGTTTACTCCTGATCCTTTCACAAATCCATTATGAACAATGCCATATCCAGAACTCTATACGGTAATTTACTGCACATCTTGTAGATTGCATCACGCTTCTCTGGCAATGTCCTTGCTCGTAAATCTTTTAGTCATGTTTGTACTACATGATATTACTTCTCTGGAAATTTATACCATATTGGTTGGAGAAAAGTTATAGAGTTCTAGGATATATTAGATTGAGTTTATTCTTTCTTATTTTCTTTTTCTTTACTTTTTAATTAACTGTAGATATTTTTGTATACAGTAAACCATTTATGAAACAATGTTTGTGGTGCTGTGATTTTTGCATGAGAGGTGCTTTAAAAAAAAAGAAAAAAACATATTAATGTTCTTCGACCATATCCGCTGTTTCCTTTGTTTGCCAAAACATTTGATTGCTATAAAACTACAAATAATCCAATATTTATTTATTCTGAAAATAAAAATAGCAAGAAATGTTCAAGTTTGAGAATTTACAAAAGGCTGCATTGAAATGTTGTTTTTTTTTGATAATATCCAATTTCTCAAAATTTTAAACAGAGCATGTGCACATCAAAAAAAAAATTATACAAAGAAGTAAGAAATAATTATTATACTGTGATTAATGTAAAGCACATAATAATTATTATGTTTTTGTCTGAAAACCTGACGGGGGATTTATTAAATTCACTGTTAAGATCAGTACATAAAAAGTAGATTTTTTTTAATGTTTTTACAATTTCAAGGTTATTTCCATTGTTAAAAACTGCAATATGAGTTTATAAAATACATTTTCTATTATATATTGAGATGTTCCCCTAGACTCATTGTTTATATTGTTTATTTATTTTTGCTATTTTTCTTAGAAAAATTCCTATTTGCCCCGGGTGGCACTTTGGTGTCGGCAAAAATTCCCCCACGTGCCACCCACTGCCAGTGGCACTCCTGCCCCAGGGATAGAGAAGGGGAGAGAGATATGGAAGGGAGGGAGAGAGAAGGGAGGGGGAGAGAGACACAGAAGGGAGGGAGAGAGAGAGAGAGGAGAGAGTGAGAGAGAAGTTTGTGTATGTATATCCCCTTTGGAGATCCGGGCTCAGAAATGGAGCCTGTAACTTAATTTGCTATTCAATTGGTAACTTCTTGCGGGCTCCAATCGAGTCACGGGCTCCGAGCTGTGATTCGTAGCGATGTTTTTAAAATTGCAAGTTAACACCCTCCAAATTATTCAATTGCTATTCAATTGCTCCAATTCTCCCTCACTAAACACTCCGTCAAGCCCACAAATGGCAAAAATCGAACCACAAGGTGATGGTACCAAGGAGGTCTTTTAAAGGGCTTAATGACATATACAGAGTTCTGTAAATGCCTATATCAACACTCTACTGTACATTTATTAAAAGGGAAAGTGATGTTAGTTCTTAGAATTAATAGCACAACATTCTCAAGCTCGCAAATTGGCCCAACAAAATACTTTATTTCATGTTTAATTTCAGTGTTCTATCGATCCTGGTAATCAATGTGTTAATACATATAATGGAACTTGCATGTAGTAGAATATCATATTTGCTGTTGTATCAATATTGCATTATATCTGGAATGTGGGTCCGATCGTAACTCATAATTCAAGCTCGTAGGACTTTGAAATCCAACCTCCATTTTCCAAGTCCTATGGGCTTGAACCACGAGTCACGATTGGACCTAAATTCCAGTGGCTTTTTATAACCACGACTTACGGCCTTGCGTCAGCAATCATGTTCAAGCTCACAAATGCTACTTTCGATAGCATGGTTTCCGCTATCGGGCCCTAACTTGCGGGCTTGCTGAATTGAATAGCATCAAAATCGGAGACGAACGGGAGCCCGCAACTCTCTGTGATCGAGTTGCGAGCCCCGAATTTAATGAGGCACATAGTATATATGTATATATATATATATATATATATACTAAGGGAGGGCAAACTCAAGGCCAGCCCAGAGAACCAAAATCTCTAGCTACGCCACTGACTTGGATCCTCATTCTAATTGGGGACGTAAAGCGTCCGCAAGTCTTGTGATCATGTTACGGCCTTGCGTATTGCTATGTCTACGCCGGTATTCAAATGGGCGGCGGCTCAAGGAGGTGGCACTTCCGTGCTTGAACAGGATCACGGCCGTAAGTTGTGTTTCAAGCCTGCAAATATTGTAGAAATGTAAATGCAAATATAAATTCAAGACAGCACTGTAAAGCACAGTAAATTATGGTATACGCAGTGGGTGACATAAGGATTAAAGGGACAACATTCTCAAGTTGGTACATCCCCACAATACAATACTTGATTTTACATTTAAGTTATTTCCAAAGTCCGACTGCCTTGAATAACAAGTTACGGGCTTGGAGGTCATTCAAACCCGGAGGACCGCAAAGGTCTTACTTTCAAAACTTAGCACCAATTATGCAAATAAAAAAGTAATCCTGTACTTTTATTAAAAGAGAAAGTGATGTTAGGTCTTAGAATTAATAGCACAATATTATCAAACTCTCAAATAGGCATAAATAACTATTTTATTTCATGTTCAGTTCCCATCATTAAGTCCGACGGGCTTCAACCTCCAAGGTTGGAGGTTGGATTCAAAAGTCCTAGGGGCTCGGAGGTTAAAGCCCGTTGGACTTTATGACGAAAATAAGTGAGGGGAGAGGGGGAGGTATTTAGGGGGGTTTAGGTTGAGGAGGGGGGTTGAGGAGGGGGTTGAGGATAGGGGGTTTAGGTTGAGGAGGGGGGTTGAGGAGGGAGGATGAGGAGGGGGTTGAGGATAGGGGGGTTGAGGAAGGAAGATGAGGATGGGGGGTTGAGGAGGGAGGATGAGGAGGGAGGTTGCGGATGAGGAGGGAGGTTGCGGATGAGGAGGGAGGTTGCGGATGAGGAGGGAGGTTGCGGATGAGGAGGGAGGTTGCGGATGAGGAGGGAGGTTGAGGATGAGGAGGGAGGTTGAGGAAGTAGGATGAGGATGGGGGTTGAGGAAGGGGGTTTGAGGAGGGAGGTTGAGGAGGGGGTTGAGGATGAGGAGGGGGGTTGAGGATGAGGAGGGAGGTTGAGGATGAGGAGGGAGGTTGAGGATGAGGAGGAAGGTTGCGGATGAGGAGGAAGGTTGCGGATGAGAAGGAAGGTTGCGAATGAGGAGGGAGGTTGAGGATGAGGAGGGAGGTTGAGGATGAGGAGGGTTGAGGAAGTAGGATGAGGATGGGGGTTGAGGAAGGGGGTTGAGGAAGGGGGTTTGAGGAGGGAGGTTGAGGAGGGGGTTGAGGATGAGGAGGGGGGTTGAGGATAGGGGAGTTTAGGTTGAGGAGGGAGGTTGAGGATGAGGAGGGGGTTTGAGGATGACGAGGGGTTGAGGATAGGGGGGTTGAGGAAGGAGGAGGGGGTTGAGGAGGGAGGTTGAGGAGAGGGTTGAGGATGAGGAGGGGGGTTGAGGAAGGAGGATGAAGATGGGGGGTTGAGGAGGGAGGATGAGGAGGGGGGTTGTGGAGGAGCTTGGAGGATAGGGGGTTTAGGTTGAGGAGGGAGGATGAGGAGGGGGTTTAGGATAGGGGGTTGAGGAAGGAGGATGAGTATGGGGGTTGAGGAAGGAGGATGAGTATGGGGGGTTGAGGAAGGAGGATGAGTATGGGGGGTTGAGGATGGGGTGGTTGAGGAGGGAGGTTGAGGAGGGGGTTGAGGATGAGGAGGGGGGTTGAGGATAGGGGGTTGAGGATAGGGGGTTGAGGATAGGGGGTTGAGGAAGGAGGATGAGGATGGGGGGGTTGAGGATAGGGGGGTTGAGGATGAGGAGGGAGGTTGAGGAGGGGGGTTGAGGAGGGGGTTGATGATGGGGGGGTTGAGGAGAGGGTTGAGGATGGGGGGTTGAGGAGGGAGGATGAGGAGGTAGGTTGAGGAGGAGGTTGAGGTTGAGGAGGGGGTTGAGGTTGAGGAAGGGGGTTGAGGAGGGGGGTTGAGGGATGAGGATGGGGGGTTGAGGATGGGGTTGGAGGAGGGAGGTTGAGGAGGGGGTTGAGGATGAGGAGGGGAGTTGAGGATAGGGGGTTGAGGAAGGAGGATGAGGATGGGGGTTGAGGAGGGAGGATGAGGAGGGGGGTTGAGGAGGGGCTTGAGGATAGTTGGTTTAGGTTGAGGAGGGAGGATGAGGAGGGGGTTGAGTAGGGGTTGAGGATAGGGGGTTGAGGAAGGAGCATGAGTGGAGGGGGTTGAGGATGGGGGGGTTGAGGGGGGGTTGAGGAGGAGGATGAGGATGGGGGGTTGAGGAGGGGGGTTGAGGAGGGGTTTGAGGATGGGGGGTTGAGGAGGGAGGTTGAGGAGGGGGTTAAGGATGAGGAGGGAGTTTGAGGATGAGGAGGGGGGTTGAGGATAGGGGTAGAGGAATGAGGATGAGGAGGGGGTTGAGAATGAGGAGGGGGGTTGAGGATAGGGGGGTTGAGGAGGGAGGATGAGGAGGTAGGTTGAGGAGGGGGTTGAGGATGAGGAGGGGGTTGAGGAGGGGGGTTGAGGATAGGGGGGTTGAGGAAGGAGGATGAGGATGGGGGGGTTGAGGAGGGAGGATGAGGAGGTAGGTTGAGGAGGGGGTTGAGGATGAGGAGGGAGGTTGAGGATGAGGAGGGGGGTTGAGGATAGGGGTAGAGGAATGAGGATGAGGATGAGGATGGGGGGTTGAGGAGGGGGTTGAGGAGGGGGGTTGAGGTTGAGGAGGGGGTTGAGGATGGGGGGTTGATGATGGGGTTGAGGAGGAGCAGCGATTTCTGAGTAAACTTTTGTAAATACATATAATATCCAAGTTTCTTTGTTTAAACAGTTGCTTTTACTGTCATTTTACGTTATTTACCTTATAAATGTTAAAAATATTAATAAAAAAAAGTTCTGAGCTACCCTTATTTTGCTTCAAAGTTCTTTATTTGAAATGTAAGTTTTTTTTCCTGAAATTTCCTTCTTAAAATGAGGTGCGTGTTATACGCTGGTGCGTGTTATATGCCGATAAATACGGTAATTTATAAAACATTCATTACAACTGCTGATTGTCTCTTAGTTTCAGCTTCTTATGAGTAGTATATATTTTGCTCTTTTAGCTCCTAGAAATGAAATCACCTTCCAATGATTCATATTATGAGTTTGAAGTATTTTATTTTCTAGTAGGAATAGAGCATTACCGAAAAAAAGGCAGGGGCGTATTTGAATCCTTCCGCAGTGACTGAATTAAAGCTTGTTGTATAATAATTCTATATATTCTGCTAACCTTTACGTGGTTACATATGACTAAAATAGGACCTTGAGTTGAGTGACTCAATGGAAAATAATAGGTCTGAGATATAAAGAATGTATAAAAAGCAGCATGTTCATGTCTTTAGAATGTCCATTAATGTTGGCATACGAAAACGTAAGAAATAAGGTCTAGCCAAAAACTTGGTAAATAAGTGAAAATTTTGACTCATTAATTAGATCTATCTCTATTTTAAGATTTCTACAATAATCACTACTATTACTGTACACGGCTGCCATATATATTATTATTGTATTTTGCATTAAATTAACAATAATATATGTAACGCATTCTCATGCTCACTTAATACATAACACATACACCATATTG
This sequence comes from Discoglossus pictus, assembly GCA_027410445.1. Classification (NCBI taxonomy): domain Eukaryota; kingdom Metazoa; phylum Chordata; class Amphibia; order Anura; family Alytidae; genus Discoglossus; species Discoglossus pictus. The sequence goes on from CM050163.1 coordinate 512,087,271, forward strand.
ACAAGTTATTTTAAGTGGCTTTAAAAAAGGGAATTAAAAACTGGATAGGTATTGTTCTTACTCTTTTGTTTTAAATTCAATAATTCTTGAAATATGCAGTGGATATAAAAAGTCTACACACCCCTGTTAAAATGTCAGGTTTCTGTGCTGTAAAAAAAATGATAAATCATTTCAGAAATTTTTCCACCTTTAATATGACCTATAAACTGTATAACTCAATTGAAAAACACTGCAAATCTATCAGATTGCGAGGGCATCTCCTGTGCACAGCCCTCTTCAGATCACCCCATAGATTTTCAATCGGATTCAGGTCTGGGCTCTGGCTGGGCCATTCCAAAACTTTAATCTTCTTCTGGTGAAGCCATTAATTTGTTGATTTGGATGCATGCTTTGGGTCGTTGTCATTCTGAAAGATGAAGTTCCTCAGTTCATGTTCAGCTTTCTAGCAGAAGCCTGAAGGTTTTGTGCCAATACTGACTGGTATTTGGAACTGTTCATAATTCCCTCTATCTTAACTGAGGCCCCAGTTCCAGCTGAAGAAAAACAGCCCCAAAGCATGATGCTTGCCACCACCATGCTTCACTGTGGGTATTGTGTTCTTTTGGAGATGTGCAGTGTTGTTTTTGCGCCAAACATATCTTTTGGAAGTATGGCCAAAAAGTTTAACCTTGGTTTCATACATTTTGCAAAATGTAGCCTGGCTTGGATGTTTTTCTTCGTAAGAAAAGGCTTTCGTCTTGCCACTCTACCCCATAGCCCAGACATATGAAGAATATGGGAGATTGTTGTCACATGTACCACACAGCCAGTACTTGCTAGATATTCCTGCAGCTCCTTTAATGTTGCTGTAGGCCTCTTGGTAGCCTCCCGGACTATTTTTCTTCTCGTCTATTCATACATTTTGGAGGGAGCTTCAGTTCTTGGTAATGTCACTGATGTGCCATATTTTATCCACTTGATGATGACTGTCTTCACTGTGTTCCATGGTATATCTAATGCCTTGGAAATTCTTTTGTACCCGTCTCCTGACTGATGCCTTTTAACAATGAGATCCCTCTGATGCTTTGGAAGCTCTCTGTGGACCATGGCTTTTGCTGTCGGATGCGACTAAGTAAATTTCAGGAAAGACCAACTAGAGCAGCTGAACTTTATTTGGGGTTAATCAGAGGCACTTTAAATGATGGCAGGTGTATGCTGACTCCTATTTAACATGATTTGGAATGTGATTGCTTTATTCTGAACACAGCTACATCCCCAGTTATAAGAGGGTGTGCAGACTTATGCAACCACATTATTTTTCTTTTTTTTTTCTTCCCTCTACCTAAAAGATTTCAGTTTGTTTTTTAATTGAGTTGTACAGTTTATAGGTCACATTAAAGGTGGAAAAAGTTCTGAAATGATTCATCTTTGTCTCTCTTTTTTTACAGCACAGAAACCTGACATTTTAACAGGGGTGTGTAGACTTTTTATATCCACTGTACATCCTTTATCCTCCGCCTAATAGTATGGGGATTTATGACCGAGAAGATGCAACAGAAATATCCAAATGCTCACATAATATTGTACTTCACGACTCAAACATTGGATATCCATCATTATAACCTGTGCATTGTGGGACTAAGACCCTCCTAATACCTGTAGCAGATAAATATATTTTAGTAATCAGATGCAGAACAGAATTCCCAATTTGTGTACCTAAATTCCCTTTATTGATAAAAATTCAAGAGATACCAACAACCACTTCTGTTGTGCAGCTTTTTTTAGTAGAATAAATCATAATATCATGTTTTTGTATTTCTTTCTCTTGTGAATGAGTAACGCTGGTAACGTTAATTTATGATGTATATAACAGGGCACAAAGGTGCTTTGCTTAGTCTGTATGTGCCTTACATTCAACTGAATGGAAATCAATATACAGTCTGCCGCACACTGCTTCGTGTTTCACCGTAATGAGAATTCCCCATAGATAAAGATTCTGAATGTTTACACACATGTTGTTTTCCATTACATACAATATTTGTTTTACTTTTTTCTATTACTTTCTTTCCCCTGTTTTAGTTATTCTCCGCCATTATCCTTTGCTTTAGACACATAATAAAAAGATGATTGTAGGTTAGCTGGAGCCTGGTGTTTCTTCTGTAGTTCGCATGGAGCCAGAGTGGAAGGGTGATTCTACTGTGAGTTGTACTTTCACTTGATAACATTGGGACAGCCTTTCAGTAGGCATTATCTGCATCAAAGGTTCCTCCTGGGTGACTAATCCTATCAGAAATACATCAAATGTCTTTCCCACATTAAGGCAGAATTAAAGACTGTATTAATGTTTGAAGTTTCCAACATCATATTGTACATTAGCAAGACAAGTTCTTCAAATGAGCATAATATAAATAAATAATATAAATGTGATGTGAAAGTGGAAACTTTTCATCTAATATTGTATCATCATAAACACTCAGTTTATATTATTTAAAGGTATATGAAAGTGAGGTGGGTAATGAATGCATCCTGTAGAATGCATCATAACCCACTAGCAAAAAATGTTTGCATAAAAAAATGCTATTTTTTTTTGCAAAAAAGTAAAAAAATGAGCTGGGGGTGATGTAAACACCCCCAGCAACTGAGATTTGCATATTGGATATCTCATTTGTAATGAGATATCCAATATGCAGCACATGCACATGCTGATTGGCTAAAGGAAAGGAAATCATGTGACTTGCCACAGTAGGGCAGACTACAGGTGCTAACTGAGCATGCTTGCACACTCTCGAGGCCAAAAAGGAACATTGTATAAGTTATGCTAATTATCCCTGGGAACTTCAGGGGGTGTCAACATTGAGAGAAAACTCTTAGACTGAAGCTTGTTGAATTTCTTGCATTTGCAAACGGTTTAAATGTTTACTTTGGAATTTTTTCATGGAAATTTTTTTTTCAGACCCTAGAAATTCTCCTCTATCAGATGCATTCATAACCCACTTTACTTTCATATACCTTTAATTTGTAGGGCCGAGGTGTGAAGAACCTTAAAAAGAAATGGATTTCACCAATACTGTTTTTCACCAGACGGACCATTGACAACCAAGTGAAAAATAAATAAAATTGATGTTCTAACAGATGGATTCTTAAGCTTCCTTCACTCTTAATATTCTGCAAGGACCAACAATCACAAGCACCCTGCAAATGACAATACACTCTTGTTTTTTCAACCAAAAATTTAAGCTTATTTCTTTGCGTTATTTAGACAAGTGTTTTTTTTCTTTTGGTCTGTGGAGTGGTTGGCCTCCTTCCAGTTCTCTGGCTGTGAGATCCAGAACATGTTTAACAAGGTGCTACTTCATGTCACTTAATGAATTGTCATTGTCACTGATTTGAATAGACTACTTTATAATCTGTATATAACTGTGACTAATAAGGATGTTATGTATAAAGTTTTAGGATCTCTGTATTAATGACTATTTCTGTATGGGTTAATACATCTCAAAAACTGTACCTCGCAGCAAAGTCAGGACCACCCTCTGACTAATTAAAGGGCATCGGGGAACTGCACCAGCTGAGTCATGGAGCTCTTTGTAGCAATCTGTTACTCCCTCTACTGGCTGCACATAAATAAAAAAAATTAGAAGGAACTTTGTATATTGTTGCCAAAGCAGTTTGTACAGAAATTGAAAGAACATTTTTAACTCTTGCAGCATTATTTTTCATGCAAATAAAATCTGTTTTAGTGTATCTAACCTCATCTATTCAATGTATGGTAATACATTTGTTCTGTGCCTCTACATATTTAAGAATATCCAAGTCAGGCAAATCACAAAGCAAACATAACAAAAAGATTGAGAAACAATCTACACATATGCAAATTATATCTATTTTCTGTGTTAAAATAAAAACAAAAACAAGCAATAAACATATGTCACATATGAGACAACCCGAATATCAGCCATATGCTGAAATAAGGTATTGGGAACCTGAAACTACTGAGCTCTAAAATAAGAGAAGTATGTTCCATAAATCCGGTAACCTGCCTACTGCTACAGGCAATTTTCAACCCACTGGTAATTTAGAATAGCTTAAAAATAAGAACTACAGAAACAAACTCAATCATCACCTCTCAGGGAGATGGAAACAATAACGGCAGAGTGAAAATTTCCTTCAGACCTGTCTACAATCACATTTATTGAAGTATTTCCACTCTGGGACATTCAGAATGTAATATATTACCTTATATTTTTATATGACCTACATATATGTGTGTTTTAATTGTGATTACGTATACCATGGTCGCCCCATTTTATTGTAGCACAGGCTGTGTTGTAGTATAGAGCATTAGTTACGGTGCACTATACCTGACCTTCATTCCTTTGTTTCCAGTGTAGGTTAAAATAATTTCTCTCTCCGTTCCAGAGGGAAGATGTGCTTGAGATACATACATTACTGTTACAGGGAAATCCATACCTCCCAATGTTATTCAGTGAGCAAAAAGGCACATACAGTCGTTTTGACAGCAAACAAATTAAAGAACGATTATAACGTGATAAAATCACACGCTGTAACAAACTAACAAAATCAGCCGGTATACAAGACAGGAACATAAAATAAAATATAGAGAAAATCATATATTTAGCTGACTCTGCATGTGTTACCGGCAATTATATTGTAGACTGCTAGTCTGCCTGTAGTGTGAGGGGGGTGATGGTTATCCTATGGGTACCTACTGTTCCATAGAGTTCTGTTATCACTGAATTGTGCTATTTTGGAACCACTGTTCAACAAAACTCAGAAAGAATTGTATCTGAATCCACCGCTCCCAGGTATATAATTTGTTTAGAAATAACAATAAAAAGTCTGTGATCAATAAAACAAAACAATAGTTAAAAATGTAAACCTTGTATTTCTGTATTTTACACAGTGTAAAAATATTTTGCACATGAAGTCAAGTTCTTCAAAAGAGAATGGTATAAATATGACTCTTCAGTGATCCTTTTAATTTCTAGTGTTATATCTGTTTCCTAATGATGGTAGGGGTTCCCTGGTAGACCAGTGGGGCAGTGATTTCACTGCTGCAACCTGGGTTTGATTCCAGTTAGGTTACCAAGAGGTCTTACTACCCTTAAGCCATGCAAGGTTGGGCCTGGTCATAACTTGGATGGGAGACCACCTAGGAATACCAGGAGCTGTACGCTGTGGCCCACATGTCTGACTCTCCGTGACCTCATGGACCACAATACGCCATGCTGATCCACTCGGTATTCATGGCAGAGATACTGGAGTGGGTTTCTAGATCCTTCTCCAGTGGGCCACAGCATGCAGCACCAGGTATTCCGAGGTGGTTTATTGGTTCCCTGACTATAATCAAACCTAGGTTGGACAAACAAACACTGAATCAGAACCACTGGACCACATTTATATACTTCAATACACTCCTTGAATGTTAAAGAAAACAGAGAAACCAGAAAACAAAAATGTGAGGTATCCAAGCTGTAATATTAGGGTCTGTTCTTGGGCCTGTCCCTTCAATAGAGAAACATTTAGTAGGTTCGGAGCGACAGAGTTTTTATTTAAAAAGGGACTGTCCCTATAAATGAAGATTAGTTGAAAGTGTGATAATATTATAATATTTTACTTATCAAGCACCGTCCACAACACTTTGCATTATATGTATATGACAGATGCAATCCACATACAGTCAACCTAACATTTTTAATACCCAGATCTTTTTAAGCACATAGTATTTCCCAGGCCAATCACCAGGACAGGCAATATATCATAGAGTAAGGATATCTATGGTTGAGTTATTGGTTACCCATGATAAAGTAGAACAGTCCGTTGTCATATCCTGAAGTGGGGAGCTGGGAAACTCTTAAAAAGATCTGTTCAGCTTTTCATATATTTGTTTGAAGAGCTTTAGTTTATTTGATAGAAAAAAAATGCTTAGGTGGTGACATTAGAATGATGCCTTGTACTGGGATTTTAAATGTATTTTTTCATAAATATATTTAAAATATTTAGAAGAGAAATACATGAGTCAAGTGTATTATTAGTCTAGGAAATGCTTGAACACCCTGAGTTATCAAAATGGTATCATTACACATTTAACTTTGTTGATGGATCTGTAATTTGTTAGAGGAAGATAAATATACAGTGAGAGGTCATTTATTGTATGTTAACGTATAATATTGTAATTTTAGGGCTAGACAAGTGACTGAATATTGTGTAACAAAGGCATAATTTCCCATTCAATAGAAAACAAAGGGTGGCCAATTGGAAGCCATTGAGGGCGGCATGTTGCCCACTACAGTTATATCAAGTTTTGACTAGATAGAAATGCAAATAAATACTCTCTCACGCAGGTTGGGTAGTGTAAAGTATTCCTAGAGAATGTTGTCAACTCATTTTGTATATAAATTAATAAATATATTATATTTACATTTTAAATGATGTTATATAGTACTAAAGGGCCATATCAGATCATATGATGTAAGAAGTAGCAAATATTCATCATTATGAGCCTAATAAATACAATAACTACTAAAAAATATAATAAAATGGTTTTACAGATAAGAATATTATATCTGAACCACAGTACATACACATGTATAAAATTCATGACCTTTCTGTGAGCAAAAGGCAAAAGTCTATTAACGTTATCTACTGACTAAAATCATCATTCAGCCCCTTTAGGGAGATACTACCTAGTTTCTGGATCCAGAAGGTGAAAGAAATCCTATTACATTTATTTCAAGGTGCCTTAGGGCTGCCATCAATTTTGCAAATGCTTCTGTATCTCTAAAAGACAATTTATTTGCCACACTCAACTGAGCCTATAATCCAAGTGGACCAGGTATATCAACAGCTTGAAGTAATTTTCCAAACAAGCCCAGCTTTGCTCACGAGGCAAGCACATCGCCATCCCATTCTGAGTTGGTGGGTGGTAGTTGTATTGCCACATGGGGGTCTGAGCCCTTGCACATTCCCAGCAAGGTATCAGTATTGGCTGCACCCTGCAGTCAGGTGGCAATAATGTAAGTGCACACTCATCACTGCTCCAAGCATGGTCAAGAACTCTTCCAGCCAATCTTCTCGTTTCCCAGGTCATCTTTACTTTCACCCCTAAATAAACAAAAGCCATTTATTGCCTTGTTTTCTGCATTCTAGACCTTATTACATTTGTGATACACTACTGCTTCTCTTGTTGTATTCACATTCCTTTTTTATTGCCATATTTATTCATATTAATGATTGTGCTTTATTACGATTTTTCAGTCTCAGTCACGTTAATATATTTTTCAGTTTTGTGCTTCTTTATTTGACATTGACTAACTACTATTGCTGTGGGTCTGTTGTCTTTATACATTATACAGGGCTATTGATCATATAAATTTAAGAATTTATGGATATTGACGTGACGTTTGCATGCTGTCATTTCCTGAAACTGGGCATTTACTTTTATAACTGATTTCATGTACAAGCATTTTAATGCAATTTGCTTATTCATTTGCATTATTGTTTTTGTTTTATTTTTTACTTATGGGACTGTGGGACTTGAGATACTTCTGAATCTGATAAAGACAATATTTTTGTCACAACATTATTTGTTTACTCACCAGACTAAATGGAATAGTATCTTGTTGGCATCTCTTTTTTTGACTGAACCTAACAAAAAAGTCAAATGATGAACATAAGCAGACTTATTAAATTGGGATTCAGTAAATTTAAAAGGGCTCTAATTAAGCACACAGCATATTTTTTTTCAGAAGTTTTTAGTTAGTGAACTTCTATCAAAAAGCAAGGTCTTCACTAACTAAAAACTTCTGTAAATAAAATATGCTTTGTGCTTAAATAAATCCCTTTTAAATTTACTGAATCGCAATTTAATAAGGCTGTTGATGTGCATTGCATGGTCCATTTCTTTATAGTGCTTCACACATTTTGTGCAAAGGTATACAGCAGTTCTGTGCTATAGAGTATTTAATAATATATAAATAAATGGATGAAGAAAACATGCTTAAACTATGTACCAGTAGCTATTAACCAGTTAGAACAAGTCGCTTTTTTAGCACTTCCTCCATATTTGTCCATAAAAACATATAGGTTCTACCTTGCTCCACCAGTACTCTAAACCGTTTAAAAAAATCATACACCTCTCTTTTATTACTATGCTTTGATGCATAAACTTGCTAATGCCAATGGTGAAGAACCTTGTTGTGAATCTTATATATTTTATGAAACCCACAATGCTTGTTTTTTCTTTATGCATCCTCTAATTCTAATTAAATGAAGTATGATCTGCTTTCCAATCATTTTTAATTTACTCTATAGTATTATAACATAATAACACAAAAGTTGAAACCGAAAAACTAACTTACAGGCATATTTAAGTTTCATGGATTATACAGTAAATGCATCTGATAGAGAAGAATCGGTAGTGTATGAAAACAGAAAAAAATAACACAAAAACATTATTAAACTTACCCTAAAGTTTGCTAAAGCTCTTGAGTTTGCTAGCAGTTGATGTCACGATCTGCTTCTTCAAGGGGGCTTGATATGAACCTAGTTCAAACCTACCCCAGCAGAATCATGTAGTTCCTGTTCTCTGTGGCACAAAAGATGGCTTCTGAAGAGGTACAGGCAGAGAATACTGCATACAGGTTACTAGTGGTCCATGGCAAGACCACTCCCCAACTCAGGATATAACACACAGAAATAGTCTCACACCTAGGGCTACTTGAAGTACATACATCTGTCTTGACCCAAGGTTTGTATGTGTGAGTGTGCAATGATCTGCAGCTAACTTCTATGCAGAGCATTTTTACCAATTCCACATATGTTCTATATAACATTTTCCCTCTTATAATATATTAGAACTAGGATACATAATAACCATGTACAGGCAACATATAACCACACAATAACACATAATCCCAATGCAACAATGTCATGCTCCCTTGGCCATATTCATAAATTACTGGCAATTTGAGTCCTTAAACAATTAAATCATGACAGTTGAGTTTGAGTGTTAACTCCCCTGAAAATCCCTGCTAAAATTAGCATTAAATTCATAATTAATTTTTGCCAATCAGAGGCAGGTACAACAGTCTCTGCAGCAAAGCAATATGGGATTTGTATGCTTAGTTCCCAAAACCACACCTCTCTTTCCTCGCTTGAAGAAGGTAACTCACCAGTGCTGCTGTAGCTTTCTGCCTTGTTTCTGTCGTTGGATTGAATGTTAGTATAGGGTTAAAAAACATACTTGAATGCAGTGTTTCTATTGCTTAGTACAAGATGCCTATGTATACAGCTCTGGGGTGAGGAAACCATTTTTTTTTTTTTAAATAAAATAAATCTGTAGGTGTATAGAATTAATCAATGTCTCTGATATAATCAGCCTGTTTTAGATTACAAAAAGTTAACAGGGAAACTTCCATATATCTTTAAAAGGGACATTTAAGTTACACATTTTCTACCATGCCTTTAAAAAAAATGGTCTTATACATTACCATTTTTGCATAAAAATGAGTGTTGTAAGATTTGGAGCAAAGTCATGAGCACCTCCTAATTTTTTTTAACTGTATAAGGTTCAGCCGTCAGAGGCAGTTACCAATGTTTCCCTAGAGATACCTTGGATGGTGCAGTGCCTGACACTGACTTGAGTTATTCAGAAGGATGTCCTGACATTACTCAAAAAGTAGGGATAAAAGAACCCCCTTAGATTTTTTTAGCACTATTTTTCATGCAACAAAAACATTTTTTAATGTTACATTTGTGACTGTTTCCTTTAAGGCCAAGAGGCCCAGTCTTGGGCCCTGATTTTGGACTGAATACAGTAAAACTATTTCCAAATACCACATAATAGATTTCTCCTTGGATCATTTATCTTCCTTTATAGGTCAACATATCCTTACTGTACATAAAAAAATATAAGATCATACTTTAAATGTTTCTGTTGTATTTTCCATCACAACTTTTATCTGCTCATTATTATTGTCTCATCTAAACTTAAGTTATGGCTTCTTGCTTGTATTGACTTTATATATAATTATTCACACATTACAAATACTAACAAAGGAGTTATTTATAAAAACCAAAAAGCTTAATTATGTTGTAGACTAATCTAAATGAAATCGATATTTGTTATTTGCATAAGGCAGTTAAAATGACGTAGTGCCACAGCCTAGAATAATCACCTTTATAACCAGATCTATAATGCAGATTGTATACATAGGCATTCTCCAAGTTCCATTATGTTGACGTGATCCACGTCATCATTCCATCCATTCCTCATGGAAGGTACCAGGGCTCACTCAAGTAATGCCCTCATGCCTTAAATTAAGTATCAACACACTGTTGTCTGTACTCTAACGGCCACTGGGAAGGGTAGAAATTCCCATCCAATGGTACACTACTGTATGCCTTAAACATTGTCACATCGATTTGACAGTGGGTAAGAACCAAACGGCCCATGGAGTATGTCTTTTGTATCTACCTAAAAATGCTTAGGGTGGAAATTAAATGATAGCCTCCAAAAACAAACATATTTCATTTAGGAAAATAATAATTTTCTGTAATGTAATGTGATATCTAAACCTATGTGTTTTCAAAACATGCTACCAGTCACAAATTCATTAAGATGGGCAAAAACTGTCCATCATACAAAGTACAGCAAGCAAATTATACTTGTCTGTTCATTTACATGTCTAAAACAGGTCAGCGAATCTGTTTCCAACTCAAAATCCCAAAAAGATTTACTCTTTAACTCCAAAAAAAAACATTTAACATGACTGTTTTATAGTTTATGCATTTAGTGAACCAAGTCAAAATACAATGAAATAAAAATGACGTCAAATACAGCATGGGGTAAACCCAGGGATATATTGTACAACTTCTCCAGAAGTGATAATTTTCTATTAAATTAATGATGATGCTGGTGTGGTTTTATAACAAGCACGTTAAGGAACTGAATACTGTGCACAGCATGGCCATACCCTTTCCTTGACAATAAAGAGGACTTGATAAAAAAGTGACTTCAAATACACATACCTCATTGAATTCCCATACATCATCAAAGTCACGTCTTCTTTAAGACACAGTCAGCTCTTCTCTTTAATTCCAGCTTTAAACTATAGTGGTCGCTTGGGAGTTGTCATAGTATAAAGCGAGTCAATCATTTTCTTATTCAATCTACAGATATTGTCGGTTGAACAGAAAAATATCCAGAATACAACCTAAACAGTAATGTCATTTCATAGTGAATAATTATCTGTATATAATATACATACTATGTACTTGTGTATAAAGTAAATGAACATTTATAATAAAAACATCAGAACAAAGTACATACATTTTTCTATTTTCAGTTGATTGCATTTTTATTAATATAAGCAAATGTATTGTTCCTACAGGTCTATGAGAAAGAGCTTACATTCATTCCCTTGATGAGGGAATGCTGGCTTTTCTATTTTGTTGTAGTTGTTTTTTTATTTGCATTGTATAAGTAATAATAATATTTAATGGTTATATCATGCTCATGAAGAATTCCAGAACACTCTTGACATTATGCCAGTTATGAACAACCTCTGTCACTTCTGAGTTATTAAGTGTCTTGTGTATAGTTATCTCTTTAGGGCTTTCGTTTCTAAATCTTGCATTCAGATTTGGAGGAACTGTAGACTTAGGTCCGATCTCTATTCAGTTCAGTTGGAAACTAAGGCTCCTATGGTAATCCCTGAAAAGTCAATTACAAGGTCTGTAGCAGTACAGTAAATCCTACCTAGCTGTGTTAATCCCCCAATCCCTAAAACATTGCGAGTAAACTCCTACGGGTCACTGCCACTAGTGAACTTCACGACATAGCCGAAAACCAAGGCAAACATCTCCATTGAGATTTGCACTGATAATAAATTACAAGTTATTCACTTACATTTTGACACCCAAACCCTATTCTAATAAGATATTACAGATTATCTGCAAATCAGGGCACTGCCGTAACTGCAAAAAGCAAAAGAAAGATTTACAAGTACCAAAGATCACTGGCAAGTAGTTTTCAAACCCTTGCTAAGTCCACCAGAAGCATTTAAAGTGACACTATAGCACAATGAGTGATGCTGTCCTAAGATTTCAGTTTTCAAGCAATATGCAATCATGAAGTTCATTTTACAACACCCTGTTCTTAGCGCGCAGGCCAAATGTGCGTCGTCAAAAGTGCGCCGTCAATCTCACGCCATCAATTGCGCACTGTTTAAAATCGGCTGTCAAATGTGCACCGTTAAAAGCACGCAGTGTTGTAATGTGTAACACTCCTAACCCTAACACCCCTAAGCCCAACCCTAACCCTAACCCTCCTAAGGATAACTCTAACACCTTACCTGACGCGCATTTGTCAGCACGCATTAGTCCTACGCACTAAAGATGCATCACGTCAGTTTAAAATGCTAGTATTCTTACAAATAATAGATTTTATGCAATAATACATTCTATGGGCTTTATTTAATACTATATATTTTTTGAATAATGTTTGTGCGATGTTTTGAATTCTATTGTTGAAAATATTTTTTTATTAAATGCTCCAGGAGAATGAAATAGTTACATTTTACATATATAAAACTATAGCTATACTGTAGCTATAATCTAAAAATAGTAACACAAATGGCACTGCTATATATTGTTTTGTATGAATTTTAATATTCTTTATTTGTAGCACGCCAACATATTCCGTAGCTCTATACAGGAGTTATATAGAGAAAAAAAGAATATTAAACCAGTTGAAATATCATTAAATAGCCAGATACATTGAATTGACCATTACATTATTATTAAGAGTTTGCACAAATAAACAAGTCTCTCCTTAAGTTTGCAGAGATATATCAAGCATAATACTTATATTGATCTATCAGGTAATAAATAAAAGATCATTGTTGTGCATTAATATATGAGGTCCTATTCCTAAGGAGTCTCTCTCCAAGGCCTTCCCTGCCTAGATTATCCCCGCTTCAATAGAGCAAGAAGGTTTTATGGAGTTTTTTCTTAGTGTTTGAGGGGGAGGATTTGTTCTATTGAGTCAGAATAAAGCAAAGAACGCTACTGACGTGCTATTTTATAACTCAATCAAGGTGAAGAGATACCAGGGAGGGCCCTGTGAGATATAATACAGTATAATGTATTAGGCAATAAAATATAAGCAGATAATATAGTGTATATGATGTATGTAAATAAGGACAAATATGTAAATGCAGATATCTCTAGGGCCAATTTACAGTGGGGATGCAATTAAATATGTTTTAAGTGCATTAACTAACAGAGAGTATCTTTGAATATTAGCCTTGAAAAGAAGTGTTGAGAGTTGTGATCTGCTTGATATTGGTATTTTGCAGTTCTGTATTCTGGGAAGTGATGGGTGTTTCTGTCCACTTAACTCAGGATTCATTTGAGAACCATGTTGGCATGAAATAATTATATGATGGGATGGGCATTAGTCTTTGAGTGCTAGCAAATGTTTGCTCAGATCCACAAACCGCAGAACTATCTTTATATTTCAGGGCTGGGTGACACTTTTGAGTGAGACCAGACTAAAATACTACACAATATTTCTCATGACTGATTTTGGGGCTCCCCTAAACCCCAACAAGTAACACTGTTATTTGAGACCCTATCAAATCTGTTGCTAATATCAAAGGCTATCAAATAGGCATGGGATGTGTTTTAATGATTGTAACCATTTGTCTTTAAACATGACACATAAGTGAAAGAATTAATGTGTGCATATAGTTATTGTCATGGTTTCTTGGTTATAATGTATATGCTGTTATTGGTGTAAGATGGCAGACATGGTTTATGTGATATTCTGATGTATTTGACCCAGAGGTGCAATTCCCAGATTTTACTCTACCCCTACCGTAGCATCTCATGAGCGATCGAAGGACAGCCATAACATTTGAGGTAATCAGGTACTGGTATCTGGGATGGGAGGAGGGTTTATGGCTAGTGACGGGGTGACAAGGTCACTGTAGGAAAAAAAGATCCCTAAAACAGGGAAGGAGGGGTTTGGTAACCATAGTAACAGGGGTTTGGCTAGAACTGGAGAGGGGTGGTTTATTTTTGGGATTGTTAAAATGTTTTTGGAGAATAAAAAAGTTGTCAGTCTTCTATGCACTAAGAAATGGTGTCATGTGATTTCTCTGGTCTCTCCATGAATGATGGTCTGATCTGAATGGCTGGGTGCTTAGATGAATATAAAAGTCACAACCTGCAGATTGTTCCTATAAGCTACAGTAGGAGAATTAGGGGTGTACTGAGCCCCTCGTCTCTGTATCGTGACAACATTTCTCCCTGTGATGGGCACAAGTGAGCTAAAAAGAGGCTGCTCTCTGAGTAGGTAACCAGAGCTACTTAGGTATAGCTTGTTCTCAGATGGGCGCCTCTGTCTATACTATGACCAACATTAACTGTCCTAATTATACTTTAGAAAATGGTCAAATATAATTTTAAAAGGCATAGTTGAACTTTATATGTGCGCTATTACTATTTGTTCCAGTCACCCACACATTCTGCTGTCTGCAGTTATAATCAGATACTATTGTAAAATCATCAATATAGCCCTGGCAGTTTTGGAAGAGCAAAGGTTTTGATTGCCAGTACAGTGACTCTGCCATCTGCCATATTGTACAGAGAGCACAGCAATCCTGTGCAGCATTTCATTACAGTCAAACAAATATATTCTGTTTCTCCTCTCAATCAATTGCACTGTGCATTTACTACACAGTGTGACAGTTTTGTTAACAGTACATTGGAGACAAAATCAATAGTCTCCATCCCTTGTGCAAAGAGCATTTACCATTGACTCTTATTATGACTCAGCTCCAAGCACAACTGCCTAGACTACAGCATTTTACACTGTGAGGGTTTAAAAAAGTACTGTATATATGAATTACCCCAAGGCTATAAACTTGTAAAACTGCAGTGCTAATAATATGCTTTTGACTGAAAATGTAACGGGATCCAGCAGTGCTGCTTGTTAGCTAACATTACTGTCTGGTTAAAGTGGCGAGCTCCACTTGTAAAAAAAATAACTTGGACCTTTCCTATTCTATGCCAGCCACGCTGCTTCGCACTCCCGCACCAATATGCTTGCCGTGACTTTGTTCACTTTGTTTTTAAGAGTTTTTTTAGGATTAGGGTTTAGGCTTTAGGGTTAGGTTAGTGGCGGATAACACACACAGTTACACATAGTAAAATAGTGGTGCATGCAGCAGCAAGCAGGTGGCGTGCCAGTGACAGACAGATAATTGGAAAGATCCAATAACTCCCTCTACTGCTATTTTAATAATAAATACTTTCAATATGAGTGAATAAAAATGTTCAGTTAGATATTTTATTTGGTAGGAAAAATGTCTTAATAGCAACGCAAGAGAGTTTGTAAATGGATATTTTGTCAAGAATTTTACAATTAGAAGCCAGAAGGGTCCCTGGTTCTCAGGATTCGTCCAATCATTTTCAGTTATAGCGCTTTCCTCCCATTGTCCTACTGAAAGCAGTGACCATCACACACATATAATTCTGCTTGCATCCTGAATCCTTGCACATACTGGAGTGTGCAATATTGAATGCTAACCTGTATTGCACATGCATCAATCAGTGGGAGGGCACAGGGAGAGTGTGGGAGGGCACAGAGAGAGTGTGGGAGGGCACAGAGAGAGAGTGTGGGAGGGCACAGAGAGAGAGAGTGGGAGGGCACAGAGAGAGAGAGTGGGAGGGCACAGAGAGAGAGAGTGGGAGGGCACAGAGAGAGAGAGTGGGAGGGCACAGAGAGAGAGAGTGGGAGGGCACAGAGAGAGAGTGGGAGGGCACAGAGAGAGAGTGGGAGGGCACAGAGAGAGAGTGGGAGGGCACAGAGAGAGAGGGAGGGCACAGAGAGAGTGGGAGGGCACAGAGAGAGTGGGAGGGCACAGAGAGAGTGGGAGGGCACAGAGAGAGTGGGAGGGCACAGAGAGAGAGACTGAGAGCACAGAGAGAGAGACTGAGAGCACAGAGAGAGAGAGAGAGAGAGGGCACAGAGAGAGAGAGAGAGAGAGAGAGGGCACAGAGAGAGAGAGAGTGGGAGGGCACAGAGAGAGAGAGAGTGGGAGGGCACAGAGAAAGAGAGTGGGAGGGCACAGAGAGAGCGCACGCACAGAGAGAGAGCGCACGCACAGAGAGAGAGAGAGGGAGGGCACAGAGAGAGAGAGAGGGAGGGCACAGAGAGAGTGAACACAGAAAAGGATGACACAGAGGGTGAGAGATGGTGCTCAGAGGGAAGACAGAGTGCACAGTGAGAGAGGGCGAACAGAGACTGGCAAGTTACTAGTTTTATTAATAGCCCCTTTTTTATGACAGATTTTAAAATGTATATTTAAATTTTCTTTGCATCATTTGACCTACATCAGCATATCATAGAACCTAACCAAATATAAGTGCAAAGGCTGCCTGTATTTATTTGCAGATTTGTTTTCTCTGTTTGCACATGTAGCTATACAACACAGTATTGGATTCACTGATATGTAATCGTGCACAAGAGCACATAAAAGTCTCCAGCTGTTCTCTAGGCTCAAATAGACTAATAATACAGACTACACCTGCTGCTGTGTTAAACATATCAAATTAACTAAGGCCAGCAGGTCTAATATAATGTGTGCTATATATATATATATATATATATATATATATATATATATATATATATATATAATGTTTTTTGTTTATAGGTCCAGCTGTATAGTTTTAAACAATCATTATAATATAAAAAGTACAAAACAATTATTTTTTCTTTACTGTCAGCATTAATTAATACATGAGATGGGCTCTACAATGCCAATAATGTACTAAATGGCAGACTTATATGTACTATATTGTGACCACTGATATGCACAATGCTGATGAAAGAAAGAAACGTGCACTGCATGTCCTGGGAATTGGCTAGTGGAGCTTGAAGCCAACAGTCTGTTAGGTTATCATAGGTAGCATTTATGTAAAAACTACAATTGATTGTATTTAATTATAATCACAGTTGCTTGGTAGTAATGTTCTGTAAATGCACCAGATATTTCCAAACACAAAGCAGCCGATTTGGTTTCTCCATTATCTCCAGCCATCTGGATATTGTCTATCAATTAAATGTAGCTTGAAGTAATATGTGTCAGGTGAGAGCTCAGTAAGATGACTTACCTTTGACCTGCAGCCCTATTAAATTAGAAGCCAGTAAGTGCAACATGAGACCCACAATGGCTGCGGGCTTGAAATTTGGCCGAGTTACATAGCTATTTAATTAGAACAGACTGCAAGTTACGAGTTTGAGATGCAAACCCGTAAAAAATTTGTGGACTGTTGGATGCGCAGCCTAGCACTGGATTAATTAGTCAAACCCTAGTTACGGGTTTAGACCGAGACCGTCATCATTGCGCCACAGAAAATATAGGTTGGATTTCAAAGTCTTACGGGGTTCAATTTACGACACACATTCCAGATATAATGCAATATTAATAAATCTGTAAATATGATATTCTATTACATGCAAGTTATATTATACGTATTAACACATTGATTGCCAGGATCGATATAACACGGAAATCAAACATGAAATAAAGTATTTTGTGGGCCTAGCATCACTTTCCCTTTTAATAAAAGTACAGAAGTGTGTGTATATGTGCTTTTAAAGTGCTACGGATTGGACTTTACCAACCTTGCGGGTCCTCTCTAGTACTCGTTGGCCTTTTGGCCCTATTGGCAGGTTACGAGGTTGAACGCAAGTAAAATCATTGCAATTTAATAGAATGAATGGAAACATAGCGGTTACGGGCTTGAGAGAACAAAGGATTTAGTGGTAAGTCTTACTGGCTATATTACGGGCTACGGTTCTACACGTTAGGGGAATTTAGTAGGGCTGTATGTGTCCTTTATGCTCAGTGAGTGTTTCTAATAGTTCACAACCATCATTCTCCATTTCTCCACTAACACCTAAACTATCTCCTTCGTCTCCTATCTCCACTTCAGAAAAAATAAAAGCCTGGCAGAACTGGTGCTTAGAAACATTTAACTTATTATAATATGCCAATCACGGTTGTGGCAGTAGAAATTAAACCATATATACTAAAAAAAAATGTTGGGTCTAAAAGTTATATTTTATTATTCACACCTCCTTGTTAAAAGTAGGTTCATACAACTCCTCATTCCTCAATAAAGAAATAAAGTAAGTCTGAAATGACTAGACATTATAAGTATATTATATTGTCACCATTACATTTTGCTCAGCATAAAAATTAAATATTAATATATATAATATACTGTAGTGCAGCCAAATACAGTCCTGTATAGTGTGAAATTCCTCATTGTGTATGTGATAGTTATAACTGTATAGCAAACATTAAATTAGCCCTAGTGTGATTTAAGAGCTGTGCATCTAGATGCTTAGATGGCCACATATTGCTCCCATGGCACAGATTCGGTACCTCTGCTCTGTATAATGATACTGGAGGATGAACATTGCTTGAATAATAGATCATTGACCATATGTGGTTTTGAAAGAATCTCTTAAAGCCTGTGATTTATATCTGGCAATTTCTCTTTTACATTTTATATGTAATTTATTAGCTCCTGCAACTCGCAACATAACATGATTTGCCACAATGAAGAGAAATTCATAGCTCCCTAGAGTTTCTTTAGCGGCCTTAGGGCTGTTGTCTAAAGCAAATACAAGATTATTTATCAAGGTTGGTGACAGATTTTATTGTGTCATTGAGGAATAATTATAGACTACATGGCTTTGTTTTGTGAAACATAAATGTAATGGAATTATATTATTCCATAATACAAAATTATAATACTATTTATGTAAACATTACTAATGTTATTAATCTCTAAATGTGATAAAAGTTGTCCTTTATAAGTTAGTTGTCATTTAATCCACGACATAATTTTTTTTCACATAAAAAAAAAAAATATATATATATATATATATATATATATATATATATATATAAATAAATAAATATATACAAAACAACAAAGTCAGAGGTGCTCATCAGAGAACGAACCAACCTTAATAGATTAGTTCTATAGCCATGATAAGCTACTCTGAGAGCAACCTCTTTTAGCTCACTTGTGCCCTTCACAGGGAGAAATATCCATTAGTATATAAGTCTGATCCCACTCAAAAGAGTGACCCAGCCCCGAAATACCAGGCAATTCTACCCTGAACAGGAGAAACAGCAAACCCAGACGCGTTTCGACCCTTATGGGCCTCGTCAGTGAGGTGCAGCTGAACTCCCTAAGGCACAGTGAGCAAGGGGTCAACGTCTGGAGTCCCCTATTACCCTTAGGGAGACTAAACCCTAAAGGTAATATATGTTTATATAATGGACATTTAATATCTATAGAACTTCCATTTAAAGAAGAAATTCAACCTAAATCTAAATTATTATTATACTAGCGACTAGCCCGTCAAAAATGACGGCGATAAAATTTGAAGCCATGGCAATGCTGTTTGCCACACAATGTAAGTCTTTTGCTCCTCTGAGGACCTTTGGCGCTCATTTTGAGCCTCTCCCCTCGTGTACTTTAAGTTTCCTGCTTTGCAACGATCACCTTCACCGCTCATCGTGAAGAAAGATATATAAGTACAATCTAAAATAGAACATGTATTTAGTACAGTGAATTAATAAATTATTATGAATTAATAAAGGAATATACTTTACCTATTTATATTTAACTAGCGACTTGCCCGTCAAAAATGACGGCAATAAAAACTAAAGCCTGGCAATGCTGTTTGCCACACAATGTAAGCCTCTCCCCCTCTACTTTACTGGCCTTGTGATGAGCGCCTTTGGCGCTCATCACAGGCCTTGCAATGAGCCCCTTTGGAGCTCATTGCGAGTCTCTCCCTCTGTCTACTTCCTCCCTCGTGTCTTATTTCCCCCCTCCTCTCCCTCCCTTGTGTCTCCTTCCACCTCGTCTACCTCCTTTGTATCTCCTGCCCCCCTGTGTTTTTTACCTCCCTCTCCCTCCCGTGACTCTAAACCCCTCCCCTGTGTCTCTTTCCCCCTTCTCCCTCCCATGCATCTCTTCCCCCCCCCTGTGTCTCCCCAACCCTCCCCTGTGTCTGTTCCCCCCTGGCCTGTGTCTCTTTCCTCCTCCTCCTGTGTCTGTTACGGCCTTCCTCGTGTCTCCATTTCCCTCCCTTGTGTATCTTCCCCCCTGCACTCTCTCCCCTGTGTCTCTTCCCCCTCCTCTCACTCCCCTGTGTCTCTTCCCCCTCCTCTTTCTGTGCCTCTTCCTCCCTGTCTCTTCCCCCTCACCCTCTGTGTCTCTCCCCACTCTGTGTCTTCCACCCTCTCCCTCTGTGCCTCTTCCCCCGCCTCTCTCTGTGTGTCTCGCCACTGTGTCTCTTCACCCCTTCCTCTGTTCCCCCCCTCTGTGCCTCTTTCCCTCTCTCTCTGTACCTCTTACCCCCTTTCCCTCTGTGTCTCTTCCTCCCTCACCCTCTGTATCTCTCCCCCCTGTGTCTCTTCCCCCCTCTCCCTCTGTGCCTCTTCCCCCCTCTCCCTCTGTGCCTGTTCCCCCCTGGCCTGTGTCTCTTTCCCCCTTCCCCCTGTGTCTGTTCCCCTCCCCCCCCTCCATTTCCCTCCCATGTGTATCTTCCCCCTGTTCTCCCTCCCGTGTGTCTTTTCCCCCTCCTCTACCTCCCCTGTGTCTCTTTCCCACCTATCCCTCTGTGTCTCTCCCCCCTCCCTCTGTGTCTCTTCCCCACTCTCCCTCTGTGCCTCTTCCCCACTCTCCCTCTGTGCCGTGCCTCTCCCCCCCTCTTCCCCACTCTCCCTCTTCCCCACTCTCCCTCTGTGCCTCTCCCCCCCCCTCTTCCCCACTCCCCCTCTCCTCTTCCCCACTCTCCCTCTGTGCCTCTCTCTCTATATGTGATGAAAATTAATACTAGACAATATGCTGTACTAGACAATATATTCACATACTGTATATGTATAAAAGTTATAACACTTGCCTTTTATTGTTAACAGAAGTCCATATGTTAAGGGAGGCAAGTGACGAATGTTGCTGAAGAACACAGAGCAAAATTGAGGTGCCACAGTGCAGAATTGCAGATGTGATTTTTATTGGTTCCTTGTCCTTTTGGAACAACCAGTTCAATAGTAATTAATTCTAATTTTCAGTGATTGGAATAGGGAGATTTTTGTTTTAAAGACAACTTGGTTTTCTCAAGTGTGGGGATGTAAATGACAAATTAGTCCAGTTCTATCATTCTTTTCATGCATATTTAAACTCCTTTGTGCTCCTATAAAAAATAAAATACAAATTTCGGTTAGGATTTGCCCTTTAAGCCCCCTTCTGTATATTTTATATTTTAACAAGTATATAGATGTCCAAGTGTAGCGTGGAAGTTGTGGGAGGGTCCCTCTCTCACCTTTCATAAGCTTTTTTGACCCGCTCTTCCTTGCACACCTCAGTTCGCTTTTGTGTCTGTGCTTGGCGGGTGTTTCTCACCAATTCCTTGTCTTTTGGCTACCAAGCACTACATTGAAGATTTTCGGCTCCTATCTGCGAGGCATCACCCTTGCCCATGTCCACGTTAACGCCTTTTTCCCTACCATGACAGCTTTCACCTAGCCCTACATTGCAGATTTTGTCCCATATCTACTAAGCAGCATCCTTGCCCATGTCCAAGGTAAAGCCTTTTTCCTCTTACCATGATGGCTTTTACCAAGCCCCACATCTACTGATCAGCATCCTAGTCCACGATAATACATTTTTCCCTACCATGACTATCTGGCAATCTAAGCTGGCTAGATTTATTTACCTTTGCCCAAAATGTCAGCTACCCCTTACCATAAGAGAGGGACCCGACCACAAATATAATATGTACTAGCGACTTGCCCGTCAAAAATGACGGCAATAAAAACTGAAGCCTGGCAATGCTGTTTGCCACACAATGTAAGCCTCTCCCCCTCTACTTTACTGGCCTTGTGATGAGCGCCTTTGGCGCTCATCACAGGCCTTGCAATGAGCCCCTTTGGAGCTCATTGCGAGTCTCTCCCTCTGTCTACTTCCTCCCTCGTGTCTTATTTCCCCCCTCCTCTCCCTCCCTTGTGTCTCCTTCCACCTCGTCTACCTCCTTTGTATCTCCTGCCCCCCTGTGTTTTTACCTCCCTCTCCCTCCCGTGTCTCTAAACCCCTCCCCTGTGTCTCTTTCCCCCTTCTCCCTCCTATGCATCTCTCCCCCCCCTGTGTCTCCCCCAACCCTCCCCTGTGTCTCCCCCAACCCTCCCCTGTGTCTCCCCCAACCCTCCCCTGTGTCTGTTCCCCCCCTGGCCTGTGTCTCTTTCCCCCTCAGCCCTGTGTCTGTTACGGCCTTCCTCGTGTCTCCATTTCCCTCCCTTGTGTATCTTCGCCCCTGCACTCTCTCCCCTGTGTCTCTTCCCCCTCCTCTCACTCCCCTGTGTCTCTTCCCCCTCCTCTTTCTGTGCCTCTTCCTCCCTGTCTCTTCCCCCTCACCCTCTGTGTCTCTCCCCACTCTGTGTCTTCCACCCTCTCCCTCTGTGCCTCTTCCCCCGCCTCTCTCTGTGTGTCTCGCCACTGTGTCTCTTCACCCCTTCCTCTGTTCCCCCCCCTCTGTGCCTCTTTCCCCCTCTCTCTGTACCTCTTCCCCCCCTTCCCTCTGTGTCTCTTCCTCCCTCACCCTCTCTATCTCTCCCCCCTGTGTCTCTTCCCCCCTCTCTCTCTGTGCCTCTTCCCCCCCTGGCCTGTGTCTCTTTCCCCCTTCCCCCTGTGTCTGTTCCCCTCTCCCCTCCCCCCATTTCCCTCCCATGTGTATCTTCCCCATGTTCTCCCTCCCGTGTGTCTTTTCCCCCTCCTCTACCTCCCCTGTGTCTCTTTCCCACCTATCCCTCTGTGTCTCTCCCCCCCTCCCTCTGTGTCTCTTCCCCACTCTCCCTCTGTGCCTCTTCCCCACTCTCCCTCTGTGCCGTGCCTCTCCCCCCCCCTTCCCCCCCCCCCTTCCCCACTCTCCCTTCCCCACTCTCCCTTTTCCCCACTCTCCCTCTGTGACTCTCCCCCCCCTCTTCCCCACTCTCCCTCTGTGACTCTCCCCCCCCCTCTTCCCCACTCTCCCTCTGTGCCTCTCCCCCCCCCCCTCTTCCCCCCCCCCTTCCCCCCCCCCTCCCCCCCCCCCCCCCTCTTCCCCCCCCCCTCTTCCCCCCCCCCCCTCTTCCCCACTCTTTTACCTGCTCTCGTGCCGCGCTGCTCGCAAGCGCGGCTTGCGCCATGCTCTGCGCATGCGCTGCTCGTGCCGCGCTCTGCGCATGCGCGGCTCGTGCCGCGCTCTGCGCTAGCGCGGCTCGCGGCGCGCTCTGCGCAATGCGCAGCACTTTACAATTGTCTAACTGCGATTCGTCTGAAGCGTGACGACGAATCGCAGTTAGACAATTATAATATGTGATACAATTGTCTAACTGCGATTCGTCTGAAGCGTGACGACGAATCGCAGTTAGACAATTATAATATGTGATATGTCATGTCATAATGGAATGTCATCATGGTTGAAGATAAGATTAGAGATTAATAAGAAAACATATTTTAAAAAATCACTGAGGTTAAATATTTCATAAACATTTTTTTTCTACACCGATTTCTTTAACTTAAAATTGGCCAAACTGTTAAAAAAATAAAAAATAAACAAAAAATTACTTTACAGCCTTACTACTTTTTTTTAGGAGTGTGTGGTTTTGTAAACTTTTGAGCTTTCCAATACTCCAAATCCACTGGCATGTTTTGCTCCCACTTCCCCCATTATGTAGTTAGAAACTTCCTTAGGAAGAAGATCAGAAAAACAAACATGGTAGATTGTACAGTAGCATAATTGAATATAAAATATAAAAATTATAGGTGTTTTTATTTTATTTTTTTACATTCTAAAATATGTCTTTTTTGTGTGTAATTGTTCAGAAGAGTATATCTGAAATATATGATCACTACAGTAGTCCTGTAATCATGGAATTAAAGTTATTGGAGGGGTCACCTTATTATGGAAGCCATTTCTACAATTCTATATATTAATGCTGATTTTGAGCCACCACTTGCTTTATATAAAGTATATGAATATTACATTTTTTTATTATATACATTTTATATTTTTGTGGCCCTTCTCATAGATCAAAAAAAATAAAAAAGCTTTTGACTTTGGTTCACTAGAGTTCATCCTGAAGACACGGAGGCCATTGTATAAAGATCTGCAGAGAAGCACCTGCATTATAAATGTGTCTTCAATGGTGACCTTGCTAGCAGAACATTTTGAAATTAGTTTTGGCTTCTGCTTTATGTGAAACATAATAATTCTTCAGAATAATACATTATAGAGCATTTTTTATTTCTAATATAAAAAAAAATCTCAAAAAAGATGAAAAAATAAGTAAGGTGTACATCAAGTATATGAAGAACTACACTTGATTATGGGCAAGTGTGTGTGTGTTTGTTTGCGTCGTTCAGTCATGTCCAACTCTCCCTGACCTCATGGACCGCAACACCATGCTGATCCACTTGGTATTCAATGCAGAGATACTGGAGTGGGTTGCCAATTCCTTCTCCAGTGGGCCTCAGTGTACAGCTCCTGGTATTCCTAGGTGGTTTCCCACCCAAGTACTGACTAGGCCCAACCCTGCGTCACTTCATGGTGTTTTGGCCTCTTCGTCCCCTGACTGGAATCGAGACCCAGGTCGCAGCAGTGAAAGCACAGAATACTAATCACTGGACTACCAGGGAACCCAATGGAGAAATAGTAAATAGTTAACGCTACCCCTTTGAGCACTGATTTGCTATATCGGTCTTTTTCCCTGTAATTCACCGCTTAGCGCTAAACCTCCGGATAACACAGTTTTTGAGCGCCGAATTCTGTTTAGCCCTTTAATTCTCCCCATTTAGCTTTCTGATTTCAGCAAATCAAATTTTTGCTTTATTAACATTTTGAAAGATTAAAAGATTTTACCCATGTTAACATATTGGTGTGGGCTCCCTGGTGGTCCAGTGATTAGGATTTGGTGCTGCGACCTGGGTTCAATTCCAGTCAGGGAACTAAGAGGTCAAACCACCGTAAAGCTATACAGGGTTGGGCCTGGTCAGTACTTGGATGGGAGATCACCTAGGAATACCAGGAGCTGTATTCTGTGGCCTACTGGAAAAGGAACTGGAAACCCACTCCAGTATCTCTGCCATAAATACCAAGTGGATCAGCATTGCTTTTACAGTCCATGAGGTCATGGAGAGTAAGACATGACTGAACGACACAAACAAACCACACACAAAAACACAGTGGTCTTTTAATAAATGAAAGGCTGCAATTATTTTAACTTTTAAAATATTTTACCCGTTAAATCTGTTTTCAGTGTATATGCAGTGGTGCTTGTATTTTAAATTTCAAGAAAAAAACACTAAATGGACATTACCATCACTTTTCATATGTAGTGATATGTAGAGGAGCCTCTGTTTTATGAAATAGTCTATCTGAATAAAATATCAAAATTCATATTTTTGCTTCACGTTCGTTCTTCTATCTCTATCAGGAAGATAAATAATGCATTTGTGTGTACATTTGCATGCCTGAAAACAAGTTAATAAATGTATTTCCTGCTCAGAAATATTGTGTTTGCAGTGTACTCTGGGAAACTAGGCGGGGCAAATCAGCCCCACAATTTCACTATATAAACTATTGTAAACATGGCTCCTTTTACAGAATTACAACACAGCTTTTGTTCATGTGACATATGTTGTAAAGGAGCCATGTTTACAATGGTTTTGGATTAAAGAGTGGAAAAGTATTGTGGGCTCATTTGCATGTCCCCACCCAGTTTCCCATAGGGCAGTGCAAACGCTGTTTCATGAAATTATGAGGATGAAATAAGTTGATCAGCTTATTTTTAGGTATGCAAATGTACACACAAATGTACTATTTTTCTTGCTCTACTACATACTGCAGAATGCTTCTATCACTCTTTTGTCCCACTATAAGCTAAATGAATTAGTGTTTTCTAGAGTTTCCTAGAATCTAAACAAGCTGAGACAGTTTTATTCAGATTGCTCTGTAAATGTTAAACGACCAGAGTAAAAACTGGACAAAGATCTGTGATTATCTCATGTTCCTTCAAGAAATGTGTTTATAAATTCATCAGTAATTTACAATTAATGTTAACCTGTCTGAGCTGCTGCATCTGACCCACTTCCCTCTGTTTCTGTAGAAGCCATTTTGAAGTTTTCTGGTAGCTATTTAATTATTTAGGAGTTCCGACTTTAGTTTATTTTATCCATATAGTGCTTTAAATAAGCTTTTGAAAATCAGGCAACAAATGAAAAAAAATGATATCACTAATGATATCAGGAAGATAAGTAATACCTACTGAATAATCAAACATCTGCTGGAGAAACAAGACTACACATCCCATGATGCTTTGCGGCACAAACTAACTTCACACATTGAATCAATGTTATAGCTGCCTTTGATTGGCCAATACAAATTATGAATTTTATGCAAATTTTAGCATAAGAGATTTAGGAAACTTTTTGGTAAGTTTAATCATATTTATTTGGGAATTTTTTTATGCAAATATTGTTTTCATACACTGCTGATTCTCCTCTTTCAGATGCACGCATAATCCATGAAATTTAAATATTCCTTTAAAATATGTTTCTCAAATAATATATAATCTGGTTTAATCCTTTCTAAAAAATATTCCTACCTATACACACATTTCTTTATAGTCAGTGTGAATCTATTCCGCTAGACATGGATTACATTATAATGCTTTTATCCTATCACAGTATTAAGTGATGTTCTTTATCTAGGGATTGACTTTCTCTCTGTGAGATTTTGTTTCACATAAATCTTATGAGTGCTTTTCTACTAATTGATCATGTTTAAGACTGGTGGGAATGACCAATTCTACAAACCTGGTGGTTAGAATACTTTCTTCAAATTAAATCAATTTTTGGGGTAGATCTTCCCTTTAAGGTGGAAATACCCCTATTCCCCATCTTTCCTCACGAAGTTACATTAGAAATAAAAGCTCTTTTTATACAGATCTTTATGGCAGCCAAAACCTCAATTGCGTCAAATTGGAAACAAGTAAAGGTTCCCACTTGGTCTGAAATATTGATAAAAATTAGTAAAACACGCCTCTTGGAGAGTAGTATTGAGGAAATCACAATTTCCTGATTCCCTCCTAAAAAGTGTGTATTATGGGATCAGAAATATAATGAATAGGGAGATTTCTTTTTCGGGAGTGTTCTCTTATAGCCTCCCCCTCCTTCTCCTTCCCCCCCCCCCCCCCCCTTTGGCTGGTGGAAAAAGGAGGAGAAAGGGAGGGAAGTAAAAAAGTGTTTTCTTTTCTTTCTTTTTTCTCCTTTTTTTTTTCTGTCATTACCTGTTTCTAAATTTAAGAGTTTGTTATATTATTTAACTTTTGTATTCCCTTTTTTGGGCTAATTTAGAGATTTATTATTAAGTTGTAGGTTTGGGTCAAAGAGGGGGGAAGAGAAAAGGAAAGAGAGAAGAAGAAGAGAGACGGAAAAAAAGGGGGTTAAAATTGAGACAACTTTAAAGAATGTCTAATATTATCAAAAGGTTATAACTGCCACAGTCTATTAAGATTAAGTTTTAACATGAAGATGCTTTGTACTCTCTCTTTGTATTTTCTAGGGGGAAAATGAAATAATGCACTAATTTTGATTATGTTACTTTGTTTATTTGATCTATTAAATGTTTGTATTGTCATTTTGTAAAAAGATATATCAAGTTTATGTAGTAAATCCTTTTTGAGAATAAGGAAAAATAGAGCGAAAGATGAATGTATGTATTTGTTTTGTTTTATGTATTTATATTTGTATGAAACTTTTTGTTCTTTTAGTATAAACGTTGCTGCTTTATTCATATTTTTCAACATAGATGTCTAAGGGATAGGGAGGAGATAAGTAATTAATACATGAATTTACCAAAAATTGCCAAAATTGAGTTTGCTCAAGGGAGGTCTCACTAAGAAGTACAACAAATGGAAACTATCAGAGTAAAGATATTAAGAAAAGTCATGATTTAGACACACAGTGAAATACAGACACATATAAGTTGAAACAGAATTACATGACATACAGTTATATATTCCCTGCTGCGTATGATAATAAAAGATATGCACTTACTAACATAAAAAATAGTGCAGTATAGCATATAATTTTGTGTTTGAGAGAGTACCAATAAAAGACCACTGTAGTGCATTAACAATTAATGTTAATATATTTCTTTGCTGGCCATAAGCTATTAAAAACAGCAGTTTCAAATAACTAAAAGTTGAAACATTTCCTTAGTTTTCCCCTCAAGCAGACCTGCATATCTCCTACCTCGATCTATCAGGGAAATGGCCAGCTCTTCCTGTGGGCTGGATTAACAATAAAGTCTGACCATTCTAGGTTCTGCTTCAGACTTCACATGATCACTAAAGGGGGAAGATTTATGATGGCTCATGAACTGTCACTGGGTGTGGCCTATGGGACAGCTGCATGCAAGTTGCAATACAGCTGTTACCTCTGTGTAGGCACTGGGTGGAGCTAATCATGTCCCAGGACAGGGTTATTGATATCAACACAGCATGCTTCTAAGCTCCATGAACATCCAGCAAACAAGTAGAGGTAGCCACACCCCTGATAGACTCCGCTAGGAGGAGATAAGCAGATCTATTTGAGGTTATAACTAACAGATTAAAAGCCCCCCAAAAAATAAATAGTATTTATTTTAAACTGCATGTATATATATAATGTGTGTATATGTGTACATGTATATGTGTGTGTGTATATATATATACATATATATTCACCTTCACAATATGTTTCTTTCATTGGTGTTGGCCTATTATTCAGTTCAAATTAAGTTTAATACTTACCCAGAGCCTGTATGGTCAATTATAGTATTCAGTTGCATTTACCCTCACAGTAAGCAACACCAATTTCATCTTTGAATCAAAAAGTTTGACATAGATGAATAATTCCAAGTAATTCCCCCAAGTGTACAAAGGTAAAAACGATGGCATAGTTCATCTGTGCTGAAGACCAAGGCAGTGCTCTGGAAACAGTTGACTTTTCCAAAGGTTTGTGAAGCCAGATGTCTATACACTGGCAACAAAGGTATAGGAATCAGGCGCTGGCACAAAGCAACAATGGAAACAAGAAAAGTGTTCACTTAGGGAGAATGCTCGGTGTAACTAGAGTTATTTGTGAAAAATAGAATAATAACAATATAACCTGAATTTATATTTTTAAAAGTAAATGTAATTTTATTGTTTTCATAACATCAAAAACATTTTTACATTTTTATTTCTCTTGTTTGAACCAATGCCTGTAGTGCCACTGAGTGTGGTTCATTACTGGTTCATGCCCTCATACCTGAGCACCTTTTTCCTCATCAATGTCAGTGGTTGGCCAGATTTCTGACACAGTATTAGAGAACTGAAATCAGACTCCTGGTAGTATGAGTACAAAAATGTGGTTTTGGCAAGATAGATCCTTGTTGTTGTTGAGAACAGATTCCTGTCAGTATGTACACATAGGTGGTATTGGCATGGCATAATTTGTGCATAGTTATATGATATGGGCAGGGTCTTACCCAGATATGTCCATGAATCCTGGTAGCACAGGGATATGGTATTGCTACTATATATATATATATATATATATATATATATATATATATATATATATATATATAGCAAGCCCTTTTTGTATGTGCCCATGGGTATGGTACTGGTTAGTAAAAGTCATACAGTATATATTGTATACGTTCATATTGCTAAAATTTCCATGGCCCTATAACTATTGTGATAGCTGTCTTCCACCTATTTTTAAAACTCCTTTCACTGCATAGAATTCTGTTGGATGATTGACTATATTATGGTGGTCAATAGTAGTGCTTGGCATGTAGTGGCTGCCAACCATAATGCCATCTCTGGTAAATTAGCTGCCAAAAAGCATCCAATAACTTTTTTTAAAAGTAGTTGGTATGGTGATGACCCAGAGATGAGGGGCCCCCGTGCACCACAAGATTCTCCCCCTAGGTCGTTGCTTTTTGTGTTCAATCTCGCAGCTCCCAGCAGAACACCACCTAGGAGAACTCAGATATCACATTTTGAAAGCTCAGCCCTAAGGTTACTGATTTATTAAAAATAATAAACTCCGTCATTCTAACCAACGGGGTGTCTGATGTTATGATTTAATCCTAATCAAAAGGAATGTAACAGAGTCAAAATGACTGAAACTTTATTCTCATTTACATAGATATTTTACAAACACTAAAAAGACTTTCCCTTCATAACCCCCCTCCCAGTAACTACGGCTACCAACCCCCTCCTTAATTTCTTCCTCTGAGATATATCTGATCAGGTATTTTCTGCTGTCATTAAGTGAGGGAGGTCAGATTTTCCCCTGCCCCAGATTCCGAGGTCTGATCTCTTATGAATTTTATGACCTTCTTAGAAAACTGAACATTCCAAGAGGTGTAGTGATTACAATATCAGTGTATCCAGCATGGCTTACCACATACATTTATTTAAACATTATAAATCGACCCAAGTCATCCTATTAAATCAGATCACTATGGTAAATATTATAGCATTAATTCTTAAATGGTGTTTTGAAAAAGGGCTTGGTATGCCAGTGTCATGTCCTAACCACAACCAGAACACTAAACATTATATAAACAACTAGCAACTTGCCCGTCAAAAAATGACTGTAATGAGATTTGTATGTTTGGAAAGTTGTTTAGTTATTAATATACATATGGAATTGTAAGGTAGTTAATGTTGTTTTGTGTGTACTACTGAAATATATACTAATAATTAATAAATGAATATACTTGACCTATTTTGAAGCATTGTGTTTAAGTTCTGTGAGCCTTGTTTGATGTTGCTGCAGCATTAGTGGTGTGCAGGTGCTGTGTGAGCGTGCTGAATGTGTGCAGTGTAATAGTGTGCGTGCGCAAGCCGAAACCGTTAGCGTAGTTGTGTACTTCCGCATTAGCGTAAAATGGCGGGTAATGTGTGGTATGCGTGTTCTCGGATTATCCGTAAGTGTTTTCCGTGGTTATAGTGCTGTAGCCTCGTTTTCGTTTTGTTCGGCCGCTTAGAGAATTTTGTAGTGTCTAAACTCTTTTATTTTTAGTTAAGTGAAGCTGTAAGTATTTTTTTTTAGGTGCTGGATGCTTCGTGTTGCTGTAGGTAAGCTTTTTATGTATGTGTTGTGTGTATTTATTTTGTTTTTGCTTTTTTCCTGTACGCGGCTTGCGTCCGATTTTTGCTATGTCGTAATGTGTGGTATGCGTCTTAGCGGATTATCCGTAAGTGTTTTTCGTGCTTAGAGTGCTGTAGCCTCGTTTTCGTTTTGTTCGGCCGCCATTTTTTCTCTCGCTTTGCCAATTTTTTAGTGTGTAAACTCTTTTATTTTGAGGTAAATGAAGCTGTAAGTAGTTTTTTTGAGGTCGTGGATGCTCCCTCTCGCTGTCGGTAAGCTTTTTATGTATGTGGTGTGTGTATTTATTGTGTTTTTTTTTCACGTTCGCGAGTTGCGTCCGTATTTTTGGGCTGTGGTTTAACGGCTCGGTGCCTGCGGCGCTCATTGCCAAAGTGCTCTGTATTAACGTTAGTTTAGCGAGGGCCTCAGTTGCTGTCATGGAGCGCCGCCAGCAACCGAGGCTCGCTTTGCAAGCCGCAGCCCTAGGCCCTCTGCCGTGGCCCTCGCTTCGGGAGGGCCCGTGGCCCTCGTTTCGCGAGCCGCGGCCCTCGCTTCGCGAGCCCGCAAGCGTGAGCAACGGCCCGTACGCTCACAACTATATATGTGATTCTTAGTAGGCCTAAATATACAGAGGCTATGCTCCTTGGGGATCTGGGTTACCGGATCAGAGCCTTAGGCCTAACATGAAACAGGTTGTTATGGTCATAACAAAATAGTCCATGCGGAACAAAATAGTCCTTGAGTTCAGGGCGGTGACAGTTCGATCTTGGGCCATACAGCCCCTTGATGGTGGGTCTACCATCCTAGCCACCATAAGTCAGTCATGACAGGTTGTTCAACCAATAACAGCGTAGTTTGATCCGTTAGCAAGATATAGTAGATGTTTTTCCAAGGACAGTGGAAACATTCTTAACATACAATGTACAAACCTTTAAAAATCCCAAAGTTTTCTTCACTGGAAGATTACATCTTTGCATTACAGATGTTTTGTATCTTATTAAATCGTAAGATATCACCTAATACAAACAACTTCAGCCTTTGTACCACAATATTTTTCTTTAAAAAAACACAATCACTATATGTCCTTTCAATTTAAAAGGTTGACATACGGTATTTATTCATTCTCTTTTTTCTGTATCTGTGATTCCCAAATAAACATTTTCAAGCTATTTCTAGAGAACACAAGACAGTTATTGGTATTTTATTGAATGTTCCAGTGGTTTGAATTTATCATAACAAAGTCTGACAACCATATTTATGTCTGCAATATGGTGTTTGAAAGATTTTCTTCTCCAAGCAACAATCCCTCCCATCAATAATGTGACTCAGATATTGTTGGGTAAAAATTAAAGGAACTCTGTTGGTATGCCAGAAAAAAACATCATTGTCTGAATATTAAAGCTTTGTCAAAATACATTTTGCTAGATTGATTTTTTTCATCAACATTTTCTGCAGTGTTAGGAGTTAGTATCCATTTTCCAGTCAAAACATATTTTAAAAGAAATTGTTTGCAATGTCTTAAAAATGGTAAAAAGATATTACATTATATTTTTATACATCCAGTTTGTGCTGGCAGTAATTACTGGAGAGTGAGAGAGTAAAAAGGGGAGACACCTACCTGAATGTGGGCTGCTTATGGTGAATCTCAGGGGCAGGGAATCCCAAATGAAGTATGTGTGAGGTCATTCGGGATTCCCTCCCCTGACCAATAAAAGTGATAATTGCATGTATATACTGTATGTGTATATATATATATATATATATATATATATATATATATATATATATATATATATATAAAATTTCATAATACTGCACTCTACAATTAATTTTTAAGAAATAACAAATGTGAATAATAAATGTGTGACAGAACATTCCCCGTCCTAAATGTATTTGTTTGCTTTAATAGGTATTTTAGTGCCAGAGCTAATTTGGGTTTTATTACTTTTTTTTAAACATATTATTTAACTTTGCTTTAATTTTTTTGTTTAAAAATGTTTCATTTTATTACAATATCATTTGTGATAAAGAATCCGCTGGAAAAAAAGCTTTAGCAGAATGAGTGCCTGAACAGGCATTTTTCTTTTTAAGTCAATCTTATTTTCCAATATACATTAACACCCTCTCTCTATGCCTAATATGGTGAACTAGGGGTTATATCTGCATATTATCCAGACAGAGGATACTCATTAATCTGTTTTTAAGCTCCCTATGAAGGAGAAAAACTCCACATCATAGACCGCCTCATTAAATTTTACACACTAGACCAAAACTTTATTGTTGTTGTCGTGCACTCTCTTCTTTTATCCTCTTCAATAAGTCCTTTAGATCCTCCTCACTTTCAGCCATCAGAGTAGTATCATCAGCGTATCTGGTTGTTGATATTCCTTCCAGCAATATTGATTCCGGCTTTGGATTCATCCAGTCCAGCCTTAAGCATGATGTACTCTGCGTATACGTTGAATAAATAAGGTGACAATATACAACTTTGTTGCACTGTTCTCCCATGTTCGCTTCTTGGTCAACATACAGATTCTGTAGGAGGAGGAGGAGATGATCTGGTACGCCCATCTCTTTAAGGACATGCCACATGTTGTTGTGATCCACACAGTCAAAGACTTTAGAATAGTCTATGAAGCAGAAGTAAATGTTTTTTTGGAACCCTCTTGCTCTTTTGCGGATATTGAAAATTTGATCTCTTGTGCCTCTTCCTCTTCGGAACGCGGCTTGCACATCTGGTAGTTCCTGGCCCATATATTGTTGGAGTTGAGCTTGTAGAAATTTAAGCATTAAATTTAAGCCTTGCTGGCATGTGAAATGAGTGCAATTGTTCAATAATTGGAGCACTCTTTGGCACTGCCTTTTTGGGGGAATAAGATGTAGACTGACCTTTTCAAGTCTATTGGACATTGTTGAGTTTTCCAAATGTGTTGGCATAAGGCAAGTAACACTTTCACAGCATCATCATGCAGAATTTTAAATAGTTCAATTGGGATTCCATCACCTTCTGCAGCCTTATTATCAGCAAGACATCCTAGGGCACATCTCACTTCGCTCTCCAAGATGTCTGGCTCCAGCTCATTGGACAAACTACTGAGGTCATCAATGCTGTTAAGATCCTTCCTGTATAGATCTTCAGTGTATTCCTGCCACCTCTTCTTTATCTGATCTGCTTCTGTTAAGTCCCTACCATTTTTGTCCTCCATCACGCCCACTTTGGCATGAAAGTTGCCTTTTAGGTTCTTGATTTACCCACTGAGTTATCTTCTTCAATCTCTTTACATCACTCATTGTAGAATGTCTCCTTGTCTCTTCTTACTATCCTCTGGAATTCTCAATTCAGTTGGCCAAATATTTTCCTATCTCCACTACCTTTCACTTTCCTTCTTCCCTGGGCTACTTTCAAAGCCTCATCAGCCAGTTTGCCTTCTTAGTTTTCTTCCTTTTAGGGATATTCTTTGTTGCTGTTTCCTGGATAATGTGGCAAACTTTGGTCCAAAGTTATTAATGCATTCTATCTTCCATGACTAGTCCCTTAAATCTATTCTTTACTTCCACTGCATATTCACAAGGGATAGTATTTATTTTGTATATACTTTGTCTGATGATTTTTCCTCTTTTCTTCAGTTTAATTTCCAACTTTGCAATAAGAAGCTCATGGTCTGAGCCGCAGTCAGCTCCAGGTTGGGTTTTTGCTGACTGTATAGAGCTCAAAAGCATAGGAAGGGTGGAGCGTGGGGGATGGAGCGCCCGGGTGTCACCTCTTTGGGGGTGGCAAAAATGCCCCCTCCTGCCTCCCAGCACACATGCCCCTTCCCCCCGTCCCCTGCTCCCTGCTCTCTGCTTGTGTCTGCTGGCATGGGGAGGTGCCAACAGAGGGAAGAGCCAGCAGACCGGCAGCACAAAGCAGGTGCAGAAAGTAAGAGAGAGGGGAGAGGCATGGGGGAAGAGAAGACAACATGGAGGGAAAGGCATGGGGGGCGAGGAGACATGAAGGTAGGTAGAGGCATGGGGGAGAGAAGGAGACATGGAGGGATGGAGAGGCATGGGGAAGAGGGGCAAAGGGGAAAAAGGGGGAGAAAGGGAAGGGGGAGACATTGAAGGAGAGTGGGAGATATGGGGGAGAGGGAAGCATGGGGGATAGAGGGGGACATGAGGGGAGGGAGAGGCATGAGGAAGGAGAGGCATGGGGGATAGAAGGAAACATGGAGGAAGGGAGAGGCATGCCAGTTATACAAGGTGTGGTGTCTTTTGGTTCTATACTAGCTTTCCAATCTCCTATGATGATAGTAACATCTTTTCTTGGTGTTAAGTGTATGACGTGTTGAATGTCTTCGTAGAACTGGACAACTGTAGCCTCTTCAGCATCCGTGGTTGGGGCATAGCCTTGAATCACTGTGATAATAAATGGCTTGCCTTGAATTCAAATTGAAATCATTCTGTCATTTATTGGGTTGTGACTGACCACTGCTTTGGCCACTCTTTTTGGTTGACTAGGATGGCTACTCCATTTCTTCTGTGGGATTCTTGACCACAGTAGAAGATATGGTGGTTGTCTGATGTGAAATGTCCCATTCCAGTCCATTTAAGTTTACTAATTCCAAGGATATCAGTGTTTAACCTTATCATTTTTATTCTTGATCACATCTAGTTTGCCTTGGTTCATAGTTCTAACATTCCAGGTTCCTATTCTGAATTGATCTTTGCAGCAGCGGACTTTCCTTTCCCCTTCAGACTCAGCTGAGTGTCCTGTCGGCTTTGGCCCAACTACTTCATTAGATCTGGTGCTACTTGTACTCGCCATCTGCTATTCCTCGGTAATGGGGTTGGTCATCTTCTGACCTGAGGAGTTCATATTCCGGTGCCATGTCGTTATGGCTGTGCCTGTCCATAAAGTTTTCTTAGCAAAGATACTGGCGTGGGTTGCCAGTCCTTCTCCAGTGGCCCGCGATTTGTCTGACCTCTCTGCCATGACCTGCCCATTCTGGCTGACCCTTCATGGTATATCTCACAGCTTCATCGAAGTACATAAGCCCCTTCACCATGACAAGGTAGTGATCCAGAAGGGGTTTAATATGGTGCTGACTGAGAAATAATAAATCTCAAGGCTTACATTTCTTAATCAATTTCAGTGACATTTCATAAATTTATGTTACTTTATTTAACATAAAAAAACACTAAAATAATTAATAAACAAAGTGTCTCATGTTTTTTTGCAACACAGGGCGAAACACGGTCAGGCAAAATTTGTTGTTTTGAAAACCCCTCTGCATAAATCATTGGAGATTGCTACAGAATATCGCAGTTTAATACTAAAGGTCGTTCTGGTTAAACTGCAATATTTTAACTGAAAGTGTAGATTTCACTTTTAATTAGTGGCTCTGACATTAACATGTCAGTTTCATGCCAGATCGACTCATAATTACTCTACATTGAATAATACAAAAAATTAGTATGCAAGCAATGTGCTGCATGGATATCATTCGGTTTACACTAAGAATTGGGAATTTGACTTGCACTGAAATGTAGACAAAGCAATAGCCGCATATAGTATCTATTATGTATAGCTCTACCGGTTAAGTTAAACATCAATATAGTCTTGTAATCAGTGGTGGAGCTAGTGCATGGGGGCCCCGGTGCAACAACAAAAAATGTGTCTCCCCCCCCCCCCTTGCCAGGAGGAGAAACGCCCAGTTTTTGTTTTACACTTCCCCAACCACTCCGACATCAACTCACACCGTACATATATAAAAAATAAATATATATGTGGGTCTACATATATACAGTATGTATAAATATATATATATATATATATATATATATATACACAAACACAACACCTATATAAATTCTTTCTTACCTGCCCGATGCTGTACTCCACTTCCTGGGTAGAGGAGGGGCCATGGCAGGCCAGAGGTCTGAGAAGGGCCACAGGGGCTTGCAAGGACTGAGAGGGCCACAAAAGGCAGAGGGAGGCAGCAGAGGTCCGTGGGGGGCCACAAAAGCCTGCGAGAACTTAGGGGGGCGCAGGGGGCCACAAGGGGCTGAGGGAGGCCGCAGATGTCCGCGAGGGGTTACAGGAGGCTGAGGAGGAACACAGGGGGCTGAATATCCCTGCATACAGTATTTGCACTGTGGCTTAGGATTCTGGGTAGAGAAATGCAAAATAGTCTCAAAATGTATCACCTATTTATCTCAGTCCCACTTATCATTGGCATCCATTTAGGACGATGGCCCTGTGTGCTCATGGATTAAGGTACAGTGCCAGAACCCACTTACAGACTGCAAAAACAGTGATACCGAACATATTTTAATAGCTATCTATCTATCTATCTATCTATCTATCTATCTATAGATCTATCTATCTCTCTATCTATCTATCTATCTATCTATCTATAGATCTATCTATCTATCTATCTATAGATCTATCTATCTATCTCTATCTATAGATCTCTCTATCTATCTATCTATAGATCTCTCTATCTATCTCTCTATCTATCTATCTATCTATCCCTATTATGTATTACCATAGTTCTTTCATAGTTCTAGCCTAGTAATGCGACCATGTTCTTACCTGCTGCAGAGTGTAATAAGGTACAGAAATTAGCAATGCTGTGTTTTTTCCAAGTCTACCATTGATCATGTTATACCCCACGGCCTTGGTTACTTTTAAATTCACAACTACACTTGAGCTCTTTGATCTGTGACCTTTCTTTTTTCCACGTGCAGTGTTAGCTGTGCTAGGATATTATTATTAGTGCGTTCTTGTTAATTCTATTTTAGTTGCTGCTTTCTTGTGTTGAAAACGTGTTGTCTAATATAAAGTATCTCACAAAAGTGAGTACACCCCTCACATTTTTGTACATATTTTATTATATCTTTTCATGTAACAACACTGAAGAAATGACACTCTGCTACAATGTAAAGTAGTAAGTGTACAGCCTGTATGATAGTGTCCACTCAAAATAACTCAACACACAGACATTAATGTCTAAAGAATTGGCAACAAAAGTGAGTACACCCCTAAGTGGAAATGTCCAAATTGGGCCAAAACCTTCCGTTTGAGGATGCCCCGCAGATGCTCAATAGGGTTTAGGTCTGGAGACATGCTTGGCCAGTCCATCACCTTTACATTCAGCTTCTTTAGCAAGGCAGTGGTCATCTTGGAGGTGTGTTTGGGGTCGTTATCATGTTGGAATACTGCCCAGCGGCCCAGTATCCGAATGGAGGGGATCATGCTCTGCTTCAGTACGTCACAGTACATGTTGGCATTCATGGTTCCCTCAATGAACTGTAGCTCCCCAGTGCTGGCAGACAGCTCCCAGTGCAGACAGCTCCTGGTATTCCCAGGGAGGCTCCCATCCAAGTACTGACCAGTGTGACCTCTTGGTCCCCTGGCTGGATTAGAACCTAGGATGCTGTGGTGAAAGCACCTGCATCATAACCACTGGGCCACCAAGGAACCCCAATGATCATAGATGGGGTGAAAATGCTTGCAATGACAATTTTCATTACTAGTAAGACACAGCGATACCTCGTTTAATGCTGTAGATCGGTTCCAAGCAATAAGAGTGTTACGCGAAACAGCTCTGAACGGGGCAGTTTAACATGGGGAAGATAGGGGAACTCTGAAACTTAAACTTTTTTGGTTTTATATGAACTTCAAAGAATCAGCAAACATAACACTAACACAAACTGAACATTAACAGAAATATAAACTTTAAATTATTGATGTTGAAACTTCTGGCTCATCCTGGATTCTGTTTTCTTGTAGCGAATCAGAGCGTCCAAAGAGGGCAGGCAAAAACAGCGCTATATCAGGGCAATGCTATAGAAAATCAGAGCGTTAAGAGGGATCTCGCAGACAAAAAACAGCGCTACAGCGGGGTTTAGCAATAAAAGGGATCTGACAGGAAAAACAGCTCTATAGTGAATCAACTCCAAACGGGATAGCTTTAAGCGGGGTATACATAGCTACCAATAGCGTGTGTGTGTATATATATATGCTGATGATAGCCAGTAAGCTTGGATAGGATTCTCAGCTTGAGTAAAATCCAACCTTGGCTTTGCATTAAAGCTGTGTAATACAGCAGGCATAAGCTTAAAGGAAGCCATGTTTGATAATGGCTATGGATTGAAGAGTGAGGCATTTGTGGGCACATTTGCATGTCCCAGCTCAGCTTCCCAGAATGCAGTGTAATAACTGTTTTTCTTGGAACTCTGAGCTGGAAGCAGGTTTTTTAACTTGTTTTAGACATTCAAGTGTGAACACAAATGTACTATTTATTTACTATATATATATATATATATATATATATATATATATATATATATATATATATATATATATATATAATGTAACCGTATCATAAAGAATGAAATGTCGCAGAGGTTACATATTGTGTGGTTTGATCTCCTTGGCGTCGCCTTCTCTATGAAGGATTTTTTGGACTAAACACATTAGGCGTGCTTTGGCATGCTGACTTATTATTGTCATTTTGTATAGAAGAGAAACCCATTAACGACTGGCATCAATTCAGCCTTTAGAACATAGCCTCTCATTTGGGTTCATTGGTACAGTATCAGCCTAATTTGCATGCAACTACCCAGAGTCCTTAGCATAAATGTAAACACTGTTCACTGACTAATTTCATGGCAAATCAGTCTCCTGACCTGCATAGGACATGGCTTTTTCTACTGGAACACTGCATCCCCCAACATAAATAAAATGATAATACAGTCTTGTAATAATTTACTCATCTTAGCATGGTTATTGGATATTATTCTGTATACAAATTACAATACTGAATAAACAGCAGCTATTACAGCACATTAACATAAATACATCAATTTTATTTTCTCATTCACATCTACTTGATAAATGTACCAATGGTCTATTTAGTAAATTATATTTTTACAATTTGCATAACATTAAAATCATTTATAATATTATACTTGATTCTGGGTTATAAGGACCAGCTCTCCCTAATGCCATTCAGAGAACACAATGGGGATATTGCTTCTGTTCTAGAGAGAGGTCGTGTGGCACTAGACTGCTGCCATGAACATTATAAATAAATCATTTTTGCAAACTCTGCAGGAAATTGTGGAAGGTGGTTGTGAGGTTGTATCTTGGAGCAATAAATACACTGAATTGTCATAATGTTTTTAGTCAGTAAGCTCTTATCTTTACTAAAGATGATTTTGTTTAAAAAATAAATGGTATATACTTCCAAATCGCAAGATAACAAAATAAGTTAATAGATAACTACAAGTTTTAAAAATGACCTTTATATTTTTTTTACAAATGCGATTATATTTATCCATTAGAAATATTTTAATTTACTCTTTAGTAATTAATAATTACTTGTATTTCTTTTTCAATTTTTTTTAATAATGAATCCTTTTCTATAGCTTGTGGAAGTGTGAGGATTTCGAGACATCAGTATGAGATTTATGGTAGCTTGGTAACATTCACTTATCTCATGGTTTCTCTTTTTTTTTGGGGGGGGGGGGGGTATTTTTATTTGTTATGTATACATTTTCCTATAATTAATCTCCAATTAAGTGTATAGGGATTTTTGAATGGAAAGAACCCACAAACTTGATTTTACTGCATTAAAGACCTACACAACAAACATTTGAATTCTTAAATTCAAACATAGGAATGTAGAGTCCAATTCTGAGGATTATCTAGACTAGAAAATGTTCAGAGAATGGATACAAAATTGAAAAAGTGACTAGAGGTAATTAATAGTAATATTATTAAGAGAGACTAGACAAATCAGACTTATTTATCCTAGAAAGAAGGCAAAGGGGGTATGAATACCTTACAAGGGTTATGATCAGGGGCGTAGGAACTGATTAAATGAATAGGGGACACAAAAAATTGCAAAATCGAATGTAATCATGCATTACCAACGCTATGGAGCAGTATATCTTTCAAACGAAAGTTTGACCCACATTATAGGTTAACTTATAGATATCAATTTATATGTATATATATATATATATATATATATATATATATATATATATATATATATATATATATATATAATTTTAATTATATTTGAGGGGCAGGGGCATTGAGATATTAAACAAAGAAATTAAAAAAGAAAGTTTTTGAGGGGGCACTGCAGCAGAGCAAAGCAGTAAAGCTGAATTATTGCCACCAGATATTTTTGGGCTTCTACACTCATGGGTATGATTCCCATAAATAAATATATCCAGGGTCAGTATATGGCTTGGTCAGCTGAATGTTTAATGTCAGGAGGTTTACATTGACAAGAGGGCATCACTTGGGGTTGGAAGATAATTAATTTCACTTCAAAGAAAGAAAAGGTTACTTCACAGTAAGGGCAGTCAGGCTGTAGAACTCACTACCAAAAGGGGTTTTGACAGCAGATTCAATAGATAACATTTTAATATAAATATACCCAATTTATTTTTAAAGGATAAATAAGGTTATATCATCCATATCTCATACAAGTGTGTGGGAAATATTGCAGCTAGTGTGAGAGTATGGTATACAATATCTCTCTCCATTTTTCATTTCACTCTATTATTTCACATATTTACTTTCAATTAAAGTCCTCAATTGCCATATAGTGATTTCCTTCTTTTAACCAAATGCTTATTTTATGATTTCAGATAGCACTGTAAATATAGTGTGAGCTTTTTATGTCCTTTAGTCCTTCTTCAAAGGAAGTGGCCATCTGTCACTTGGCATTGCTGTAGAAAATATTAAAGAAAACTAATCTCCAAAAATATAAAATCAGTATCTCTCTAAAATATAGTTTATGCGCAAAAAAAAATGGAAAAAATACTCAATGTTTGTTAACATGAGAAATATTTATGTAATACAGATTTTGTTATAACATATCCATACGCAATTTTACAAAACCTGCAAACTCTGCAATTGGATGAATGAAAAGTCCAAGATCAAACTATTTAATCTGAGAAATCTAATGTTCATATTGTCACTGTGTTGGATAATTAATATCCAAGGGATTTAAAGGACCATTGTAATGCCCTAACAATATGAGCTAGCATCTTTAATAAGACATTGATCATTGATAAATTTCATATTTAAGGGTTGAAAAAAGCAACATTCAGCACTAAACTTAAAAGCTGCTGGTATCCGTCCACTGTGTAAGATCAAAAAAGATGTCTGATTTGTGACGCAATCACGGCTAAATTTTCAGGCACAAAGTTATATGGACACAATGGCTTGCTAGCCTATTATAGGGACATGGAAGGTTCCCTGTTTTCAATATTAATGTAAACCACTGTCTGTAAGTGGCTCGTACATCTAGTACCAACAGAAACACTGTGTGCATGAGCTGTGAGAGCAGACCTTTGTAGGGACTTTTTGGAAGGTTCCAGTGAGTAAAAATAGAGCTGTTAAGCACTTGTAGTAAAATTATGTTTACATATGCATATAAACCCTCGGGTAGTTTATTTTAATATTAAAAACAGGGAACCATCCATATCCCTTTCAGAATAGTTTGGCCTCTTCGCTAATCAGATTGTTATTAAAACCTTAGATCTGTCTCTCAGCCAATCCACCCCTGCCCTCCCCTGAATGTCCTGATCAGTGTGGAGACAAACACTCAACTGGAGGCTGATATTCTTTGAAAATTAATTTTATATGAGACATGCAATTTTAAATTATTAAATCTTAGGTTCATTAATAATCATGCATAGTTAAAATAACATATTGCTAGGACATTACAGTGGTGCTTTACTAGCATGTGATTTGTTTGTAATGTTGCTTTATCAGATAAATAATTCTGAGATGATAGAAATGTATTTAAAAAGACACTTGTATATCAAGTATGTACCAAACTAACAACCTCAGCAGCTGTGTAAGCCATGGGCAAAACCTTTTTCAGAGGAAAATCTAAATTTCTGAAGACTTTATGAGTACAGGAATCCATTTTTACATCATATCTTAAGAGCTGGGTTATGAGTGTGTCTTTTTGTAAAACAAAAAAAAGTATTTTATAATAGGATAATACTAAAATTAACACCACACCCTTTCCCCTCATGGGCCCTGAAGCAGACATCTAGCTTTGTTCAATGTATATACAGCGCCCCAGGAACATAAATGCCCCTCTCATACACACATCTTCCATTAAGTATCATGGATTCCTCCATGGTCTTGCAAAATCACCAATATATACTTTGTTTTAATTTCTAAAACCGTTTTTCCTACTTAAAGGGACATGGTAGAAAACTGTTTATTCAACCATCAAGTATCTGATGCAACAAAGTATTTTTATGGTGCGTCCATTCAGCTCTTAGTCAGGCTCTACATTTTCAAATATATATAGTTTCATTGTACGGCGGTCTTTTATTACATATTTGAGAGACTTCTGAGCTGGTTTTCCGTTTAGTGACTTTTTCTAAAAACTTACTGTAAAAAAATACCCAAAGTATTCAAATTTTGTACTGCAATAAAACTCTGCATTTGATATGAAAACAAATAGCTGCTTTCAGTAGATGCCGTATAAAAGAATAGTTGTCTGGTCTGTGGATGGGTAAATAAATGTATGAATTCAGTGGGTATTTTATATCACAAGCCCATGGGAATCAGCTGTTCTTAGTATGTTTCGTACCAGATTTCCCGCAGATTGTATTAAACTGATTCAGAAAAGATTAAACAGACATCTGTCCCAGAATCTTGTGAAAAGAGAGATGAATTAGCACCGGCTGTAAGTGGAACTGAAGCTTCTCATGTTCAGGTTTTCAGTCCCAATTATTGGACAGATCACTGAGCCATCGGAAATGCTGTCAAGAGAACAAATGGGAAGATGGTGCACTCAAGAGAAGCCAATATGCGACAATGAGCAACGCTTGATAGGTCTGCCAGTCACTCCGAGACCACCTACAGGCACATCATTGGAGATCTGTTGGGGGTTGAAGTGACTGCCATGTAACAGAATGGTGGCCTGTTTGGTAGATATTAAGCAGATGTGTTAAAGTGACACAGTAGAGTTCCAAATATGGTATAATTTATATCTATAGGTAATAACAAGTACTATATCAATTTAGTGCATTTATCTACAGTAAACTAACATTGAAATATGTAATTTTTAGTGGCCAGTCCGCCTCTATGACCTGCCCACAAACAAAGACTTCTTTTGTTATTAAATGACGACTAC
Organism: Discoglossus pictus; assembly: GCA_027410445.1. NCBI lineage: Eukaryota > Metazoa > Chordata > Amphibia > Anura > Alytidae > Discoglossus > Discoglossus pictus. The sequence continues at coordinate 512,131,715 of CM050163.1, forward strand.
GGATACTTACTGATTACTCCCTTAGGGCTCTGAGTCCATGTTCTTTAGTGTAATTCATATGCAAAATGACTGGGCATGCTCATACCCTAATGAAACATACCCAGTCCTTTGTTTTTCACTTGTACATACCTTGAGTTAAGAGACACAATAAAGTTAGAGCCCAAGTGAAAAAATAGTAATGACAGGTCATTAAAAAGAGATATTAGTCTTTATGGGTAGAACAGAGAGGCTGACTGACAGCTAAAAATTGCAAACTTTGGTGTTTATTGTGGTAAAAAATTTTTTTAATGACATTCAATTGATAAAGTAGTTATTACTACCTGTAGTTCTGAATTATATCTTCACCTTATCATTGTAAGTTCTCTTTTAATACCGGTTGCAAAAGAACAGAGCGTTATTTAACTATAGTATTAAATGTCTCTTTAATGGAAGCAGACATGTTGCCTTGGTTCCAATCAGAGTTAGACATCTGAAAGGAATTGAAGGAGCCTTGCATTCAGAGGACATTTCTATTCAGTACTATTTATAGACTGTCACTTTGAATTGCCACTTGACAATATAACTAAATAGTAGAGCAATTCTCAGTAGACATAACGAATAGACGTGCCTGGCGTGTTGTGGTCCATAGGGTCACAGAGAGTCGGACACAACTGAACTCTTCTCCTCATGCTCCAGACCAACTAGCAGCACATGAACATCTCCTAAATTAAAAAATGTCTCTACAAATACACTTTTGCTCATGGCTCATATACTGTAGGTACTAATTTTGTTAGCTTCTCATACTACACAAAGATATAGTTTTCCCCAAACTACTGTTTTGTTTTTCTATTTCTTTTGTAAGGCTACTAGAAAATGAGAAGGTAGACCCCAATATACAAGAGACAGGGGTTCAGTAGGAATATATGATATTGGGCCACATGTACTAAGGTGTGATGCTTGGATAATTCCTGGAGATGTCAGATCTGTGTTAAACTGACGTGAAGGATCACATGGATCTACATAGGTTCTTCATGAGTTCCTCAAGATACACCCTTACAAAATCTGACTCAGTGTCTGAAAACACAGCAATACCTTTGAGGGAAATTACTTTCCTCTGCCCCTAACCAATTATTCTTTTTATTGGGAATGCTCTAAATAGTAATTTTCACAGGAAAATGTCAATGTCACAGTTTAATAAGTAAGCTCCATAGGTGGACGGGAAGTCCTAATGAGAGGCTGAATCATACAGTAAACTCAGCCAAGTTTTACACTTTAAAGAACCACTGCACAATGACATAAATATGTTTGAAAACTTTAATTCTGACTAAGAGCATAATCAATCAGTAAAAAAGTCACACAACTATTGTGTGTGTCAGAGGGGAGTTTACATTTCTGGAGAGCTGTGGTTGCACTGAATCATGCAAGGTGTCTGCTGCTGGACTAATTGGGAGGAAGGGGTGTGGTGTCAGTTTCCGTCTTATCCTATTGTCAAGCAAAAGCTCTGGACTTCTGCATGTTACTCCTCCCTCCACTGACAATTAGAACCTTACCCCCCATCATTCTGCTCTACAGATGTAAGTGTTAAAAATGTAGATTTTCAAAAAAATGTTTTATGCCCATGCCTTTCACCCCTGCTAATATTATTAGTTGACAAAAAGTTGTCTTTCTTGAACTGAAATGGTTCTTTAAGATAAATAGAAAATGTTTGAAAAGACTGTCCCAACCTAACTCTATTGAATTTACCTTTGGCGGAGGTAGGAAATGGAGGTGCAAAAAAACATCCACCTCCCTTAGCATCCAACTCCACCAAGCCCTTGTCAGCAGCCATCCCTCTCAGCACCCTCCTCACATAGCACCCATATCTCCTTTCTTCCTCCCTCACAGAACCCACTGTACTTTGCTGCAACTTTGCAGCCCTTGCTCTCTTACTTTCTTCCCTGATACACATCCTCAGCATGCTGAACTGCTCCACACTGCCACCTCTTGGAGCTTCGGTATAAATGCACTGCACCAGTGGTAGATCCGCCCCTGGAAGTTACACTGCTACCAAGATATATTTTCATGTCTGCCCATAGCACATATCTAAATTTAACAGACTTACTTGGAAGACAAGTTGACAGTAGTGAATAAGATATACTTAAACTAATTATATTTTTGTTTAGGTTTTTAATAATACATGTGTTCTTTAGTAATGTGGAACAAATGATAGTAATTACTTTTTTCATAAGGGGGTTTGTCCCCTCCAACCCCCCCCCCCCCCCCCCCCAGTTCCTACGCTCATGCCACCATCAAAATATTTATGATTCAATGGTTAGAATCAATTTAGTTTCCCTTAGCCTCAAGATCTAAGGCTGTGATGGGCAACTCAATCTTCCAAAGCATTCCAACAGTCCAGGATTTATTTATAATTGAGCTCAGGGGCGTCCGTCACAATGAATAAAACTGAATGACTCAGACGAATTATTACAGGAAGCACTTAAATACTAAGCAGAGAGACTCTGAAATCCTGTACTGTTGGTGGTCGTCCAATAACCATTTTGTGGTGATTTCCTGACACATAAAAGGGATTTTACCCTTCATTTAATGCAAGAGTTCTCCTCTTCCAAACCCAGAGTCTCACACATCTGTCTATAGCCTTAACTAGGACCTGTTAAAAGTTCTCTTGGGTTGCAAAGAAACTTTCTTTTTAAATGTATTTTAGTATGATCAACTGTGATTTTTGTATTAAATGAGATAATCTATATTAGTTCATAGCACATTTCAAGAATACAGGGTTTGAAATACAGTTATTGCTGTTTGTGTTGTACACATGGGCATACATTTGAACACTGTACATAGATAGGGGTCCTGCTCGTGCGGAGGTTATAATAGAAGATGTTGGGGTAGAAACATGAGACGTGTATTTGTTTGAAAATAGATACACAATTGTATCTTTTAAGATTAAAATTTAAGGTTAAAAATGCCCTTAAACCATGATGCAAGATACTTGATGCAGAAACTCCTCTTCTATATTTTAAAATAATTATTGCAGTCAAACTTATTTTAAACCAGTAAAAAAAATACACAATTGGGGGACTTGTTCATGTGAGCTAGTTAACATTGATACAGCTGTATTAGGGCCTCATTCTATTACCGGCCGTAAATCGGCCGTAAGGCTGCGATTCCTTGCGGGGGTTCAGTTAACTCGCGATTCTATTATACGGCTCCGCAAGGATCTCCCCTTACGGCCGGCCGCATATCTTGGAACCGGCCGTAAGCTCAGAAATCTACAAAGTCAAAAATAAATTCAAGCCTGCACTGTACAGCTCTGTAAATGCTAGGGATCATATTGGGGGACATGAGGATTAAAAGTAACCCACTCTCAAGCTTGAACATCAGCCCAAACCAGAGTTTAAATTAACTGTTTATTTTCCGGCTGCAGCGTGGGCGGGTCTGAGGTGCTCCAAGCCCTATGGACTTTTTACATGTATATTTTACGTATATTAAAAAATATATATTTTACGGATTTGAGTATAGGGGAAATTTGTGCTATTTTTTCTAACACCTAAAATCACTTTATAGTCTTCTCAAAGTGCAGGATGGCTTTATTTGAGCTATTTTATGTGCTTAATTGGTGCTAGTGGGACCTTTTTGCTGCAAGTAAGCTGCGGCTCGTTTTTAGCCTTGCAGACAGGGTTCCCGGAGCAATAGAATAGCTACCAGGCTTTTCTTACGGCCGATTTCCTTGCGGCCGTTTTGGATCAAAGGCTTTCCTCCGGCGCGAGAGATAGTAAGGCGCCGGCCGCAAGCCTGCCGGAATCCCCGGCCGGAGGGGAATAGAATAGCTGGATAGCTTGCGGCCGGTCCTTGCGGCCCCGCAACGGCTGCGGCCGATAATAGAATGAGGCCCTTAGTGTCCATGCCTCGATTTGTATAGCTCACTGACTGTCAAGGAAATGTCCACAAGACTAATATATTTTAATGCTTTAGAAAAAAAAACAGTTTTTCTCTTTTTATTTGATATTATGGCAGCTTAGTTTGTGATTTTTTTATCCTGCATTGTCACCATTATTGTAGGAAATGCACACTGAATATAAGCAGATCCGATCATCACGTTTCTGCCAAACAGACACATGGTCTGCTATCTTGCTGATTCAATTTTGACATTACCGCATCTTCTATTAATAAAATGACAGCAGTTTATGCATCTTACAACAGAAGCAGCACATGTCATCTTAATGTGTAATAAAATCAGCAAGCCACTTAAATTAGGTTGTGTTTTGCAGAAGATAAAAGTAAAAAACAAGAGATTACAATGCTTTTTAATAATGTACAATTAAAGTTTGGAAACAATTTCACGCAAACTAACCATATTAGCAGCTATGTAAGCAATAAGCATAAAATATATATATTTTTTTATTAGACTTCTACAACCTTATTAAATTGCTATTCAGCAAATTTAAAAGGGCTCTCTTTAAGCACATAGCATGTTTTTTACAGAAGTTTTTAGTTCGTGAACTTCTATCCAAAAGCAAGATCTTCACTAACTAAAAACTTCTGTAAAAAACATATGCTCTGTGCTTAAATAGAGCCCTTTTAAATTTGCTGATTCGCAATTTAATAAGGCTGCTCGTGTCTAAGGACTGATATCTGCTCTTCAGTGCATGAGGTCTCTGGGAAAGAAGGATATTTACTATGTAGTGTTGGTAGGTGTCAAATGGCAAATAACAAATCTCCCTTCTACTTCATCCACTGTTGAACAGAAAAAGAGCAGCACATACCTCCTTCGACTCCAGTCTAACATTGCTCTAGATGTTCACTATGGAATTCAGTAGACAGAGAGAGTTTGCTAAGATAAAATATTTATCACATATATAGTTGTGAGCATGCGAGTTGTTGCTAATGCTTGCGAAGCGACCCTCGTGAAGCGAAGCGAGGGCCGCAGTTGCTGGCAAGGAGCGCCAAAAGCACCTTTTTGCCAGCAACTGCGGACCTCGCAAAAAAATACGAGACACATTACCACCAATTACGACCTCGCAAAAATCGGCCGCATCCCGCGCACTTGAAAAAATTAAAAACACAATAAATACACACAACACATACATAAAAAGCTTACCTACAGCAAGAGGGGGCATCCAGGACCTCAAAAACTGAAGTTACACCTCAATTTAACTTAAAATAAAAGAGTTTAAACACTGAAAAATTCTCTAAGCGAGAGAAAAAATGGCCGCCGAAAAAAACGAAAACGAGGCTACAGGACATAAACACACAAAACGCCACAAAACAGCTACAGATATTCCGCCACAGACGCATACCACACATTAGCCGCCATTTTAGAACAATAACTTATACAACGCGGAAGTACACAGCTACGCTAACGGTTTGGTCTCGCGCATGCACACTATTACACTACACACATTTATCATGCTTACACAGCAGCTCCACACCACTGATGCTGCAGCAACATCAAAACAGATTGCCAGCTCTTCAACAGAATGCTTCCTGCATATATTACTTCAAAATAGGTAAAGTATATTACTTTATTATTCTATTAGTTATTTTATTATTATACACCAAACAGCATTAGCTCACTTACGATTTGATTGCCGTCATTTTTTGACGGGCAATTCGCTAGTATAAAAATAATTTTATGCTCATGGCTAACATAGGGCCCTATTCTATTAGAAGCTTGCAAATGCATCAAACTCGTAAATTTGGCTGCGTGTGTTTTTTTCTCTAATTGTTTAGATGTATTCTGTAGAAGCTCGTAAAATACCTTCTTAATCCTAAACTTGTAAACCCTGCCTTCTTAAGTCTGATTTCAGGTGGCGTGATCATATGATCCGACAATAATTAAACAAACCCGTAAGTTACTTCTTAGACACAGCCAATAGTAAATGAGACGACAGTAAAACATGGAAGTTAGACGTAATCTGCAATCAGAGGCCACAAATTAATTAGTGCCAATAAGTAATATTTGCCGATCGGGGCTCTCAATCTAGCATTCTATAAATGCATGGGACCATCTGTTTTAGTCCATGTGGGTTTCATGATATGCATTCACCCCTTGAGTCCCGGGATTGATATTACTCAGAAATAACAACTATAAATAATATTTATAATTGCATATTTGCAGGTTTCAGACTGTTGTGCAATTCATTCTGTGTTTTTAAAGTACAGTATTATGTGTTTAATAGCTATTACAGCTCTAAAAAGTGTGTTGAGAAAGCCCTTGCAAGTCCTATTTATCTAGAGCTACGGGTCTAATAGAATAGAATTATTACTTAGAGCTCGTAATGTTTGAGCTGTGCTAAAACCAATGGAGTTCTAAGGCCGGTTTTGTGTCTTTGGCTGGCCTGTAGTGATTGTGGGTGTGTAACTCATAATTGGATTGCAAGTTACTAACAGAATATGTGGCCATATTAGGAGCAGTTTTAAGTGTGTATAAATGTTTAAATTGGGCAAAAGAATAGGGCCTATAGTCATTAATACTATTAGTTTGTTACATACTTCAAAAATGTCTTACCACTGAGGTCCTTAAATAAAAGAATGTTGTTGATTTATTTGAATTGTTTCGGTCTATAATTGGACTAATTACAGACCCTATTTAGATCATCCTGTTTCTAGCGACTTGATCCTACAATGGCTGCCACAGTCCAGATTTTGTCTCTGCTTGAGCACAAGTAAGTCAGTCAAAATTAATTGAACACAGTAATGCAGGTGTACTAATGCAAATATAAGTTGCCCATAAGCAGAGAAACCTGCAATCATGGACTGTTGGCAGCCATTGTAAGACTGTATTGCTTACCACTGTCCTAGATGGACTGATTCAATGATGAGTTGTTAGGGTCTTTAGCAATATTGTCATCGGCCACACAGGCAGAGCAAGCCCCATTGCACCTAACATAAGGTCCTATTCAATTCCTTATCTTGCAAAGTTACATCACTGAAAACTGGTCAGTAACTTTCCTTAGCTATTCAATTGACGCTCTTTTTCATTACTGCGGGTGAGTTGCTTATAATGGTCAAAACCCACCAGACAGGCCAGGATTTCAGTTTAACACTGTAAACACAGGAGGAGCAATTCATGTTCAACAGAATCTAACTGCCTCATCTGTATTCAAACAGTGGTAAACCAAAATCATGTCCTGACTGGTGGGTCTTGAGGAGAGGTTTGAGAACCACTGATCTAGTACAACCCATACTCGCAAAATTATGAGTTGCTGTCTCATTGTTTTTTACAAATCAGTAATATTAAAAGTTGCTTTTTTCACTAAGTAGCTATTCAATTGCAGCTTTATTGAGCACTCGCAAATTACCTATGACTTGTAACTCGTATTTTAAAAGATTTTAAAAGAAATTTACGCGTACTGAAGAGCAGCCGCAAATCGTTTTAAAAGCCTTTCTGTGTTCTTCAAAAGCAGGTAAAGATACCGGACAGTACTAAAAAACATAAAAAGCAATAAAATGTAATGCTTAACAGTCCCATAGTCACAAATGTGCTATTTCAAAATATATATTTTTTCATTACAGTAAACTCCCCGTTATCCAGCACCTATGGGGATGGCCTATTGCCGGATAAGTGTAGTTGCCGGTTGCTTGAGAGTCGCTATTTTAAAAGCCGTAACTAACCCTAAACAAGCTAAAAACTCTTAAACTATCAATAAAACAGCTACTGCTAGCTAATCTAAGTCATTTAATGCTAAAAAAAGAGAAGAGAAAAAAATTTGTTTAAAAAAAAAAAAAAAATTGATTGGATGCCGGTTGTGTTGGATAAAGCCGATTAAGTGAGAGTTTTTGTCAAATGAAGAATAGAGGCAGGTGTTTTTTGTCCCAGTTTGTTGAGTGCCAGATAATCGGGAGTTTACTGTATTATGTTTGAGTGTTTATACATTTTCCAGGGTAACATAAAACCCAGTACTCAATAGGTTAATACATATCTGGAAACCCACATGGACTACAACTGATGCTGCAATGCATTGTCTATTAAAGGGCTAACCCTATGGGCAAGCTCTATTTATTTACTCACATAAATGCTTACTTATAATTGTGAAAGCTTATTTATACGATATCATGACGTTCATGTTTTTTATTGGTTCCTAGGGCTGTGTATCAAAGGAATTTAAGTAAAATGCAGGGTTTGATTAATTTTCTTAGTAGACAAAATTATTTTACATAGAGACATAGATTTACGTATTTCGAATCATAGCCTTAAGGCAATTGAGTACATGTGTAACATTACTGAAAAAAGATGTCGCAGTTGAAACAAAGCAACTTTGCGAGTTACGAGTCTGGAATTGAATGAGGCCCATCGTGGTTTTAATCTCACAAAACATCAAAATCCGTGCCAGAGTTTGCCTGTTTAATTACTTTACGAAGCACAACAACAATTCCAATGGAATAAAAGCACTGGTATGTTATATTAAACCTATTCATGATACATGAGTTTATGGTTTCAGCTTATTCATTCCATTATTTGAATATTATGTACATTTCTACATTTTTTGCACATTCTCTGTTAGAACGGCAGGCTTTTATTAAAATAAATAATAAGCACATACAGTTTATTTATTCCACACATGCCATGCATTTATATTATATAATGTATTCACGCATATACAAAACTGACAGCTCCTTCTGTACATGACAGCTCAATCTACATACAAGCTATATGCTGCCTTTTACTTTCTTTCACACCAGTTTTATAATATTATACAATAATATGAAGTACTGCAATGAATAAAATCTTCACAGATTTTTTTTCTGCTTCTTCAAAAACAAATTACTAGCATTTTAATTTAATTCAAAATGCATTGCCTATTATATATATAGACCAAGCTGTAGATTTTAAACACTGATTGTTCAAATTATTATAGTGTGCATTTTGTTGTAACTATCAGCCTTTTTAAATTGCAATTCGATTAATTGAATAGGGCTCAATATAAGCACATTGTCTATTTTTTAGTTGTTTAGTTAGTGAACTTCTAGCCAAAAGCAAGGTCTTCACTAACTAAAAACTTCTGTAACAAAATATGCTGTGTGCTTATATAGAGCCCTATTCAATCGTCCGAATCGCAATTTAATAAGGCTGTAGATATATATGTTGTATATATATATATATATATATATATATATATATATATATATATATATATACAGTATATGTATATATATATATATATATATATATATATATATATATCATTAAGTATATGGCAAGCTCAAGAATAAATTAAGCTCTCCACCGTACAGAATTTAGGCAACAAGCAATACATTTGTAAGCCCATTTGCAAGACTAAAAGGCGGGGAAATGCAAATGAGAAGACAATGTATCTCACTCTTTCAATCCAAAAATAACCATTTTATACATGGTTTATAAATGGTTATTTTGGGATTGAAATAGTGAGATACATTGTGTTCTCATTTGCATTTCGCCGCCATTTAGACTTGCAAATGGGCTTACAGATGTATTACTTGTTTACTTGTTGCATATATATTTATATACAGCTGCCAAGAACTATATGTTGTGCATTACTTGCTATAGCTGCCACATTACAATGCAGTGCGCCATGTTCTAAAATGTTTTGCGTCAAATTTCAGCTTGTGACAGTTTATTGACAAACTCCCTACTTGCAAGAACAATGTTTGATATTGAGTTTAAGTGTATTAAAAGAACATATTCTAGGGTTTCAGTTCCACCTGCTCATAGGCTGCTGCTGAATACAATGTGGTATCATCTGATTACCAATGGACCAACAAGGAAAGCTAATTTTAGAAAGCACATAGAGCACACAAACACATTCTAGATAGCATGAAAGCCATATGTCATATTTGTTTTTTGAATATATACATATACAAAGTATAATAATATTAATAATATTATTATCTGTGTCTTAAGGAGCCACTGAAAGTATATATTTTCCGACTTATAGGCAGCAACTAAAACATATTTATTATACTTACAGATTTATTAGAAATTTACTTTCAATTTTGAAGATTATTTGGAGGTGGAAGTTGTCACTCCTCGTGCACCAAGACCAAATGTCTTAGATCATGGCCAAGCCATCTCTTATGTAACACAAATGTACACATGTATTTGTTATTAATAGTCTATTATTTTTTATTACACTTAATAATTTAAAAAGTAATAAGAATTTTGTTAAAGCCAGTTTTATTTCTAGTTATCACAGTTAAGTGTCTCCTTAAATAAACAGAATAATGTTTTAATAGGTGTCAAAATCAATTTTCCAAAGTTTCCCCTTTTCTCAGAGTATTTTTTTTATCATTTCTTGAATAAATTATAGTATTATTATGTTCTGAATTAAACATTCTACTTATGATGTTCATTTGAGTAATTCAAATAATATATATATATATATATATATATATATATATATATATATATATATATATATATATTTATTTATTTACATCGTTTTTTTATTATTATTTACATGATTAATAAATGTAAATGTATTTATAAATTAAAACGCATATTACAATATAGTCCATTTTTGCACCATTCTTTAACATTGTATATTTTAATACTGCCATTCATTGCCAATCCTTTTTAATAAATCATTACATCTCTTCCACATATACATTTAATCTTGTATGCATATGTATGATCCCTAGGGCTTTAACTGCCCTGGAGCAAGGTAACGAAGGCTTACATCTGCACAGTGATTTTTCAGTTAGATATGGGGGTTATAAACAGGAGCATCTGAATTTGCCAGTTGCTCATTAATTAGTTTCCTTCCTCAGCAGAGTCCACATATTAGGTTCCCGGAATTTAATTTAATATTCCCATACCAGACAATCTATTTATGGCTTATTCTCAGTTTTCTTATAATGGTGCATTCACTGTGAAAATAAAGTAACCAAAATCAGTGATTTATAATCGGGTTAAATCTTTAGGTTTATTGGTTATCACTTTACATAAATGCATATTTATTTTAAGTGAATATAACTTTAAATAATTTTATAATTTTCCCATGAGTGATAGATTGTTTTTTTTTCCAGAGGAATTGCGTATTCTCAGAACATTATAATGGATATGATGATTCCCTTCTGTGATTTTCTAAGATTTTGTATAATATTTTCAACATAAAAATAAAAACAATATGATTTAAATATGCATCAAACATATGTAATAATATAATAATATAATAGTATATATATATATATATATATAGCAATTGTATCACATATGGTGGGCTAAGAGTGATAGAAGCCCTCCACCGTACAAAGTACAGTAGTGCAAATGAGACCACAAACTAGGCACTCACACCACACCGATGATGGGCAGTAATCGTGAAATAGTGCTGTATGTGGTTAAGTGACCTGGTTTGTGAAAAATCCATCCGTTGCTATGCCTAAAACTGTGAAATACAGTAAGCATATGCTTAAAAGGAGCCATGTTTAAAATGGTTTGGATTGACAGAGTGAGGGTGCATTATGTGGTCTCATTTGCATGTCCCGCCCAGTTTTCACAGAGTGCAGTGCATATACTGTATTTCTGAGAAATTTGAGCAGGAGATCCTTTTTTTTTATACTTATTTTTTAGACATTCAAAGAGAATCACTAATGTACTATTCCTTATTTGTACTGCTATATATATATATATATATATATATATATATATATATATATATATATATATATATATATATATATATATATATCTTTCATTGGTAAATCTGAAATATTCAAATAAATAATTAGATATAACTCTAGTGATCACGGCCTTCATAAAATAAAGGGGTGAAATGAATTATATTGATTGATGGAAGTATTAAATATTAGTAATATATGTGCATTTGTTTCAATCCCTTAATTTTGTTTTAATGCGCTTAACCCTCTCCTTTGTAATTGATAACCGCTGCTCGTCGGCATTATCACATGCATTCAAGGTTGCAGGGAGTTTTCGGAAGAGCTCACTTATGTTTCATCATTACTTGAAGATGGTTTCTTATTATGACTCACTGCTTACTTTGTTCCTAATTACATGACTCCTGTAGCAACTCCTGTAATGCTGTATTGGCCTTATGGAAGTTTTACAAGGAAGTTTTACTACCCCCACAAAAAAAACTCCTGGAAAATGTATTGACTTGCACACAGGTGGTATTGCCCGCAACTATCTATCTCTAACGTGTGCTCATAACCTCCTAGTTTGAATCTCAGGAGTCTCCACAGCAAAATGCCATGCAACTCTACCCACTATCTAACATGAACACGCTATACTAGCCCCAATCTTCCTCCCAATCCATATGCCTATACATCTATCTATTATCCATCTAAAAAATCTGTATATATGTATGTTACATTGACATCTAAGGATGGATCTGCACAGACTCTCCATCAATAATCACAATAAGGTTGGGAAATGTACCCCAGTTGGACACTACTTGTCACAAAATAACCACTCCATCCAAAACCTGAAAATCAAAATACTCAGAGGTCATTTTAAAAACAGGCAAGAAAGAAAGACATTTGAAAAGAAATTGATAACACTCTTTCATACAAAAAACACAGGCCTTAATGTAAATATGGAATTTTTGTCTCATTATCTAAAAATGTTTTCATTACTGATATGTTTTTTGTTTTTTCTCTATGGTTTATTTCTGGTCTGTTCCTCTGTCTCCTCACAGTTTTATGGTACCTCAACCTCTTAAGATGTGCAAATGTTTATGACCCTGTTTATTTTCTCTGACCTACACTTATGCAGACTTGTGCACAGCTGACTGAACAGAACCTTTTTTTTTTAAACTGTCATTTCTGTATTTCAATGAGAATCTTCTATCAGTGTTGCTCTGGACTTGACAAAGAGAGGTCTGCTCTCGAAAGATAGTAATAATATTTCTGAATATGTTTGTCCAGTAAAAAAGGTATCCCTATGTACTGCAATACTAAGATTATTTATCTTGATTACTGGACACTCATGGCTACCTCACTCTTCATATATATAATATACTTTGCCTATGCTCCGCTACCCCAAGTACAAATCATGAGCATCTTCAGGGCCCTCTCAACATCCAGGGTTGCCGAAGGGTCCCCCTTTCCCCCTTCATCCTTACCCCCTTGTGCATTGGGTTGAAGGGGGCCCATTAACCCCCTCGTGAGCCCTCTTACCTACGTCCACCCACCATAAATAAATAAATGCCCTAGGATGTTCCCGCTTGACCCCCACAGTCCCTATTCCATATAGGGGTCCTTATGGACACCCAAAAGCCATATCACTATGGTCCATGGGATCACAATATAGCGCTATGTCCCCTATATACAGTATAATCGACCACATTGGGGTCCCTAGGGAGGACATGTAACATTGGGCTAGATATCTTAAGCGTGCCATGTAATTGAACTTCAGGTAGAAACCCAGAAGAGAACATATGGTTAGGGTTAACAAATATGGGTGTGATACTGGCAGTATGTATTAGCAAGTTTGTCCACAAGTCTATATTATTTTCTGTGTATAATCTGCATTATAGTCAAAACAAAATGGTCCCAGTTATAGTAGAAATGAACATATACATATAATATAATTACAATGTGCTGATATTAAAAGAATTTGAGTGGAAGTGTTAGAAATTTGATCTTGAATGTTGGGTATTTTAAACAAACATTACATAAAAATATTGTTCCTCCTAATGATTTTATCAAACATGATTAATTATCCGTTACAGTGGAGGGTGATAAGTCACAATTTTTATGTAAGTCACACAGACTGTGAGATAATTTGTTTCTGCATTAATGGGGTGTTTTACTGTGCAAATTTAAAATGTATTTCTATGTGATAACTGTTGCGGCACTCATTGTACAAGTGGTCCCCGGGTTATGGATGAGATCCATTCCTGAGAGCGGCTTTTTGTTGGATTTGTATGTAACTAAGATCCCTGATGAATAATAATAATAATCATCATAATAACAATACTATAATGGCTCATATATAATGTATATACTGTAGTAATAATAATAATAATAATAATACCCCATGCACTGTAATAAATGACAGAAACCACTGTGCTCTCTCTTTTAATTCAAACAAACAGAACATAAAACCAAAATCATACAAAAAGCCTTGGGAGCCCTTTCTTAAGTACAGGTCGTCTGTAACCCGGGGACCTTCTGTATATAATTTCTGTGCGTGACATATTATCATTAATGTTTATCTTTTTCTTTTTTTGCTATAATTCGGTGGCCATATGAGACTTTGTGTTTTGTGGATTTTTTTGCTACACTGTTAAAAGTATACTGTGTATTTGTACATTATATTAAGAATGGATATACATTAGGGTGAAGGACAGGGAGAGCATGCCCTGCTTCAAGTATACAAGGTGTATTATATCTCTATAAAACTAGCAAATACTACCAAATAGTAGTCCTAAATACTTGCCCTAATTATCTTTACCTATTTTACCAATTAAATCATGTCCTACAAAGGTTATACTATTTTGGTTTTGGTAAAATAAAAATGTTTTACAATGTTTAAATTACTGTGAGGCCTTTGAGGTTCGCATTCATTTTGCTGAAAAAACTGGCTGAAGTAGCCACCAAATTCCCATTGTGCAGATAAAAAATTCCATCGCAAAAAAATCCAGCAGAATAATTACATATAAAAGGTAATAAATGTAGAGGTTGTATTAAATTTTTTAGATTTTAAAAATATGTTCCTGTTTTTAAGTATAGTTCTTTAAAATAATGTATTTTAAGTAGGACTACAGTGGTCTTTTAATGTATAAAGCTCTCCAAGATAACTGCCCACCGCAAGCCTGCTCCAATTAATATATTGAGTCATTGCTCTTCTGATGAATGGCTATGGCCGGATTACCCATTAGGCCAATTAGGCAGCTGCCAAGTGGGGCACTTCTCTGTGAGGGGCGCCACTTCTTAAAAAAAATGGTTCCTAGCTTAAAAAAAATGAAATGTTGCAGTTCATAGATTGGCTATTAGGGGGCAACCACCTAAAACAAGACTGTTACAACAGGAAAGGGAACTTACACGTGCATACCTTGTGTACTTACTCTCAGGGGCTCCTCCACTTCACTGCCTAGGGGCTCCAAAATGGTAGATACAGCCCTGTGCATGGCCATTAAAAGTATTGCTGATTACCAAATATTTTCCTATTTCCTTTATTATTATAGCTATAAAAATTAAATAAAAATGTAAATGTTGTACTATTTAAAAATTACATTGTGATATTTCCTCACAATTCTCGACTTTAAGACATGGTGGAATTGACTGTTGTATCAATTATGCAAGGTGTTTGGACGGAGATAATAAAAAGCATACAGTTCATTGGCTTTTCTGTACTTTTCTTTAAAACTTTATTGTTTTTTCTAAATGCTTAGTTTGCTACTAATTTTAGAAAACATCCAATCTGAATCACCCTGTGGTTAACACAATTACATGTTAATTGACTGAGGAGCACTGCATTCCAGGCCTTCACGCTCTAGAGAGGTAATTCAATAGACTTTCTGAGTGCTTAGGCAGAATTATAGAAGACGGGTAGAAAAAAAAGTGCATTTTTGAAGCTGCTTTGTGCCATATGTACGACCGGATTCTGACATCTGATGCTTAAAATTAGACCATTTCACATATGGCATATTTTCTGAAGTTAAGGAGAGTGAAGCATTGCACAGAAATGCAGAATGTGAGATGCAACTCATTCTAGGAAGTCAGCTTTAAAGCACCTCCCCAAATCTTATCTGGTTCAAATTGTCACACACTGGGTGACAAATTCATAGCTTTTCACTGATTTTTACTTGGTGTGTGTATAGTACAACTTCGGGATGATATCTCACAGTCCGGCAATTAGTCTTCTACTTTACCAAGGATTGATTTAAAAATGAAGCTGGACTTAGAAGACCACTGTAGTTTAAGAAAAAATGCACTTGCTGGTGTAGTATGTAATAAACTAACTAACGTTAACAGCAATGTTAGTGTAAGAAGTGTAATTTAAAAATATTTTTTGGGGAAAATGAGCCTCGGTATGTGAGTAAATAAATCAACTTTGTGTTTGTTACAGCACTTCTTGGGAGATGGATCATGAGGAGGTGTTTTTGTATATATATCCGTGGAGGAGGAGTGAACGTAGAGAATAAAAATACTTTGTTAGATAATTGGATCTGGCTGAAATTGACACCCTTCCTCCTCGCTGGCCCATTAGCAGACTGTTTACATTATTCAATTCAAGAATTGCTTTCCAGAAATGTAATTGAACAGCATTGAATGATGCAAACAGTCTGCTTCTGAGCCAGTGAAAATGTGGTGTACATTTTTTATGTAGATATATATATATATATATATATATATATATATATTATTATTATTATTTTTATTTTTTTTTATTGTTCAGTAGTTATTTAAAAGGCAAATATTGATCTATATTATATATATATATATATATATATATATATATATAAATTGAATAGATTGAAACTATATATTATTAAAGTAAATAAGGCCTAAGCTAATAATCTTACAGTTTAATCAGAGAGTTACTGTGAATATGGAAAGCTAGGGTCTCAGAAACATGCACGTTTCCAAGAGCAGATAGAGGGGGTAAGTACACATGAATCCTACACCTAAAAGATGCCATACATACTGCTTACCAAGCACACCGCATTTATTCAGTGTAAAAAAGAATGCCAAAAACATATTGTTAATAACGATTAGAGGTTGTCTAGTACTTTAGAAGCACAAATTGGATCACAGAACAATACAGTTCTCCTAAAAGTATGTTGAAATACTTTTTGAATCTTTGAAATATGTGCCTTTTTCACTGAGAAATCAAATCAAATAAAATCTGTGTTCACATACAGTGCCTTGCAAAAGTATCCCCCCGCCCCCCCCTTGGCATTTTTCATGTTTTGTTGCCTCACAACCTGGAATTCACATGGATTGTTTGAGGATTTGCATCATTTAATTTACAGAACATGCCCACAACTTTGAAGATTTTTTTTTATTGTGAAGCAAACAACAAATAGGACAAAATAACAGAAAAAGTCAATGTGAACAGCAATCTTTAAGTCTGACCACATATTTTCTATTGGATTGAGGTCTGGGCTTTGACTAGGCCATTCCAACACATTTACATGTTTCCCCTTAAACCACTCAAGTGTTGCTTTAGCAGTGTGTTTGGGGTCATTGTCCTGCTGGAAGGTGAACCTCCGTCCTAGCCTCAAATCACGCACAGAGTGGTACAGGTTTTGCTCAAGAATATCCCTGTATTTAGCACCATCCATCTTTCCCTCAACTCTGACCAGTTTCCCAGTCCCAGCTGCTGAAAAACATCCCCACAGCATGATGCTGCCACCACCATGTTTCAGTGTGGATGGTGTTCTTTGGGTGATGTGATGTGTTGGGTTTGCGCCAGACATAGCATTTTCTTTGATGGCGGAAAAGTTCAATTTTAGTCTCATCAGACCAGAGCACCTTCCTCCATACATTTTGTGAGTCTCCCACATGCCTTTTCTCAAACTCAAAATGTGCCATTTTGTTTTTTTGCTGAATGTAATGGCTTTCTTCTAGCCACCCTGCCATAAAGCCCAACTCTATGGAGCGTACGGCTTATTGTCGTCCTATGTACACATACCTCAGCCTCTGCTGTGGAACTCTGCAGCTCCTCCAGGGTTACCTTAGGTCTCTGTGCTGCCTCTCTGATTAATGCCCTCCTTGCCCGGTCTGTGAGTTTTGGTGGGCGGACGTCTCTTGGCAGGTTTGCTGTTGTGCCATGTTCTTTCCATTTGGTTATGATAGATTTGATGGTGCTCCTGGGGATCATCAAAGATTTGGATATTTTTGTATAACTTAACCCTGACTTGTGCTTCTCAACAACATTGTCCCTTAATTGTTTGGAGAGTTCCTTGGTCTTCGTGTCAGTGTTTGGTTAGTGGTGCCTCTTGCTTAGGTGTTGCTCACAGGTGGACATAATTTCACTAATTATGTGACTTCTTAAGGTAATTGGTTGCACCAGAGCTTTTTATGGGCTTTATAACAAAGGGGGTGAATAAATACGCACATACCAATTTTCTGTTTTCTATTTCTAGAAAATAGTTTTATGTATATATTTTTCTCATTTCACTTCACCAACTTAGATTATTGTGTCCTGATTTATCACATAAAATTCAGATTAACAAAACATTGAATGTAACAAAATTGGTAACAAGTCAAGGGGGGTAGAACTTTTGCAAGGCACTATATATATATATATATATATATATATATATATATATATATATATATAAACTGCCCACATGCTACTACATTCCTGCAACCAATCAGGTTGCAGGGGTCCTCCCCCTTCAAATCAATGGAAAGGTTTTTGTTAGACTGCTTATATTTCCAGTTTGAAGGGAACACACCTTGTAATGAGTTTAGCCGAAAATTCAGGTTTCTGCTCTCTTGCAATGTAGACCAGTGACCTTCTGGTGTGGTGCTCTATGTATTGATCAAAACACAAATATTAACCCATAACAAATCTATCTGTGCTCTCATGGAATGCTGGACCTACTTAAAACAGGTCAGCTATGGGTTAATTGTTCAGTGCAGTGTAAACTGAGTCTAGGGGAAAGCTGTCATCATTCATAGTCTTCCACATAGAGAATCACACTACACACACTACACTCAGCAATCTGTTATTACCCATGCAACAGCCTGAAGGCAGAATAGTCTTGTATGTATGTTTAAAACTTTAGATTTTTTTTAGCTGTAATTAAAAATAAATAGATAATTTTAACATACAATCTTGCACTTTTTCACCCCATGAAGAGCACTTACACCCCATCCTGTAAGGCGCTCACGCGACACTGTGCCACATGCACAGTACAGAGGTAGAGTGAGGATTCCTTCATGTTGGTTTTCTTATTGGTTTTCACACTTTTGCAAGTCAGAATTTGCAAGTGGAAAACAACAGCACAAGTTGAGGCTAATACTCTTATCTTTGAAAGTAAGTTGAAAGGCCACTGTTGTTTATGAAATATGGACAAGCTTACAACAGCTATGTGTGTGAAGTAGTTAAAAAAATATTAACTTTAATTGATTCTGCTTGTGTTAAAGGATTGCTAGTCTACCTGCTGTTTGTGGGAGGGTTACTTAGTTCTATTGTCTAGAGGTAATTTGCGGTGCCAGTCTTTCAAAAGAACTGGATAGAGATTGTATCTAAATTTATGGTTCCACCTATTCCTCACAGGTTCCTAATTTTGTTTAAGGTATATCTAAGTTTCCTGATGCTTACCTTTTTCTTTATCTAACACATGCTGCTTATATCAGAAATATACCTTACATTGAGTAATTCTATGCACATACAGATTTAATTTATTTAAATGTAAAACGTGTTCACCACACCCCCAGAACTGCTTACATAGGCACGGTGTACCTACCAATAAAAACACTGCATTCAAATATAGATTTAACTCTTTACTAACCTTCAAGCCAGCAGCAGGTCAGTGCAGGGATCTACAGATCAGTGTTTGACTCTTCCTACTTACTTCTACAAGAGGACTACACATCCCATGATTCCTTCCTACACAAACTGCCATCATTGTTTGTTACATTGTATTAAAATATGTAGATGGCTGTGATTGGCCAAATTATGATTTTTAAACTCATTTTAGCAGAGATTTTCAGGGTTGTCAACTCACAAAAGCTGCTGCTTGCAAACTCAAGATATTTAGCAAACATCACGGTGAGTTTGTTAATGTTTATTTTAGTATTTTTCATACAAAAAAATGTTTTCATACACTACTGATTCTCCTCTATCAAATGCATTTATGATCCAGGAAACTTAGATATGTCTTTAAAAACAAAGGCAACATATATGCTTCAATTATGTTATATTTTAATATTATAGTTAAAATTAAAGCTTTCATTTAATTTACAATTTAAAAAAATATATTTCCCATTATGACTTCATGTTCTCCATAACAGTATATTATAAATGATACTCCAGTTGTCATTAAATGTTGGGCATTACTTTTATATATATTTTATCTTATATAATATAGATATTATATTAATGGACAACTATAATTAAAAAAGAACAGTGGTCCTTCAATACTGCATCTATGTATTTATATATACTGTTTGATACACCATTCATATTTGGTGGCAGTGAGCTCCATCACAGTGAGCACATTAGTGACATCACCTCTTGTCTGCAACACTTGGCTTTATCCCAGTTAATCTGATTATCACTGCCCCATGTCTAGGTGATCACACTATCCTGGGCAGTGCCTTACTATTACCTCCTACTATTGTGTCTGTGACTATAATCACTGAATATATACTATATTAGACACCTGCCAGGGCATAATATCCATAGATAAATGCCATCCAGGACAAAGGGCTATTATCCATGCCATTAAAATGCATGCAGAACCTTTATCCACATACAGAAAATGTTGTTGTCATAAGAAAACTCTTCATCTATGTTTTATTTGGCTTTCGCAATCAATAATAAGCCACCTTCTCATTGTCCTGAGCACATATATGAAGCAGGTGTACTGCACAGGTCTGTTCCTTGACATTCTAAGTTGCTAATGTAACAGGAGCTGGCTGAGAAGGACTGTCAATCATGCAAGTCCTGAAAGGAACATAAATAATTACACTATTCATATTCTCCTGCCATTCCCTGCAACACTATTTTAGCTTGTACCTTTTGTTTCTCCAGACACATCAGAAAAGCTGCTTTATGTTGTGTGGTCAAAGAAGTAGTAAAGGACATTTTTTCTCAGAAAAAGTGTAGTTTGTGCAAATGTCTATTAAATGTCAAGTGAAATATGTCACTAAACAAGGTGTTTATATATATATATATATATATACACACACACACACATGCTTATATCTCTGTGTGTATGTGCATACATATATATATATATATATATATAGAGAGAGAGAGAGGTAGAGAGAGAGAGAGAGAGAGAGAGAAAGATGGATAAGAGCCAACAGTACAGTCCCCTGGGGATTCCTCCCTTGTGTGTGTGCTTATAGTATATTGAATATTATTAATTGATAATACAGTAATATGCCTAAAATACACCATGAAATTTGCTATATCTATCTATCTATGTCTATCTATGTCTATCTCTGTATCTATCTATCTATCTGTCTGTCTGTTTGTCTGTCCATCCATCCATCCATCTATCTGTCTGCCTGTTTATCTATCCATCTATATCTCTATCTGTCTGTCTGTCTGTATGTATGTATCTATCTATCTATATATATGTCTGTTTATCTATCTATCTATCTATCTATCTATCTATCTATCTATATATGTCTATCTATGTATATGTATCTATCTATCTATATATGTCTATCTATGTCTATGTATCTATCTATCCATCTATCTATCTATCTATCTGTCTATCCATCCATCCATCCATCCATCCATCCATCTATCTATCTATCTGTCTATCTATCTATATCTCTATCTGTCTGTCTGTATGTATGCATATATGTATGTATCTATCTATCTATCTATGTCTGTATCTATCTATCTATCTATCTATCTATCTATCTATCTATCACTATATATATCTATATAAGAGATATAAGGAAAACTGCATACTGGGAAGCCAATGTGTCCGAGCCTTAGAGGATGCAATCTGTAATGCACTGCTTGTGTGCACATACATTAATCTCAGCAGGGGAGGCTAGTGTTTTATTCTTGCACTGAAGGCATCATATGTGCCTTTGCACTGAGCGTGTATGGTCCTTCCAGGACCTGCACATTAGTACTGAGGACGGTGTTTGCGCGCTCCCGCGCATATTAGTAAGTGACAATTTCAGGGCTCTGCACCTCCCCTTTCACACTCAATCTGACTCGTAAAGTTTCAAATTTTCCAAAGCTGATGATGAGAGAGCGCAGCCATGGAGGGATATGGGAGGGCAGACATCTGTGAGCAGGGGCTTGGAGAGTTCCTGGCTAGTAGCCATGCATAGCATATAATGCACCTGGGCCAGTGCTGGCCATCATCTGCACCCAACATGAGTAGCATCCAGCTGTGTGATTTGGTGAGGCACAGAGGATGCAGCCTGGAGGAGGCAGGCAGTACTTAGTGTGGAGCAGGGAGCCATTCATCTGGAGATCAATGTCCTGTCAGTGCTGAGGCTGCTGTTTGGCTGCTGGATGCAACTTTGCCCCACACCATCCGACCTATATTATCTACCCACACAAGATGACTGGGGGCATGTGCACATGTAGCTCTGTCCTAATCCTGTGAGGCTGTGCCCCATGTCTGTGCCCCTTTGTCTGGACATGAGCAGGGAGCTGTCCAACTTTTCAGCACCGTCTGTGCATTGAGCTCGTGCCTGGATCCAGGTAAAGTTCTGCTGATACCCTGAGATCTGCTGGATATTACAGGATGGATACAGAGGGCAGCCAAGTGATAAACAGCACCAGCTGCAGCAGCAATGGGAGCAGCACTGGGGACCACAAGGCACCAAAACATCTGTGGAGACCAGAGCAGCAGCATCGCCAGTACCAGGCTCTGCATCAGCACCAGAGCTTCCTCCAGCACCAGCAGCAAGAGCATCTCCCAGACCCCCCTCACCCCATCCTCCTAGCACAAGCAGCCCCCCAGATCTTCCCTGTCCTTCAGCCCCAGTCCCCTCCCCACCCTCAGCTGCCAGCCCAGACTCACCCTCTGCTGTCCTACCAACTCCAGCCCCAGCCGGCTCCCCACTGCCCCCCTGCCCCCTCCCGGAGCAGATACTCCAACAGCAGGGTGAGGCACCGAGGCTTCTCTGATACCGAGAGGTACCTGCACTGCCCAGCCATGGACCGCTCCTCATATGCTGTGGATACTGGACACCGACCTGGGCTCAAGAAATCCCGCATGTCCTGGCCATCCTCCTTCCAAGGATTCAGACGGTAGGGCTTCATTCATTGTGTCTTTATCATGATACCCATAGATACCCATGCCTAGCACTGCTGTGTGTGATAGACTGAAGCAGTCTCCTATACTGGTATATGGATGTGTTTATAGGCAGGAGGTCATATATGTGCTATAATAATATCACTAGGTCACCCCAGTCATTGATAGTACATGTTGTTCTGAAGGTATCATTCCCACCCAGACAGCTCCATCCCAAAATATAAAGGTGTCATTCCCACCCAGACAGCTCCATCCCAAAACATGAAGGTGTCATTCCCACCCAGACAGCTCCATCCCAAAATATAAAGGTTTCATTCCCACCAGATAGCTCCATCCCAAACATGAAGGTGTCATTCCCACCCAGACAGCTCCATCCCAAACATGAAGGTGTCATTCCCACCCAGACAGCTCCATCCCAAAATATGAAGGTGTCATTCCCACCCAGACAGCTCCATCCCAAACATGAAGGTGCCATTCCCACCCAGACAGCTCCATCCCAAACATGAAGGTGTCCTTCCCACCCAGACAGCTCCATCCCAAAATATGAAGGTGTCATTCCCACCCAGTCAGCTCCATCCCAAACATGAAGGTGTCATTCCCACCCAGACAGCTCCATCCCAAAACATGAAAGTATCATTCCCACCCAGACAGCTCCATCCCAAACATGAAGGTGTCATACCCACCCAGACAGCTCCATCCCAAAACATGAAGATGTCATTCCCACCCAAACAAATCCATCCCAAAACATGAAGATGTCATTCCCACCCAAACAGCTCCATCCCAAAACATGCAGATGTCATTCCCACCCAAACAGCTCCATCCCAAAACATGCAGATGTCATTCCCACCCAAACAGCTCTATCCCAAAACATGGTGTCATTCCCACCCAGACAGCTCCATCCCAAACATGAAGGTGTCATTCCCACCCAGACAGCTCCATCCCAAAACATGAAGATGTCATTCCCACCCATACACCTCCATCCTAAACATGGTGTCATTCCCACCCAGACAGCTCCATCCCAAACATGAAGGTGTCATTCCCACCCAGAAAGCTCCATCCCAAACATGAAGGTGTCATTCCCCCCCAGACAGCTCCATCCCAAAACATGAAAGTATTATTCCCACCCAGACAGCTCCATCCCAAAACATGAAGATGTCATTCCCACTCAAACAGCTCCATCCCAAACATGAAGGTGTCATTCCCACCCAGACAGCTCCATCCCAAACATGAAGGTGTCATTCCCACCCAGACAGCTCCATCCCAAAACATGAAGGTTTCATTCCCACCCAGACAGCTCCATCCCAAAACATGAAGGTGTCATTCCCACCCAGACAGCTCCATCCCAAAACATGAAGATGTCATTCCCACCCATACACCTCCATCCTAAACATGGTGTCATTCCCACCCAGACAGCTCCATCCCAAACATGAAGGTGTCATTCCCACCCAGAAAGCTCCATCCCAAACATGAAGGTGTCATTCCCACCCAGACAGCTCCATCCCAAAACATGAAAGTATTATTCCCACCCAGACAGCTCCATCCCAAAACATGAAAGTATTATTCCCACCCAGAAAGCTCCATCCCAAAACATGAAGATGTCATTCCCACTCAAACAGCTCCATCCCAAACATGAAGGTGTCATTCCCACCCAGACAGCTCCATCCCAAACATGAAGGTGTCATTCCCACCCAGACAGCTCCATCCCAAAACATGAAGATGTAATTCCCACCCAGAAAGCTCAATCCCAAAACATGAAGGTGTCATTACCACCCAGACAGCTCCATCCCAAAAAATGAAGGTGTCATTCCCACCCAAACAGCTCCATCCCAAAACATGAAGGTATCATTCCCACCCAAACCGCTCCATCCCAAAACATACTTTCCAGCCAATGAGCCTTAATGTTTTGCTATTCAAACTGGTATATGGGGATACCAAATACCCAGCATGGAATGGAATTGGCACCCCAGCCCAGTTTTAATGGAACTAGACAGAGAAATACAACCTTTTGAGTAAATACCTAACTAGTTAATCAAAAACTTAGTGATCAAGTTTCATCCTTTTTAAATGTTCCAATAACACAATCTAGTTTACCATACAGTTACATTGATGTGTTACAGAAGAGCATACATGTTGTGTCCTTTTATATGTCATAAAACACAATCTAGTTTTCCAATACTGTTACATGGAGATGTTTAGACAGAAGATGATATATTTGTCCAATCATTTAGTGTGGAAGTCATATGATAATGCCAGTTGGTTACCCCAGTCATTGATAGCACATCTTGTTCTGAAGATATCATTTCCACCCAACAGCTCCATCCCAAAAAATGTCACCCTACACCCATTGTAACAGATGAGCCTTAATATTTGATATAGCTATATACCAGGTTGAATAGCAAGCACCCACTATGCGATGGCATTGTCACATAAGCCCAGTCTTAATGGTAACTAGACAGAGCAACACAAACCCTTTGTGTATATACCTAACTAGTGAATCAAAAACTTAGTGAGCATGTTGTGTCCTTTTATATGCCACAAAACACTCTCTAGTTTTCCAGTACTGTTACATTGAGGTGCTAATAGACAGCAGATGATATATGTGTCCAATAAAATAGTTTGGGAGACATATGATAATGCCAGTGGGTTACCCCAGTCATTGATTGTACATCTTGAAGGTGCCATTCCCACCCAAACAGCTCCATCCCAAACATGTCACTCTCCACCTATTTTTCCAATAATGTTTGATATCCCCATATACCAGGTTAAATAGCAAAACACCCAGTATACAATGGAACTGGCACCCAGGCTTAATAGTACTACACAGAGCAATTTGTGTATATACCCAACCAGCTCATCAAATCAAATGTATTGTGTAATCACCTATCTGGAAAGTAATTTTTAATTGTGCTTGAAATAAATGAGTTGTTTTTCGCTGTGGCAATAAAGGATTACCATTTAGTAGCCATTGAATTAATTGTCTGATCATTCCATTCTGAGTTGACCTGTATCTTGTTCAAGACAGATTTGCTCATTAAATGAAGGGCCGTCATTGGATTGCCCATTATCACAAATGACAAGCAAACAGTGACCCTTAGTTGTGTTCAATACACCCTGAGTATTCATATTGTGCTGAGTCTTGCTATGATCTAGTAATTGACAGTGGAAGGAATGGGAAGTGCGACGTCCCCTGTGTGATTTGTCAGGATTTTTTTGTTATCCTCATTTCAATGCATGCAAGGATTTGCACAAGTGGCCATTTACTAATTATCTGCAAACCCAGAGGGGCTAAACTGTCAATATTTAACTAAAACCTGTTCTTTTTTGCTGCTTTAAAAAAAAAAAAAAAATCAATAAAATGATTATTTTGCATTATATTAATCCAGGTTTGTGTACATGATTCGTCATCCCTATAAACTGTATTCATTTGAATGCCAATATTCTTTTCAATGATTGGTTTTATATATTAAACTGTTGCTTATTTTAAAATATGATGGGTATATACATAACTTTGATTATGCTTTTGGATTATTAAATGATGGTTGTAGACAGTTATTTAAAATATATTATTTTGATAATCTACACTAAATGGCAATTTTTATACAATATCAAAAAACATAATTTTTCCTCTCCGTTATTATCATTTAATATAAAATTATACTTCAATGTAATCTACCATTTTGGTTTGTGATGATCAGCTTTGGTTGGGAGGAAACTTTGAATGCAGATTAAGCTAATATATGCAAAGTGGGATTGTGACATCATCAACTGCCATTGTTTGTAAGAGGACTAAGGGAAAGCTCCTTAGTTTATAAAGAGATGCTTGTTGATTATTATTGCCTATTAAATTATGTATTTTATTACTATGTCTACACTGTAAATCGCCCCTTCCTTTATTATGCCCTAAGATTTCTATCCTATCTATCTATCTATCTATCTATCTATCTATCTATCTATCTATCTATCTATCTATCTATCTATCTATCTGTCTGTCTGTCTGTCTGTCTGTCTGTCTGTCTGTCTGTCTGTCTCTGTCTCTGTCTGTCTATCTATCTATCTATCTATCTATCTATCTATCTATCGCTGTAGCTATCTATCTATCTATCTATCTATCTATCTATCTATCTATCCCATTGAAGACCTACCAGTTTTGCTTTTTACATTACTTCATCTTGAATCCTATTAAAACATAATTTCTGCTTACTGTAGGTTGGCTATTTTTCCCACACACTATAACTTGCTTTCAGTGTCTTACGTTTCTTTTATGCCTTGTGTTTTATAAGAAGTGCACGGTAGTGGTAATATCCTTAAGATGACAAGATGACATATTTATGGCGGCAATCCAATAATATCTGAGCACCAAGACTTTCATTAATCAGAAATGCCTTCTGGCTCTTTTTATATTAACATACACATCTGCATCTCTTGATTATGTATGTATTTATGTATAGGCAACACTATAATATCCATTATCTAATCAAAGGGGGTGTGATTTCTATTTCCAGCTCTAATTCAATTGGCCGCAGTTATTGATCTCTTTCATTGGCTTAGTGTGAGTGATGGATTTGTATAATACAGAGATTTGTCCGGGTGGTGAATGAACTGTGTCTTTGTTCAGAACCAATGTGATAACCAATAATATAGAGCAGGGATAAGCAAGCCCGGTCCTGGAGAACCCCACACGGGTCTGTATTTGAGGATATCCTTTCAGTGCACAGATGAGTTAATCAGGATGGCGAAAGAAGTGATTCATTCACCTGTACGCAGCAGGGATACCCTCAAATCCTGGCCGGTGTGGACTTGCCCACCCGACAGAGGAAGTCTGCGCTATTTATAAAGGAGCTGTGTATAAAATGGTATATTTCTGCCTGGGCACATTTTCAGAGGGCAGTATAGGGACATGGAGTGTGCTCATGCTCATAAATGCCTATATATAGTGATATATGTGTCTGACTATGTATATACATAAATGCAGATAAACAACGCAAGGGAAAAGAGTAGTGGGGACTGGGATGTGGTGGCACACAAATCTAAACTGGCTTAGGGCACTTACTATTTGTTGTTTTTCAGTCGTTCAGTCGAGTCTGACACTCTGTGATTCAATGGACTGCAGTACGTCTGGCACAATTATCTCTCTGGTTGTGCTTATCCATAAAGTTTCTTAGAAAGATACTGTAGTGGGTGACAGATCCTTCTCCAGTGGACCCCAATTTGTCTTACCTCTCTACTATGACCTGCCCATCTTGACTGACCCTATATGGTATAGCTCACAGCTTTATTGAAATACACAAACCCCCTCATCACGGTAGTGATCCAAAAGGCGCCCTTACTATAGATATAGATATACTATAGATACTATATATATATATATATATATATATATATATATATGCTCTTTTAAAGAACTAAACTTTATAATGGGAAAACATTTTTTAGAAAGGTAAAAAATACAGATTTTAAATGGACACCGAACAATGGTTTTCATGTATGTAAGAGTACATTTTAAATACAAACATTTTTTTTTTTCATGAAAACATTAATAAGTAACTGAAAATGTACAGAACATACCGCCTTATGCCGTAAAGTCTCTTTAGCAGACAAGTATGTCTCATACATCTATATTACTGCTCATTGGCTGACTGGAACAAGCGCCCTAGTGCAGTTAAACATTTGAATTGGATTGTTGTGCTCTGAGAGCATCACTTAAAAAAAAAACGCACACACATGTACAGATGAAACAAAGCAACACATTCTTTTCATGCTCCTTTAATTTGGTAACAATATATATACTAGCGAATTGCCCGTCAAAAAATGACGGCAATGAAATTGTAAGTGAGCTAATGGTGTCTGGTGTATAATAAAATAAATAATAGATTAATAAAGTAATATACTTTACCTATTTTGAAGTAATATATGCAGGAAGCATTCTGTTGAAGAGCTGGCAATCTGTTTTGATGTTCCTGCAGCATTAGTGGTGTGGAGCTGCTGTGTATCCGTAGGTGTTTGGTGGTGTTTTCGGGGTTTATGGTGTTGTTTTGCGTGGTTAGGGTCCTTTAGCCTCGTTTTCGTTTTGTTCGGCAGGCATTTTTTCTCTCGCTAAGGTGATTTTTGGGTGTTTAAACTCCGAAATTTGTACTTAAATCGAGGTGTAACTTTACTTGCAGAGGTCCTAGTTGCACCACCTTGCTGTGGGTAAGCTTTTTATATGTTTGTTGTGTGTATGTGTTTTATTGTGTTTCTAATGTTTTTGGGGGCGCACGGGTTGCGTCATTGTTTTCGGATGTCGTATGTCTTTTTCGGGAATTCCGTAGGAGATCCACAGTTGCTGCTTTGCGAGGGCCGCGGGCTCGCTATGCGAGCCCACAAGTGTTAGCAACAGCTTGCATGCTCACAACTATATATGTGATATATATATATATATATATATATATATATATTTATATATATATATATATATATATATATATATATATATATATACAGAATACATATCACTACCTACAGTAAGATAGTTATATGATTATAAATATATATCTATACATAAATATATATACAGTAGATACTAAATTTTAAGGGGCATATATAATATATATATATATATATATATATATATATATATATATATATAAAACTATTTTTACAGTGGGTAATTATATTAATATAACCTAATGTTTTAAAATGTTGTTGTATGTTGGCAGGTTTTATTTATATCATGTCTAATCTGTGTGCACATTGCAATATTTGCACCTACAGCACAACGTCACTATGTGATTGTCTTTTGAGCTGTAAAGCTGCATATCCCATGGGTTTAGTTAAGTTGCCACATTAATTTGTACACCACTGATTCGTTGATCCAGACTCCAGAGACTGGTTAACCTTCTTACTTGTAAAAAAAAATTAGATTTTTCCATGAAGTCGAGTTTCAGAAAGAATTATTATATATGATAGTGCGAGATAATTAAATACAAGAATGTGCATTTATTGTTATGAACTTGTACAATTAGCATATTAATTACAATCATCACAAGAAGCCGGAGTTTTAGTTTTCAAGGAGCTGAGATTAGTGAAGTGTCCTTTCTGAGACATTGGCAACACATGTAGCAATTTCATAATGAGTAGAATAGCTTTTTATGAAATCCTTACTCAATACGACTCTTAGTTATGGATATTGATCTGTAGTGCTCAACCTGTCCTTCAGATGGATGCCTATTTAAAAATGGCACATTGTTGAATTTATGCCGGGGGATTAATGATGGCTATCTTGAATTACAAGTACACGCACTGAAAATCAGAAAATGCATTGCTTGTCCGAATGGGACTTGGACTGCTGCGTATTAAATAAAGGGATATATTATTGTTTATTATTATAGTTTATTTGTAACGCGCCAACATATTCCGTAGCGCTAGACATTGGTTGGGCTCAAGGCAAAACAATAGCAATCTTAACACGTTGCAAACAATGGAGGGCCCTGTCTTTGAGTTTGGAATCCAGTGTCCAAATAGCTTTTTCCCAAAACACCATGCACGATTGAAAACTCGCAAACCTCCAATCTAACTTTAAATAACTCTGTACAAACTTGTCATCTTAAAAAATGCAATGAGATATAGAATAGTGGTGGTTGTGGTGATAAACAATTTTGATGTTCAGTGTTTCAGTCGTGCCTGACTCTCTGTGACCTATGGATTGCAGCACTCCAGGCACATCGTTATGTCTCTGGCTGTGCTTATCCATAAGGTTTTCTTGGCATAGATACTGGAGTGGGTTGACCTCTCTGCAATGACCTGCCCATCCTTGGTGATCCTACATGGTATAGCTTAGACATATATATATATATATATATATATATATATATATACAATAGATATAGAGCAGCAGGTGATTTATTTTTGTTGTTTAGTCATTTGGTTGGGTGTGTCCGACTCTCCATGACCCTATGGACCACAACATGCCAGACACAATTATGTCTCTGGTTGTGCTTATTCATAGGGTTTTCTTGGCAAAGATACTGGAGTGGGATGCCAGTTCCTTCTCCAGTGAACAGCGTATTTTTTTACCTCTCTGCTATGACCTGCCCATCTTGGGTGACCCTACATAGTATAGCTTAAAGTTTCACTGAGGTACACAAGCCCCTTCACCACGACAAGGAAGCGATCCAGAAGGGGTAAACAACCATATATATCTCTAAAATACTTTTTTATAATAAGGCTGTTGTATGATATGAAGTTTCAGTGTTGGCAAAACTGCATTTATTTACAATTTAGCCATGATATACAAATATCTCATATGCATATTCATCTGCTGCAATGCTACAGTGATTTCAGGCTGCTTTTTCTAGCTCTTTAATGGTAAACTTGCGTTACAACATGACACATCTTTACTGCAACCCACTCATAATTTGGAAATAAAGGCTGTGCCTTTACATTATCTAATTAAATAAGCTTTTAGCTTCTAAATCATGTTACTTTACATTATACTATTTTATTTCAAATCTGACTTGGTGATCTCTTTTGCCAATAAAATAAAAAAAAATATTTGAGACATCGTTCATGTTGCATTGTGTGTCTCCATTTGTCGGTGGCCTTTATCTGACTTCCACTTACAAATAAAAGGTGAAAGTATTTATACAAAGTAAATGGAATTTGCAATAACATATCACATAGAAAGGATATGGATGTGTGACAAATTCAGTAAATATGTTACATTATATCTCATATATTAATAACTTTTAGATTCATGTTTAAACAGATTATGCAGCAAAGCTATAATATATATGTCGGTTATCTAAACTAATAATTCTAGTGCAATGGCGTCCATTATCTTTTTGGCTTTCTGCAATTCTTATGCTTTACTTAATTAACAAGTTAAAGAAACTGTCCATGTTTATCATTTTTAAAGAGACACTGCCACAAATATTATTTTGTGCTGATCATCTTTTGACAGAGGGAGAGGCTATAAAGTGTGTCATTGTATATAACTGATAAGAAAATCAGAAAATAACTTGTTCCATAAATCGTTACCTTACTGCTAAGAAAAACAAGTAATGTAATCTTTCTTGAAGGAGCACTGCAGTTCAAGAAGAAATACACTTGTTTGTCAAGTATGTACCAAACAAACAATATTAGCAGCTGTTTAAATCACACACATGCAATATTTGTTTTGAAAATCTGAGTTTGTTTATGGGTATATGAATCCATTTTGTGCTTGTTAGATTACTTCCTCAGAGCAGAATCATGAGGTTGTGTGTTTTGGCTATCAGTTGAAGGAGTGGTGGGGAAGGAGGGAACAGAGGGCCTTTGTTAAGATAATTGGATATAACAGAAATTTACACTACATCCTTTCCCCCTATCCGTCTCAGAAGTAGGCTCCTTGCTTCAGGAAATGCAACCATAATGCTCCAAAAATGTAAACGCCCCTCACACACACATCAAAACTAGATATAGGACATTTTCATGCTTTTATTATGCTCTTTGTTAGACTTGAAGTTTTCAAGCAAATATTTTATGT
Organism: Discoglossus pictus; assembly: GCA_027410445.1. Classification (NCBI taxonomy): domain Eukaryota; kingdom Metazoa; phylum Chordata; class Amphibia; order Anura; family Alytidae; genus Discoglossus; species Discoglossus pictus. The sequence continues at coordinate 512,164,052 of CM050163.1, forward strand.
TCATTCTGCAGTGGTCGTTTAATGTTATAATGCTATCCAATATATAATCAAGTTACTTTTTTTTTTTCTAACTCAAATAGAAGCTGCCGAAAGTTCAAGCTGCGATGTTGAGGCGCAAGAGGTCAGATAGCAGGGTTTTCAAAATCAAATCAAAATCAAAATATTGATTATTTTCAGAAGTAATTGCCCTTTAAACAAGACAATCCATTTAAACTCAATAATGATAATTGGATAAGGCAAAAGAAATGCAATAGTACCAAATGTAGCTCATTTATTAATCCCATCCAGAATCAGGCCTTTTAGGAGTAATCTCAAATCAACCTATTCCTATTTAGATCTGCAAAAAAATTGTTTAGCTCAAAATAACTTCTCAAGATAAAGTTCAACGTAGTATTCAACACTGCTGAAAAAAATGGAAGAATCTAGTCTGCTTCTCCTAAACAACACACAGTACGGGTGAAATGGAGTGGATTCTGATGACCAAAGGGGTAGGAGGTTGATTGACAGATGCAGTGTTGTGTGTTTTTATGGGGTGGAGTAAAGACAGTTGAACAAAAAGCAACAAAGGGGCTCTTTCATGAAAGTAGGTGGAGAAAATAACCCACTTAGTGGCACTGAGGACACATAATAAAAGATTTATAATCACTAATATAATAGTCATAAGTCTGTAACGCTCCGTAGGAGCGAACACACTTACTTCCTAAGACAGAGGAAGACACGGGGAGAGAAGAGGGTTGGGGGAGGAAGAGGAAGGGGAGGAATAGGGGACGAAAGAGGGAGGGCAAGGGGGGAGACACAGGGGAGGCGGGAAGACACAGAGGAGGGAAGAGGGGGAAGAGACATGGTGGGAGAGACAGAGAAGAGGGGGGAATAGACACAGGAGAGAAGTGGAGAGACAAAGGGGAGGGAGAAGGGGGAAAGAGACACAGGGGAGGGAGAAGGGGGAAAGAGACACAGGGAAGGGAGAGGAAGGAAAGAGACACAGGGGAGGGAGAAGGGGGAAAGAGACACAGGGGATAGAGGGGGGAAAGAGACACAGGGGATGAAGAGGGTGGAAAGAGACACAGGGGAGGGAGAGGGGGAGAGAGACACAGGAGAGCGAGAGGGGGAGGAAAGAGACACAGGGGAGGGAGAGGGGGAAGAGATTCAGGGGAAGGGGGTTGGGGGGGGGGAAATAAAAATAATTTCCTGTCATTTATGGCAGGCAAACGACTAGTAGTATAGCAGGGCTGAGGGGGGTGGAACCACCTCAGAAATTGGCACATCATGTGTCCTAGGAGTGGGACCAAATACATTAGTGCTCACAAGTTTACTTAAAGTGACCGGGAAGGTTTCTGTATTTCACTAGGAAAATAATATACATATGTATCTTTTGTGTACTTTTAACTTATTAGTATTAGTGTTTCTAATTAATTTGATGTACTTTTATTTTATAAGGAACTGCTTAAAGGTTCTGTTTTTCTGCCTAAAATCATACAAACAGTACCTACTAGGGTCTGCCCTCTGTAGCTCATGAAGTCACAGATAGTTGGTCACTGATTGGCTAATTTGATACACTATCAGCAGAGTGTTACCAATAGATGGTCACTATGAGACACTGCTCACCCAGTATGACCGTACTGTGGCTACCCAGGCCAGTCCCAAGCAGGTTACTATTTGTATGATTTTACACAGAAAAAAACAGAGCTTTAAAGCATGTCTTAATAAAACAAAGTATATAAAAGTAAATTGACACCTAGATAGTTTATATTCCTAGGGAAAACCAGAAACTTTCCATGGCCCTTTAATTATATTCTGAAAAAATAATTTTATGATTGATAGATTAAACTCACCAAATGTTTATTATGATTTCAAAACGCATGTTTTAAGCATTAGAACATTTAAGAAAAAAAAGAAAAACTGGCAAACACGTGTAATATGTGTCTATCCACAGCTCGTACAACTGTATTTTTTCTGATTGGTTAACTCCGTGATGTATTTAGACGTTATGCTAGTCTCATGTCTGTGACTGAGCTAGTGACTGGAGGGCCCTGGTGCAAAATAATTTGGCTGCCCTCTTTCCAATTTCTCTATATTAGGTAGATGCCTGTAGAGGTCCATAAATGGCAAATATATATGTATGTGAGAAAATGCGCTTTTTGCCAGCAACTGCGGACCTCCCAAAGTTTACTGACTTACGAGAAACAAATACGAGACGCTGGACATAGGAAAAAAACATTACGACCTCGCAAAAATTTGACCTTACCACGCATGAAAACATTAAAAACACAATAAATACACACAAGAAATACATAAAAAGCTTACCCACAGCAAGGGGGGGGGCACCCAGGACCTCGGAAATTGAAGTTCCACCTCAATTTAAGTTGAAATACAAGAGTTTAGACACCCGAAAATCACTTAAGCGAGAGAAAAAATGGCAGCCGAAAAAAATGTAAACGAGGCTACAGGACCCTAAAGACGCAAAACACCACCAAACACATACAGATTTTCCGAAAAGCCGGACGAGATCCAAGAACAAGGACGCAAAATCAGCCACTGCCGCGTACCACACATAAGGCGCCATTTAGGAAGTACACAGCTACCCTAACGGATTTGGCTTGCGCACGCTGCCTATTTACACTACACACTGCACACATTGCTGACACTTACACAGCAGCTCCACAACACTGAAAACACACATTGTATACTGCAGCAACATCAAAACAGATTGTCAGCTCTTCAGCATAATGCTTCCTGCATATATTACTTAAAAATAAGTAAAGTATATTAATTTATTAATGTATTATTTAGTTGATTACCATACACCAAACAGCATTAGCTCACTTACAATTTCATTGCCGGCATTTTTTGACGGCAAGTCGCTAGTTAGTTATAATGATGGGTTTGATGGGTCATTGTGTGGATTTTAGGAAACAAATGAAGAGATGCTATAGGAGACATTGATAACTCCAACATTAGCAGTCTGAATAAATTGTAGGGTGTGGAGTTGGAAGGCTGGAAGGTCAGAGAGAAGAAGGGTGACATAGTCTAGTCAGTAGATAATGAGGTGAGTATTAGAGGAAAGGTCATATTCTGGCAGTAGTGTGAATGACGAAATAACAGGCTTCAGCAACAGCATGGATGTTACAGAAATTATTCAAAAAATATGCTTTTACTCTGGGAAGTAAAGAAGGAAAAATAACAGGATCTTATTAAAATTGAGTGTACTATATCACATACATTGTTCTCAGCAGCACTGGCTTGGCAAATTTTTTTGTTAACGCAACGTTTAAACTGCGGCCTCGCAAAGCGAGGGCCACTATTGCAGCCAGGCAGGGAGCGCCAAAGGCGCTCATTGAGCTAGTGGAGATGAGCGCCATAGTTGCTCATCCCTACGACCCCTTTCGCATTAAGCATCATACCTACAGCCCGCGGGACACCAGAACAACAGAAATCTCAAATACACAATTCACAGTGCGAAACCCGTATCACTTTGAAAAAATTGGCTGAAAAAATTTCAGCCCGTAACACTTTCAAAAGGAAACCGCCACCAAGAGAAATTAAAATACGACCCGCAAAAAAACAAACTTAACGGCCGAACCGCGCATATCCAAAAACACGGAAAATAAAAACGAAAAAAGAAACATACCAAAACCATAACACACAGCATGGGGGGACAGGCAGGACGTCTGTGAGTGAGGTACGCAAATTTAAGTTGAATTTGCAAAGTTTTGCCCCTCGAAAATCGCCTAGGCAAGAGAAAACATGGCAGCCGAAGAGAACGAGGCTACACGAGCCCTAAAGACGCAAAACACTGCCAGGCACATACAACTTTTACCCAGGAACGTACGAGGTACAAAATACACTATTATGAACTTGAAACTGATAACATTACGATTCTAAAATACTGCATTACACAACTAAACAAACGGCCTCGCGCACACAGCCTATTTACACTGCACACTTGCCACATTGCTGACACTTTCTCATCAGGTCACCAACAGTCCAAATGTACATTGTATACTGCAGAAAAACAACCGCGATTGTTAGCTCTTCAGCATATTGATTCCTGGATATATTAATTACAAATTGGTAAACTAAATTCATTTATTGTTTAATTAATTAATTATTTTACTCAGCGCGGAGCTCACCATGAACGGCCAGGGTGCTCAGAGGAGCAAAAGTACACAAGGGGAGAGGCATGCAATGAGCGCCTTTGGCCAAAGGTGCTCAACGCAGGGCTTGCAATAAGCGCTGAAGGTGCTCAGACGACCACAAGTACGTCAGGGGAGAGGCTTGCAATGATCGCTAAAGGCGCTCAGCGCAAGTCTCGCAATCAGCGCCGAAGGTACTAAGGGACTAAAAGCCTTACATTGTGTGGCAAACAGCATTACCTGCCTTACAATTTTATTGCCGTAATTTTTTGACGGGCAAGTCGCTAGTCACATATATAGTTGTAGTTTGTTGGTAACACTATGTTAAAAGTTACAATTTGCGCATGCGCAACGAGCACCTTCGAGGCGCGTATGTGACTGGCTTGACGGGCCTGCCAAAGGCGCTCATTGCGCCTCACACACAGCAAGTGCGGTTGCAAGCTAATTTGATATTTAATTTGCGTTTTTGGGAGGTCTGAAAATGGCTAAGCAAGGAAAAAAATGTCGGCCTTAAAGCCATAAAAAAAAAATGTAAGCCTGTAAATCTGAAACCCATTTTGGGCATGGGGAAAATTAACAATTTCCCATGCCCGCAAATAGTTTCACACCTGTAAATGCAAACAGGAGCACAAAGGAGGGAGGGGGGGGGGAGAAAGACACAGGGGAGGAAGAGGGTGGAAAGAGACACAGGGGAGGAAGAGGGTGGAAAGAGACACAGGGGAGGAAGAGGGTGGAAAGAGACACAGGGGAGGAAGAGGGTGGAAAGAGACACAGGGGAGGAAGAGGGTGGAAAGAGACACAGGGGATGAAGAGGATGGAAAGAGACACAGGGGAGGAAGAGGGTGGAAAGAGACACAGGGGAGGGAGAGGGTGGAAAGAGACGCAGGGGAGGAAGAGGATGGAAAGAGACACAGGGGATGAAGAGGATGGAAAGAGACACAGGGGAGGAAGAGGGTGGAAAGAGACACAGGGGAGGGAGAGGGTGGAAAGAGACACAGGGGAGGGAGAGGGTGGAAAGAGACACAGGGGAGGGAGAGGGTGGAAAGAGACACAGGGGAGGGAGAGGGTGGAAAGAGACACAGGGGAGGAAGAGAGTGGAAAGAGACACAGGGGAGGAAGAGGGTGGAAAGAGACGCAGGGGAGGAAGAGGATGGAAAGAGACGCAGGGGAGGAAGAGGATGGAAAGAGACACAGGGGAGGAAGAGGGTGGAAAGAGACACAGGGGAGGGAGAGGGTGGAAAGAGACAGGGGAGGGAGAGGGTGGAAAGAGACACAGGGGAGGGAGAGGGTGGAAAGAGACACAGGGGAGGGAGAGGGTGGAAAGAGACACAGGGGAGGAAGAGGATGGAAAGAGACACAGGGGAGGAAGAGGGTGGAAAGAGACACAGGGGAGGAAGAGGGTGGAAAGAGACACAGGGGAGGAAGAGGGTGGAAAGAGACACAGGGGAGGAAGAGGGTGGAAAGAGACACAGGGGATGAAGAGGATGGAAAGAGACACAGGGGAGGGAGAGGGTGGAAAGAGACACAGGGGAGGGAGAGGGTGGACAGAGACACAGGAGGAAGAGGGTGGAAAGAGACGCAGGGGAGGAAGAGGGTGGAAAGAGACGCAGGGGAGGAAGAGGGTGGAAAGAGACGCAGGGGAGGAAGAGGATGGAAAGAGACGCAGGGGAGGAAGAGGGTGGAAAGAGACACAGGGGAGGGAGAGGGTGGAAAGAGACACAGGGGAGGGAGAGGGTGGAAAGAGACACAGGGGAGGGAGAGGGTGGAAAGAGACACAGGGGAGGGAGAGGGTGGAAAGAGACACAGGGGAGGAAGAGAGTGTAAAGAGACGCAGGGGAGGAAGAGGGTGGAAAGAGACGCAGGGGAGGAAGAGGATGGAAAGAGACACAGGGGAGGAAGAGGATGGAAAGAGACACAGGGGAGGAAGAGGGTGGAAAGAGACACAGGGGAGGGAGAGGGTGGAAAGAGACACGGGAGGGAGAGGGTGGAAAGAGACACAGGGGAGGGAGAGGGTGGAAAGAGACACAGGGGAGGGAGAGGGTGGAAAGAGACACAGGGGAGGAAGAGGGTGGAAAGAGACACAGGGGAGGAAGAGGGTGGAAAGAGACGCAGGGGAGGAAGAGGGTGGAAAGAGACGCAGGGGAGGCAGAGGGTGGAAAGAGACGCAGGGGAGGGAGAGGGTGGAAAGAGACGCAGGGGAGGGAGAGGGTGGAAAGAGACGCAGGGGAGGGAGAGGGTGGAAAGAGACGCAGGGGAGGGAGAGGGTGGAAAGAGACGCAGGGGAGGGAGAGGTGGAAAGAGACGCAGGGGAGAGAGCGGGGTGGAAAGAGACACTGGGGAGGGAGTGGGTGGAAAGAGACTCAGGGGAGAGAGCGGGGTGGAAAGAGACACTGGGGAGGGAGTGGGTGGAAAGAGACACAGGGGAGGTAGATAAGGGGGGGGGGGGACCCAGGGGAGGGAGAGGGGTCAAAGAGACACAGGAGGGAGAGAGTAGGGAGATGCTCATAATGAGGATAAGAGTGGGGAGAGGCTCGCAATGAGAGTAATTGGGTAAGTTCAAGGCAAAAACAATAACAGTATTAACACATTGCAAAGGATGGAGTCCAGTGTCCATAGTGCTTTCCCCAAAGCTTCCTGCAATATTGAAAACTTGCAAACTAACAATCTAAATATTGTACAATATTTGTCTATGAAGAGTTTCTATGGCTCCTATAAAATCTACCTGACTCCTAAGTGCTAGATATTTTTGTCTACCCCTGCTCATGTCTATATGTATATGTAAATTAAATCTGCTTCATCTGCCCTCCCCTTTAAAGCACAGTCTAGGCTGTTTGTGGAATGAAGTGGGATAGCAGTATATAATGGATACAAATAAAAATAAAGAAAATCAAAAATACACCAAATGCTGTTAAAACCATCAAGAATTCCACCACAAATCCTGAAAAAAATAATTATAATAGAGAAAGCAATGCACAAAGTGTATAAGAACCAAAAACTATGAGTATATATACATCAATAAAATAAGATAATTTAATGTGTATTCATTTATAAGAAATTTTCATGTTAAACCTAATTTTTAGTTCATTAATTAACATTAAAAATACAAATGCAAAACAGCGTAAAATGAAATAGTTAGCCAGAAAATCTAATTTAACAATACAGTTTACCTTGTTAATGGAGATTATGCGAGCCTTGAATGAGGTGGGCATGTTTACACCAATGGCAATTAATGAGGTAAACTGTATTTTCTAGCTTTACTGCATTTTTTAATCTTAATGGTGAACAAAAATAGCATTAATGTGAAAAGTGTGTACCCTGGGCCTTTAACTTACTAATGAAATTTAAAACAATGCATAAATGTGAATTGGTTACTAATATAAATAAAAATACTTGTAATAGGACAAATCTAGATTCCCTTTAAGTGAAACTACCATAAAGATATATGGAAGTTTTCCTGTTTTTAATATTAAAATAAACTACCTAAGTGTGCGTTTGCATATCTAAACATTATTGTATTAACACACACCTAAAAGCTCTGTTTTCATTCACTCAAATCGTCCAATCAGCTGTGAGGCCAGACCTTTGCAGGGACTGTGTGGAAGATTTGAGTGAGTGAAAACAGAGATTTTAAGCACTTAATACATGGATTTTTAGATATGCAAACAAACACTTAGGTGGTTTATTTTAATGTTGAAAACAGGAAAACTTTCATATACCTTTAATACAATTACATTGATTACTGAATAATTCCTATATGCTGCTTGTTAAATCTGTTCTTAAAGTACCACTGTAGTGCATTTACAAGAAAAACATGTGTGTTTGTTAGGCTATGCTGTTTTAAATAAAAATAAAAAATTAATATTGTTTCTTACTTTTTACATTGCCTGCTTTCTCCAATTGCCTGAGGGCACGACCATCATAGAGATTGGAAGAAGGCTGGGCTGATGTCACTGGCTTTGCCCTGTGACATAATTTGCTCCACCCCAATGGTATACACAGAGGTAAAAGCTGTACTGTAACCTGCTTGCAGCTGCCCCAATGTTTCCACCCAGTAATAATGAATGAGCCATCATAAACACACCCCTTTTACTGAGTATGCTCTGTCTGGAGCCGATTCTGACTGGTCAGATTTTTTTCTTAGTCCTTCTTCCAGGCAGAGAAGGCCACCCACAGGTAGGTGGGGAAAACTGAAAAGTCAAACATTAAAATATATTATACTTTATTTATTTTATACTGAATACTATTTTTAATAGTCTATACACAAAAAAATAAACATATGAGCTTTACTGGAAAATGCACTTTAGTGGTCCGTTAACACTAGTGGAGTATTGAGGTGATTTAGAATTAATCAATATATTTTTGATAAATCTGGGCCTTTGTGTCTGAAAATGTAGCAGCTCCCTGCTACACAACTAATGAATGTAAGTTTGCGAGTTTCAATCTTGTGAGGTGCTTTATTGAAAGCACTGTGTATGTATGATTGAAAGCTCAATAACAGGGTCTTCCATTATTTTTCATTGTGGGGTTATTGCTTATACTTGTACCTAACCCCTGTATTGCGCTGCAGAATATGTTGGCGCGTTATAAATAATGGATAATAATAATAATAATAATAATAATTGACCTTATAATGGGTGGATAATAGCAATAGCTGAATTTTGAAAGTTGGTTTAGTATTGAATTTTGCTTCTTTTAAATCGCTGAATATCAATTTTATTGATATTGGTGGTGAATGCCTAATTAAATCATCTAGCTCTTGTTGTTGGGGCATCACAGCGGTCTTTTAAGATCTAGATCTTTACGCTCTTGATGTCTCCCAGTACCCTTCCCCTATGCTGAATGAGGCAAGTGAACTAAAAAGTAAACCTCCAGCTCTGTACCATGCACTCAACAGGATGGATCATGTGGATATTAACCCCAAGTTAAGATTTTCTCTAAAAATGCTTTTATGCTCATAGTTTACATTGTGACTAATGCTGGTAGTTTCTTACATTCTTCGAAACCATTCGATTTTTTTTCCTATGATACAATAGTTATTTAATTAGTTAATATTCACACTCTGTTTTTATCCTGTATGTGGAGAGATATAACATTGAAATGCTAGTGTTCATTTAATCTGCCCGATCTACAGAATATTTCAATTAAAGTGATTCCACATCATTATTAAAGTATTTTTGTATGATTACTGCTTGTGTGACCCTGCATTGTATAGTATCTCTGCATGACGTGCAGTATTGTCCTGGTGATTTACAGCTGACCGTTTATTTTTCTCTAGCCCTGCCAGTATACTGTACCTGTTGGGAATATGTCATGAATAATTTTATATCATGACCTTAAATATTGCCTAGTCACATAATACACATATTTGTAGGTCATTCTGTTAGAATTATATAAACCGTTTAATGTTATTTTATTGTAATAGGATAAAATAGAGGGCTAGCAGATTTTACTTGGCAAACAATATGAAAGCAAATGAATAATCTCTTACTATATCATCATGTACATGTACAGGGATAGATAATATAATTAAAAAACTTAACAACATATTAATATGAAGTACATAATAATAAGGATCCTTCTCGACTGCTACCTTGTTGTGGTGAAGGGGCTTGTGTACCTCAATGAAGCTGTGAGCTATACCATGTTGGGTCAGATAAAATGTGAGAGGTCAGATAAAATGTGTTCCACTGGAAAGGGAACTGACAACCCACTCCAGTATTCTTGCTAAGAAAACTGTATAGATAAGCACAACCAGAGACAGATGTGTCTGGCATGCTGCCTCCATATGGTCACTGTGAGTTGAACACAACTGAAGTACTGAACAACAACACACAATAAGGAGTTGTTGCACCCTTGGCCTTCAAAACAACTTCAGCCCTTCTTGCAATACTGTCATACACGTCTTGAACTGTGTAGTGGATATTGCACCATTCTTAAAAAGGAAAAGCCTCCATTACAAGTTTTTCTCCCCTTTTCCCCTTCTGTCAATCCCTCACTTTATCTCCCCATCTCCTCTTTTTCTCCTCCATCCTAAACACTCCCTAATATTCACCAATCACCGCTCTATCTCTCCCTTCACCCTCTGCCCCATCCTTTCTCTCTAATTTTCCCCTCTGCCCAATCCTTGCTCTCTCTCCCCCCCTCTCTGCCCTATCCCGTCTTTTTCTCCCTTCCCCCCTCTGCCCTATCACATCTCTATCTCTCACTAATCCCTCTGCCCAATCCCAGCTCTATCTCTGCCTCCCCCTCTCTGCCTTATCCCGTCTCTATCTCTCCCTTCCCCCTCTGCCCCATCCCACTCTCTCTCCTTTTAATCCTCTGCATAATCCCTGCTCTATCTCTCCCTCCCCCTATCTGCTCTATCCGGTCTCTATCTCTCCCTTCCCCCCTCTGCCCTATCACCTCTCTATCTCTCACTATCCCCTCTGCTCTCACTATCCCCGCTCTATGTCTCTGTTCCTCTCTCTGTCCAGTCCCTGAAATATCTCTTCCTTCCCCCTATTACCAATCCCATCTATCTTGACCCATCACTGCAAAAAGACACTTGCTTGTGAAGTATATTATCAGCAGTAACATTAGCAGATATAGTAACATTAGCAGTAAGCCCTAGACATAACAAAATTTTTTGGGGGGGAATCTGAATTTTTCAAGACTTATTTGAGGGAACAGTGGGGAGGAGGATGTATGGAGAGACCAATCAACTTTGTTCTCCCCCTTTGTAGACCCAGAAGCAGGTTACTTGCATCAGGAAATGTAAGCACTGCTCTCTAGAAACACCCCTCACACACATGCCATCCACCAAAGTATCATGGATGGTCAACAAAGGCATCAAAATGTATTTTTAATACTTAAAAAAAAAACGTAGCGACTTTTTTCTTCTTAATTAAACTCAGACTCAAAGTTTTCAACAATGTTTTTTTCATTGTATGGTCCTTTCGCAAAAATTTTGCAGCTTTCGTGACCAGTGTACCAAGGCAATGACTAATTGTCCTCTTTGGAACTCTGTCAGTTGCCTTATGTTGTGAAATGTCACATATCACAGGGCTTCTGGTTAGACCTCTTTAATAACTGACACATTTTGCTAATTGTCAGTCAAATCAATGATGGCTCACGTTTGCAGCTGCATTGTAACTGCGATTTAGTTATTAATAATACATACATACAGGGCTGGAAAATAAGGTATAATACTGTATTAATTACAAAAATTACAAAATGGCTTTGTTGTATTAGTTATTATGTTTTAATGTGTATAACCATTTATTCAAGTGTAGTAGTCCAGATGTAAAGATTAATATAAGCAAGTTTTGAATGTTTTGTCATTAAAAAAACTTTATTCTTATGTCCACAAACTAACACTAAATGTGGTAAAACCAGCTCATTTCCAGATAGGTATTGATGACATTGAAACAGTCCGGTCAAAATGATAGAAATCGAGCAATGAATATCAATATTAATAAGTTTTACACATTTCTAAATACAATATTGCTTATCATACTGAAATACCTAATTTTGTTAAAATGCCTTTGATGTATTTTATTATTGTATTTTTTTTTCCTTTTAAATAAAAATAAATAATTAAAAAAATCAAGTAATTTAGATCGGTTTGCTGTACCTATAATGAAACAGTACATTGCTACCTAATTGGAAATTAACTGCTCTAATGTTTTGCTCACACAACAAATGTCTCATAAAACCATGTTGAAATACTTTTTGAATTTTTAAAATACGTTCTTAATTCATAGAGAAATCTATAAATGAAATCTCTGTTTACATGAGACTCAGACACACCCCCAGGCAGATCAACAGCAGCAGCTCTGTGCAGAGAGCATAAGCAGAAAGAGAGTTAACTGTTCACAAATTCATCTGTACAGGGAAAGGACTGCTGGAATCCGTTAAAGAGTAAAGTTTGGGGGTTAACCTGTCCTGCTTCATTGCTGTTCACGGAGCCTTCACCTATCGTTGTCGGCAGATGTTGTTAATCATGGAACAGTGAGCAATGTATTTGTAAACAGACCTAAGACTGTAGATTTTTAGCTATTATTTGTGTAATGGAAAACAAAACAATAGATCATTTTAGCATAAAATATATTGCTCTTTCACACCATAAAGAGCACTTATAGTGAGGTAAATGGCCTTTTAAGTAGAGAAAAAAGTCTAGAAAGCATTTAATGGTAAGAAACCTTAAGACTTATTTTATTATTCCAACACTCTGTTATCATTTATTTACTTATTTGTTTCATAACTATTATAATAAGTACTGCATTATACACCTATAATGCAGTACCTATTATAATAGTTATGACACTTCTGTAATAATATTGAATATATCTCACACTTCATCTGTCAATTTCATAAAATTAGAATTTTAATGTATCAGAAGAAAAATAATTAAACAACTTATTAGTATAATTGGCTTCCTTAGAAATATCAAATCACCCTTAAACTAGCTGTCTTGCCTAATGCATCTGGTAAAAAAAATGTGTCATATCGTCAGGAACAAGGAATTGAAGCATATCAGCAACTTATTTCTCACAGTTTGAGTAATGATCAAATTATAATTACTTTGTGGGGGAAGAAAGCAAAGTTATTAAACAGGAATAATTAAATCAAAACCGACCTTTCTACTGAATTATACAAGGAACCCTCTGCCACCAGCCGTGCACTGTACAAATGGTAAGTAAAAAGAATATATGTAGATGTGAAAAAAAGTTATATTTTATACAGTTTTGCTCCTTAGGTGTTTTATTTGGCCTCTGAGCTGCAGGATTTTATCACCAATATCTTAAAAGGTATAAATAAGTTAAATGGATTATGAATGTATTATGAATGCATCTAATAGAAGGGAATCAGTTTATGCAAACATGCTTTTGCATGAAAAAAAAAACCTAAAATAAACATTAATAAACTTACCCTAAAGTTTGCAAATTTCTTCAGTTTTCTGAAAAGCCAAACTAAATTAGAATAAAATTCATAATTTGTTGTGGCCAATCAGAAGCAGGTACAACATTGTTGCAATGTCTGGGAATTCAGTCTCTGCATCATGGGATGTATTCTCGTTGGTTCTCAACACAAGTAATCAAGGAAGCAGCTCAAGCAATGCCGCTCTGGATTTCTGCACTGTGCTGCTGTTGGCTTGATGGCACCTCTGGAGGTGTGGAAACCATTTTTTTTGTTTAAATAAAATAAATCTGTATGTGTATAGAGCGAATCATTTTAATGTATGTGTCTGATATAAGCAGCATGTGTTAGATTAGGAAAAGGTAAAAACAGGTAAACTTAGATATACCTTTAAATAAATAGTCATAACTATTTTTGCAAAGATCTCCAAATAGGCCATGATTTAGGGTTAAGACTGTATGAATACATGTAATGCAATAAGACACTCCACAAAGTGTTGAATACTAATTGTCTCACCTGTACTCACACAGAGTTAAACCTAAATCATGGCTTGGCTGATGTTCTTTGAGAAGACAGTGGGGAATCTTTGCTATAAACTGAAAATATTTATGTTTGTGCCTACGGGATTAAAGAGATTTCTGTATTTTCTGACTTGATCTGCATCAGACATTATCGTTTACTGATTTTCTCATCAGATAACATTTAAATGGCAATCTCTAGGATTGATAGGTTTTAATAACTGGATCTGCCACAAACATTATTTCCTGATTTATTTACCAGGTCACATTTAATGGCAATCCCTAGGAGTCTGCAACCTTTTATAATTAACATACTTTGCCATGTGTGAGAGCAAACATTTAGCAAAGAGCCTGTGTTTAAAATAAAATGTAGACCAGGGGTGCCCAAGCTCAGTCCTGGAGAGACCCACACAATCCTGAATTTCAGTATTTTCCTGCTTTGAACAGTGAGCCAAGCAGAATGACTGAGGTTGTGATTGACTCACCTGTACACAGTAGCAAAATCCAGAAATTCAGGACTGCGTGGGGATCTCCAGAACTGAACTTAGGCACGCCTGTGACAATGACTATAATGGGCATTTGAGGGACATCAATAAATCATAGGCTTGTAAAATACCTTTCCAAAGTGCCACTAATATGCACCTGTAATACTTATGTTTCAGAGGGATGGAGTGAGGGTGACTGCAGGACACTTTCAAAGTTAACATTTAAACTTTATAGATAGTTTAATAGATTAAAGCGACTTGTAAGGCAGGGAATGCTGTTTGGGCAAGACATACATTTTTTGGTGGCCCGAGATCCTTCGGCGCTCATTGCGAGGCTGTTGGTTGTTGTATTTTTTTTCTGATAGGCGCTTTTGCTGTTATTGTTTTGTCGGTGGTGATCTGCTTTTTGCGCTTATTGCAAGTTTTTTTGTGCTATGAGCAGCGTTGGCACTCGTTGTGAGTGGCGCGGTGAATGGGTTTTGTGTTTATTGTGAGAGTTTTTTTTTTCTTTTTGTGTATATGTATTTTTGTATGCTAATGAAATAATTAATAAATTAATAAATTAATATACTTTACCTATTTGGAAGTAATATATGCAGGAAGCATTGTGCTGAAGAGCTGACAATCTGTTTTGATGTTCCTGCAGCATACAATGTAGGTTTGCACTGTTGTGGAGCTGAGGTGTAAGTGTCAGCAATGTGTGCAGTGTGTAGTGTAAATAGCCTGCGTGTGCAAGGAAAGCCGTTAGGGTAGCTGTGTACTTCCACATTGTGTAAGTTAGTGTTGTAAAATGGCGGCGAATGTGTATGTGGTACGCAGCTGTGTATGATGTAGCGTCCTTGGTAAGAGTGTATCTTGTACGGCTTTTTTGAAAATCCGTATGTGCTTGGTGTTTTTTTTTTGCGTGTTTAGGGTCCTATAGCCCCGTTTTTTTTTTTGTTTTTTTTTTGGTAGCCATTTTTTCTCTTGCTTAGGGGATTTTCGGGTGTGTAAACTCGGAATTTGGACTTAAATTGAGGTGTAACTTGCAGAGGTCCTGGGTGCCCCCCCTTGCTGTGGGTAAGTTTTTAATGTATTTTTTGTGTGTATTTATTGTGTTTTTAATGTTTTCAAGTGCGCGCGGTTCGGCCGTTAAGGTCGTATTTTTGCGAGGTTGTAATGTATTTTTTTCTAAGTCCCGCATCCCGTATTTTTGTATGCTAAGTCCGTAAATTTTCTTTTCTAAGTCCTGCGGTTCGTATTTTTTTTGTGTAAGTCCGTATATAGTGATTGCGTGTTAGCTCTATTTTGGTAAAGTGCAGCTTGTGTGGGTGTTTGTAACCGCGTTTGTGTGCAAATGCGGACCCTCGCGAACCTTCGGCTCATTGCAGCCGATGTTGGAGCCGCCACCTTCCGCAAATGCGGCCCCTCGCTTTGTGAGGGTCCGCATTTGCGGACCAAACAGTGTCCATTGCTTCACGAAGGACGCAGTTCTTGCAAGCTCACTTTGCGAGCTCGCAAAGCGTGACAACGAGACGTAGTTTGACAACTATTATACAGTGGATATCAAAGGTCTACACACCCCTGGTAAAATATCAGGTTTCTGTGCTGTAAAAAAATTAGACAAAGATAAATCATTTCAGAACTTTTCCCACCTTAGAATTAAGCAATCACATCCCAAATCGTGTTAAATTGGAGTCCGCATACACCTGCCATCATTTAAAGTGCCTCTGATTAACCCCAAATAAAGTTCAGCTGCTCTAGTTGGCCTTTCCTGAAATGTTCTTAGTTGCATCCCACAGCAAAAGCCATGGTCCACAGAGAGCTTCCAAAGCATGAGAGGGATCTCATTGTTTAAAGGTATCAGTCAGGAGAAGGGTACAAAAGAATTTCCAAGGCATTAGATATACCATGGAACACAGTGAAGACATCATCAATTCGAAAAAATATGGCAAACCAGTGACATTACAAGAACTGGAGCTCCCTCCAAAATTGATGAAAAGACGAGAAGAAAACTGAGGCCTACAGCAACATTAAAGGAGCTGCAGGAATATCTGGCAAGTAGTGGCTGTGTGGTACATGTGACAACAATCTCCTGTATTCTTCATATGTCTAGGCTATGGGGTAGAGTGGCAAGACAAAAGCCTTTACTTACAAAGAAAAACATCCAAGCCAGGCTACATTTTGCCAAAACACATCTGATGTCTCCCAAAAGCATGTGGGAAAAGGTGTTATGGTCTGATGAAACCAAGGTTGAACTTTTTGGCCATAATTCCAAAAGATATGTTTGGCACAAAAACAACACTGCACATCACCAAAAGAACACCATACCCACAGTGAAGCATGGTGGTGGCAGCATCATGCTTTGGGGCTGTTTTTCTTCAGCTGGAACTGGGGCCTTAGTTAAGATAGAGGGAATTATGAACAGTTCCAAATACCAGTCAATATTGGCACAAAACCTTCAGGCTTCTTCTAGAAAGCTGAACATGAAGAGGAACTTCATCTTTCAGCATGACAACGACCCAAAGCATAAATCCAAATCAACAAAGGAATGGCTTCACCATAAGAAGATTAAAGTTTTGGAATGGCCCAGCCAGACCCCAGACCTGAATCCGATTGAAAATCTGTGGGGTGATCTGAAGAGGGCTGTGCACAGGAGATGCCCTCGCAATCTGACAGATTTGGAGTGTTTTTGCAAAGAAGAAGTCAAAATGTGCCATGTTGATAGACTCATAATAAAATCAAGGTGGTTCAACAAAGTATTAGTTTAAGGGTGTGTATACTTATGCAACCATATTATTTAATTTTTATATTTTTTCTTCCCTCTACCTAAAAGATTTCAATTTGTTTTTCAATTGAGATGTACAGTTTATAGGTCATATTAAAGGTGGAAAAAGTTCTGAAATGATTTATCTTTGTCTCATTTTTTTACAGCACAGAAACCTGATATTTTAACAGGGGTGTGTAGACTTTTTATATCCATTGTATGTGATAGTTCATACAACACTAATATGATATATTGTATATACAATATTATATGTGTGTTTAGCCGTTCAGTTGTGTCAGACTCTTCATTACTTTTACATCTTGTGTCTGGATGTGCTCATCCATGAGGTTTTCATGGCAAAGATACTACAGTTCCTTCTCCAGTGGACTGCGATTAGTCTGACTTCTCTGCTATGACCTGCCTATCTTAGGTGATCCTGCATGGTATAGCTGACAGCTTCATTGAGATACACAAGCCCCTTCACCACAACAAGGAAGCGATCCAGAAGGGATTACATATATAGTTGTGGATCTACGGGATTTAGGCTGCAATGAGTGCAGAAAGCGATTATAATATATGGATTATGTTGAATTTTTTGTAAAGTGACACTGAAAGCTTCATGTAAAGGCAGCAGAGACACTCTATATTTGCAAATCCAAAAAGTTTAAAAGCTTATTTTTACATCAGTCAGCCATGTGTTCTGTGATCACTTTATTTTTTACTATTTACAAGCACCATACTCCCACTCTCTGATGTAATATAGTTGGTAGCAAGACACTGGCCCGCTCGCCAGCGATGGATGCGTGCGCCGACAGCAGCCCGACCTTACCGCGCCACCCTGCATCCCAGCTTCCCTCAGATGACAGCTCGGCCCCTATGCTCTATCGCGCTGCCCTTGGAGAGGGGAAAGTGTGCCTGCGGAGACAGGTACAAGTTAAAGAGGACACCTTGGCGAGTGGTGACAGCAGGGAGACTATGAGGGGAGGCAGTTACAAGTGACTGAGAACACTGTGGTTAGAGACAACAATTGCGACTAACATAAACACAATGTGCAATGCTAATGGTGTCCTCTCCAGTAGTGAGCGCACATCTGTCTGCTCAGCACTCTAATCCTTACGTGGATAGGTATGTCCCACTCAGTAAGAGTGATGGGATGCAGAGTGGCGCTCAGTTGTCGGGTGCGCTCTTCTCTACCGTGCAGTTCTCTGGGGTCGAGATGCCAATATAGTTACATACTGTATAAGATAGAAAAATAAGGTGGAGGAAAGCTCTTGGGCATCCTAAGGAGCCAGCCACGTTATTGTGGGAGCGGATTGTGTATAGTAATGTATTGAGTGGAGCTTAAAGTTAGAAGCCAGTAGCAAACTGTTAGTAGTATTTGTATTAGTATTTGTTCTCTTTTTCATTATGTCCTTCATTCTGTTTCCAGACCCACCATAGGTAACTGTTTAACAGGCAGTTCTGTCCTTGTTTAAATCACTTGCAGATATTATAAATGCAGCGCTATGCAGGAGAGAGTGCCGTAGTGTTACATCCGCACAAATGTCTTCTGTATCTGTCTCATTCAATGCATGATGCTTTCAGAATGATGAGCATTCAATGAACCGTCAGTAGCAGTTGGGAGCCGTTGCTAAAAGACAAGCTTATAAAATGATGGAGACTTTTTCTGTTGTCAAGGAGACTATCAATGTTCCCAATTTGTCAGGAAGTCAAGAGCACTTTACACCTTTGCAATATCAGCACAACCTTTCATTTTTAGACACTTATTTATCTGACAGTTGTTTCTGAAAGGAGTGAAATTAAGAGTTTTCTTGTCCAGAGCATCTGTTTTTGGACATCAATAATAAGTCTTTTTCCAGATTTTATTGTTTCAAAAATAGTCTCTATTGAGCTGTAATTTGGTCCAATTTGATTGTACCAAATAATACACCCACTGGAACATATAAGTGGCTGGAAACAAAACTAAAATAGAAAAATCCATCGGCAGAAATATATTTTGCCATATACAGCAACATATTAACTGGCCACTGTATAACTATATATACAAAATGGTACATTTGTGTTTAACATTTAGATATCTAAAAATAAGTGAAAACTTTTTCCATGCTCAGAATTCCAAGAAATACAGTTATTGCACTGTACTCTGGGAAAATTTACAGGAACATGCAAATGAGTCCATATGCATTTTCACTCTAATCCATTGTAACATTATATTTTATAACCCTTTAGACTGTAAGTTTGCAAGTTTTATATCTTGCAAGGTGCTTTGGAAAAAGTACATTGGACACTGGATCCATCCTTTGCAACGTGTTAGTATTGCTATTGTTTTGCCTTGATTTTAACCCATGTATAGCGCTACGGAATATGTTGGTGCGTTACAAATAAATTATAATAATAATAATACATGGGTCCTTTTAGCATATGTCTGCTGTTATAACACGGCTTCTTACATGGCATACGATGGATTTTGAACAAGATTTCTGCTGTCTCCTCCTATGTGAAAGCATTTTTCCAACTTCTTACATCATCTACCCAAGTACTCTCAGTTCCTGCCCTACACCAATAGTATTGTCTTCTCATTCTCTATTATATTCTCTCACTTCCTACAACTTCCAGATTCTTATCTGTGTTTCTTCTAGAGGTTTTTGCCTCTTCCACTCCCTTTAGATTGTAAGTCTGCGAGTTTTCAGTCTTGTAAGATGCTTTGTAAAAAGCACTTTGTATTTAAGATTTTACACTCAAACACAGGGCCTTCCATCTTTTGCCATGTTTAATATTGTATTTTTGTTGTACTTAAGTCCCGTATATCGCTATGGAATATGTTGGCGCATAGCAAATATAATATAATAATAATAAAAGTTAGGCCACTTACCCACAGTATGGGGCTGGTACATACGTGCTTTGGATTTTTGGGAAGGCTATTGACCACAACATAATTTAACATATATATATATATGTGTGTGTGTGTTTGAAAACCTTGAGTCTGACTAAGGACATAGTTATGCAGGAAAGAAGCCAAAAAGCTATGTTTAATTAGGAGAGAAATACTTAATGATGCCTCTGCTGAATCATTGACGCACCCATGAATTTGTGAGAGGAATTTACTTTTCTAGAGACCGGGCTTACATCAGTTTCTTCAAGGCTTGGCCACTTCGAAGCAAATGCAGGGAAGTGGTTGGTATCAAATCCCTAGAGAAAAGCATAGGGTAGTTAAAATAGTAATAATATATAACTTGTTTGGGCTTCAATGGCTTTTGATAATGCTAAATACAACTTTTAAAGATTTGTTTTCCACTACTGTAGAACATTTTTATCTGACTTACGTGACGGGTTGCTTTTGAGTTTGCAGAATCTAAAAAGCTTTTTTGTTTGTTCTTATTCTGCATTTATTCGTGTGTTTTGGTGGATGCTTTTGTCATTTGCATGGAGAAAAATAGCATTGCAGAGCGCCTTTAATGCTGCCATTTTAGTTGCTACTATAGGGTCCAACTACAAGTGTATAATTGATCCATCACTTGTTGTCACTGATTCCCTAGGACTTTAAATGGTAGTTTCTAATTTTCTATTGACACAGCCAGGCTTGCAGCAGGTCTCCTTATTAGATCAAAGGCTTTCTGATAGACCTTATAGATCAGAGGCTGGAACATTGCCACTCTCCAGAGCAGTCCTAGAGGCGAATGAGTCAGCTCTTGTGTCACTCTGTTTGATACACTTGTCTGAGAGCTGCGTTTAATTGCTGCACTGTGTTAGATAGAGCAGTGTATCAGAGTGTCAGAGGAGAACAATTGTATGGTTACATGGCTAGTCACAGTAATTAAAGCAATCCATTATACTGGAGTGAATGGCATGTGATTATTGGCGGGTGGAGAGCATGCAAAAAGTTTGATTTAAACCTGGAACGCATTGTTTGTGTTCATTATTGAGATGTTAGTTTTGGAATGTTTTAAAGGACCATTGTAAGAGATCTAATTGTTTTAATCTTTGCGGTAATATAACAGTAATGTTCATATAGAGAGTTTCAGTCTTCATCTGTTTGTATCCACCCTGATAAGGTCATCAAGTGGGAAATGTAGGTTTTTCTGAGAGACTGGTCTAAAGTGTTTTAAGAACATTTTGTTGCAATGGTAATTCATGCTTAACACAGCAAGATTGCAGCTAATGGAGAGCATTGGCTTGATATAACTTTATGCCTGAAAATTTAGCACTGCTTGACAGACTAGGCAGCCCCTACTCCAATGACCTTATAGAAGGTTGAGACCAGTAGGAGCTAATCCTGATCTGAAGAAAGTAAGTCTAATATTATTATTATGATTATTATCAACACACCTACATATTTTGTAGTGCTGTACAGGGGATAAGAACAAGGAAGAAAAAAATATTTACAAACTGCAGAAAATGGAGGGTTTTGTTTTTACAATCTAACAGAATGGGACAGGCAAGAACCTGGACAAAAATAACAGATAAGGAATAGCAAGGGTCAGGAATGAAGTGAAAGTTTACTAGGTAGGAAGGTATGCAAAGTTAGAGAGGTGAATGGTTCTAGTATGTAATATGTAATCTGCCCCTAGTGGTCCGGTAATATAACCTGCAAATGGGAATGTCAGATGAGGGGCCTGGGTTAGGAGGTATATCTACAGAAGCCAGCAGCATAAAAAGAAGTGAGAGAGAGAAGATGGAATGGGACTTGCAGAAGTGTTTCTGCATATGAGCTATAGAAGAGGGAGGATATAGTGACTAAAGGAAGCAGAGTGAGGAAAAGGCAAAAGGTTATGAGTAAGGAGAAGGCACAAGGAAATATTGTGTAAAGGAGTAATTAGGAATAGTTAGCAGTTATTGGTAAATAATAAATAAAGAGTAACCGGGGCGGGTGGGAGAGAGACATTGTTTTTTCAAAATCATTAAATATGTGTTGTATTAATGATCAATGACTAATTAAAATGTCTGGCTCTAGCTTTCAGGTCATTACAGTGGCCCTTTAATACGTGGCTTGAATTGTTATTAGAGTACAACTTATTTCTGGAAATACAAGATCACAATTGCCTTAAACATATTTCTAAATTGGTCTCTATGAGAATTGAATCCTGTTACAAAGTGGGTCATGATCTTTCCCTTGGTTTCAAAATAAGCAGCTATTTAGATGTGATAACCCGCAGAAATCAACATTCTGTAACACAGTGTTTCTAAACATAATGAAAGCCCTGCAGATGACTACAGCATTTGTCATGTTACAGTTCTGCAGATAACAAGGTTCTTTGACCATGATGCATTTAATTTCCCTATAGCTGTGTTAATAATGGTGTCATTAAGAAGCACATTAGTCATGTGTGGCTAATATTGATCTTGTTTGCATATATGGAAAGTGGTGCTAACTCAGCAATAGTTAAACACAATATATAATACTTGAACAATCAAAGCTAATCAGCACTGATGTCGGGGGGTGAGAGATGTGTACAATTATGCAACAGAATCACTATGGTAAAAATGTCATTTAAAGGGCCACTCTGTTCCTATATTTACCATATGCTCTGTTGAAAAAATATACTGGATACAGAATAAAAAATGTAAGAAAGTAAAGACTAAATACAAATTTCAATTAACTATTTTATACAGCTATTCTTTACTGTTAGCAACCACTGGATTTACTGAGCTGCTTATTTTATCTCTTTTCTTAAAAGAAAGGAATATTGTAAAATAAGTCCTATTGAAATCACTAGCAAATACGGTTGTTGGGATTGTCTTGTTCCTGTAAAATAGTGGCTCCCACAACAGCATAATCACATATAATATCTAATAAAAATGTATTTTTCTTTAGTTTGCCCACTGTCAAGGGTACATATTCAGAATAGTGTAGAATAAATATATACTGGAAGGTTGAAGCTACCACTGAAAGGAATGTCTTCATCCTTAATGTGGGTTAAAGTAAACTACAAAACAAAGAAAATACTGTATATGTTTAATGGTATTTTGATGATGATGACAGCAGAAGAAGAAATGGACTTGAGAGTTATTATATTGAATGGTTTGCAAGGAAGCTGCAGGGAAAGCCAGTAGGAAGCTTGATTGTACTAGAAGAGGAATTAGGAGCAGAAAGGAGACTCTCTATAGACCGCTAGTTAGACTTCCCCTAATAAACTGTGGCCAGTTTCTGTGACCTGTCTGTGGACAGTTTCTCTGAACTCTAAAAAGTAATTTAATATTGAATATTGCTGTTATGAACAGAAGGGCCCACTGGTCTGTTTGGGGTTAATCAGTTATTATATGTGTGTTAGCGACTTGCTTAACAGTTATATCATGGGTGTAATGCATACATGTAGTCATATCATGGATGTAATAAGTGCATATAGTACTGTCATTAATTAACATTAAAATAATGTATCTGTGTAAGAAGTAGTCCATAGGATATGCTTAGATAATATAAAGTTAATGCATATCTGGGATATACAAAGGGTTAAAGATTCTAAAAAATGTATATGGCTTTGAGAGTCAGCCAGGCATAGATCACTGTATTGAGTCTGGAAGGGGGAGGAATGGATGTAGGTGGCTGTGTATAAGATCACATCTAGCAGAAATAACTGGGGGAAGTTTAGTTTATAACCCTGTAAGTTGAAATCTAGCAACTAAGAGATGGGGGCTTGGCTACAGACCTGGAGGAATAGTGTTTTGTGTTATCGGAAAATGTGTCTTGAAAAATAAGGAAGTGCCAGTCTGATTTTGGACACACTAAATAAAGCTGGTGTCAGAGTCTGCTTGTACTAATCAAGGGTACGGGGTGTGTGATTTTTAGATCCTAAGTAAAGGAGTCTGATGGTGCCTGCCTCTTCAGAAATTATGCTGTCATCTGAATTATTCTGGCTGGGTGCCGAGATCTGAACAAAAAATTGTGGCACATAGAGAGAGAATTGGGGTGAGCGTAGTCCCCAAACCAGGCGGTCATGGCAGTTGCTACTCCAAATTATTCCACTTTATTAATAATCAATGCAGTGGTCCTTTAAAGTTACATTTGCCATCAATGAAGTAATGTCCTTCCCCAGAGTAAATATGGCACATCGCTGGTCTTTAAAGACCATGCTTGATCTGTAATCTGCTTTTCAATGTATTATGACCTTTTCTTGATTATTATTTTTATGTATTTTATAAATGCTCCATTATTTATGTTATGAATTACACATACAAATGATGTACATAAAGAAACCAATGCAAAGGGTTTTAAAAGCTAAGAGCAATGGCCATGAAAGATGACTTTGGTTCACTCACATTAAGTGTGTAAAGGATGAACATGCTAAAGGGATACATAATAGGCAAAATTCCAAGAATATAAAATAATTATGAGCTGCAAAGCCAGCTTCCACATTGTGAGGAAAAATGTGGATGTTGGCTCCTTAGTGGAGTCTAAGCCCACATTAGTTAAATAAGTAGCCATGAGGAGTTGAAGAAATCTGAGAGCAGTAAATCATGGCTAGAGCAGAGGGGGTAGTTAAATGACTTTTATATTTGAATTACCTTACTGCATTAGTCTCTACTAAACCACTTACCAGTGCATGAATCAAAACCCTGTTTGCAAAAAGTTTACCCCAAATATTCTTGTAATTATACTTATTGACTATTACAAAGTAGATGAAATTAAAAAAGCCGAAGCCTATCAATTCCAACCAACCTAACTACATTAGTAGGATCGGTGTCATAATCCCAGAATGATCCACAAATCTATACCCAACTTCCTCAGGAACGTTTGCTCCACAAAACCATTTTAAACATTGTATATATATAGCATGTGGTAGGGATGTCTAATTTTTCTCACCAATGGAATAAAAAACCAAAATAACAGAGCAGGACCCCCACCTTGTTGTATAGCGGAGCAAAAAGGAGGGAGCTGTAGGCAATCTTAGAATATGATTGAAAGTGCTCCAATTCACTCACCTAAATTAAACAATTTAAACAAAAACTGAATGGATTAATGGCATAATATGTAGGTGTGCTGTTTCTGCAAATATGACATTTTTCTCAAACTCACCAAATTGGCTTGAGTATTGCCCAAGGCACACAGAGCAGTGTCATATTGCTGAAGGATATAGAATTCATCTCTGTATTTTTGCCTTATGGGAAAATAGCTAAATATCCAGTAATGGTTTGTGGGATTTATTAAGCTTTTCATTTTTATGCTCTTGTTCTAATTGGCCTGAAGCATTCTGGAGCTTTGAAAGGCATTTATTATTGTGCTGTATGAAGCAGGGTCCAAAAAGTATACCTGTCACTCCTCGGAAACTGTTATTTTTATAGATCTAAAAACTATAATTTAAAGGACCACTGTACAATCACATATATAGTTTTCGTAATTGCGAGTTTGTTGGTAATGCTATGTTAAAAGCTACGGGTTACGCATGCGTAATGAGCTCTGCAGGCCCCCAAAAGACGCCAATTGATTACAACATTAACTGACAACCTCACACACAGCACAGAGGGAGAGGCAGGGAGCCTGTAAGGGAGGTTGAAAGCCAATTTTTTATTCAGTTGGCGTTTTTTGGAGGTCTGAAACCGGCTAAGCGAGAGAAAAAATGGCGGCCGTAAAGCAGTACTTTTTTTTACAAGGTTGTAAATCGGAAGACAATTTCGGGCTTGGAAATGGAATAAGGAAGGGGAGTTAGAGGGGGCGGAGGGTGGAAAGAGACACAGGGGAGGGAGTGGTGGGAAAAAAAAACAGGACAGGGAGAGGCAGGAAAGAGACGAGGGAGGAAGAGTGGGGCAAAGAGACACACGGCTCGCAAAGTTACGGGCTTACGCATCGCATAACAAAGGCACTCATCGTGAGGCCCGTAGAGTAGAGGGGGGAAAGCCTCGCATTCTGTGGCAAACAGCATTGCCAGCCTTCACATTTTATTGCTGCTAAACCTAAATATATGTGTCTGAAACCTCTGACTACTGTCTTACTGGTAGCATAATTAAGCAAGAAAAAAGTCATAAAGCTAGTTTTAGTTAGAAAAAAATATATTCTTTTACCCCTACCAGACCATGGATGAATACTCACTGGAAGCTGTGTGTATATGAGAGGGTAGTTTGCATGAATAGATACAGCACAAAGTTCTCCAAAAATGTAACTTCCTTCTTTTGGATCAGTGAAGGGGAAGGTATGTGGTGTCTTACCCAATTTTCTTAACAAAGGGCCTCTGTTCTATCATTCACCATTCCCCCACTGATAACCAAAGCATACACCCTCATGATCCAGCTCTCAGGAAGCAAAGCAACAAAACATAAAAATGATTCATATATTCATAAACAGAGTCTTCAAAAATTTAAAAATTCCTAAAAATATGTTATGGCATGACAACTGTTAATATTGTTAGCTTGGTACATAATTGACAAAAAAGTGCCTTTTTTTCATTGGTTCTTTAAAACAATGCATACAATACACCCTTTTGTTTGAATGACATGATGTACTAATTAGTGGCGCTATATGCTATTTAATGGTTCGATATAATACTTCCATCTGTCCTTGTTTTGGAGAAATAATCAATGTAATGAGTATACATCAATATAAATGTATTCAATGTGTATAAAGAATAGTTGATACTTGCTGAGAAAATATATTTCCCTATTATCCATCAATAGACTAATTGTCATGATTTATCTCCAGTATCAATATTAGCTGTTTCTGCTATGCATGGTGCCATGACAAGATGGCGAGCTGGTTGCTTACAGTAATACGTTACTTCTGCTAATAGTAAAGTGCATGCTTTGTTTTGAACAAATCTTGTCCGTAGTGATAGTTCTCAGTGAACAACATTAGATTTGGTGATAAGGTTTCGTCTAATGTAGTCTGTAAACATTGTTTCATGGCATTTCCAGGCTGTTGTATCCCCCCCCAAAAAAATGCATAAATATCATATGTAATTTTGTAATACAATCTCTATTGGATAAATTATTCGACATTACAAAAAGCGTAAACAGAGAATTCTGCTAATAGACATACCGTAGATTATTCTTTTCTTCTTTGTTTCACTTTTTTTTCTTGCATTATTCCATCTTTTAAAGAAGAGTCTGAAGTCACGGGTTCACTAATTTATAATCTGGTAACCCATAAAGCCTCAGCTACTTTTTCATGTTAATAGAAATATAATCTAGATTCATGTCCAGTTTGCAATTGTGAGAAAAATCTGCTCCCAGTTGAGCGCAATGCATCCATCGTTTGCCAGTTGTACATTAAAGTGCTATCAATTTGTAACCTCATTACCGGTTTGGTCTAAGAATGGATCTTATGGGTTTGCTCATCATGTTTGTGTGAAGAATGGTAAATGTTATTTCAGTGTTGTGAAATAAGAGTTGGGACCACCAAATATGTGAAAAAGAGTTCTCATTATTGTGGTCTTCAATAAAAAGTTATAAAACCTTTAGTTAAGGAACAGTTCAGGGCAGTTCACATTTGTATTTAATTGTACAGAAATATGTTATTTTGCCTCAACTAAATATATACAGCCTTTTTAAATTGCAATTCGGCCAGTTGAATAGGGCTCTATATAAGCACAGAGCATATTTTTTTACAGAAGTTTTTAGTTAGTGAACTTCTATCCAAAAGCAAGGTCTAACTAACTAAAAACATATGCTCTGTGCTTATATAGAGCCCTATTCAATTGGCCGAATCGCAATTTAATAAGGCTGATGACCTTTTGTGTTTCTCTATTGAAGTGCCGACATTTGTTTATTATGATAATGTACAGAAAATTAAGTTGAAGTATTCTAATTATAGTAAACTGATATACATATAAGAATGCCCTTGATATAACACTAGGATTTTGATTGTATTTAGAAATTCTGAGTATAATCCTCTTTTAACGATTCAAAAGGTCACTTTTAATGACTTTATTACCTTTGTGACTTCTTCTTTGGTAATAGGTTCCTCCAGCAAGATTCTGGCTTTATATCAATCGTATTAATATTCTTTAAATGTATTATAAATTAAATTGGACTTAGTAGAGCATATTTTGTTTCTAACCATAATCTTTGGTATGAGCTCTCGCCATATTTACATCTCTGGTAGTGTGCCTCTTCCACCCAATAAATAGAGTTAATATTTTAAGAATTGTTGTAATTTTTAGGTCTATTTTTATATTTTTGATTAGAGGTGTATTTTAGGTTAAATAAATTAATTACATTATTCTGCTCTCCTGCAAATGTGGACTTAACCCATCCAAGATGTTTAGAATAGAATCCATTCCACTTTCAGTTACAAAGTGAAGTTTGTTATTGATACTATATACAAAATGTTAAAAAAAAAAAACATTTTTATTTTTTAAATGAGACATTTTATCTTGGACATATGATCATCATTCCAAGCAAACAAAGAAAATCCTCATTTCTGAGCTTCAACCACACGCCACATAGCTCTTTCATATTCTCCTGTTTGCTCTAGTATGTATGAGCCTCATTCAATTCGGAGGCTGCAAGTTATGGAGTATAGGCCGTATGTCTGTGGGCCTCCTGCGGGGCCGTATGTCTGCGAGCCTCCTGCGGGCCCGCAGTGTCCGCAACTTATGGTGCTATTCAATTTGGCAAGACCGCAAGTTAGGGGCCGATAGCGAAATTCGGAAACCATGCCATAGTATGTAGCATTTGCAAGCTTGAACATGAAGGCCGTAACTCCCGATTTAGAAACAGCCAATGGAAACAGAGATCATAATCATTATGTCTATGAAAAATGGAGTTTGGATTTCAAAGTCCTACAGGCTTCAATTACGAGTGACGATCGGACCCACATTCCTGAAATATTGCAATATTGATAAAGCCTTAAATATAATATTCTATCACATGCAAGTTCCATTATATGTATTAACACATTGATTGCCGGGATCGATATAACACAGAAATTAAACATGAAATATAGTATTTGTTTTGGCCAATTTGCGAGCTTGAGAATGTTGTACTATTAATTCTAATACCTAACATCAATTTCCCTTTAAAAAAAAGTACAATATTGATGTTTTATTTGTTTTGAAAGTGCTCCGGACATGTCATTAAGCCCTTTGCGAATCCTCCTTGAAAGCCCTAACTTGTGGAGCGACTTTTGCCATTTGCGGCCTTGGCGGAGTGGTTTTGCGAGGGGAATCGGAGCAATTGAATAGCGATTTGTGATTTTAGCTTGCGACCGTGAAAGATCAAAGGCTTGGAGGGGCATTAACTTTCGATGGTAACCATTGCAAGGAATCTGAGGCCGGAGCCCGTAACCCGATCAAAGCCCGCAAAAAAAGGCCAATTGAATAGCAAATTAAGTTACGGGCTCCATTTCCAAAGCCTGGATCTCCCGAAGCCTAAATTGAATGAGGCTCTGTGTTGATAGAAGGAGTCATGTAGGGTATCTCTTCTTTAGCATGCAGGTGAGTGTATGGAATTTCAAATAGTGTCTATTCTCCAGTATATTTAGGCATCGCTACCTTGTTGTGGTGAAGGGGCTAGTGTACATCAATGAAGCTGTGAGCTAAGGGCACCTAAGATGGGCAGGCCATAGCAGAGAGATCAGAGAAATTGCAGTCCACTTTAGAAGGAACTAGCAACCAACTCTAGTATCTCTGCCATGAAAACCATATGGACAGAGACATGGCATGATGGGTCCATATGGTCATGGCGAGTCGGAAATGACTGAACAACAACAAATTCTTAGGCATACAGAGAGGCCAAAAGCATTTCCGCTTTGCGACACTTATATAAAGCAGTACCTGCCTTTAAAAGCATTTCTGACGTCACCAGGTCAGTGAATAATGCTCACACAATCAAGTGTCCATATTTGGTTACTTCAAATGTTAAAATGTTCTCTGTGTTTTGTTTAATTTAAAAGAAACCAATATTTATATAAATCCTGCTCTCTGAGATGTGTTCTACACTTCTTAGCAAAAACAAACTATCTACTCATTAATTTATTCAAAATATAAATGCTACATGTATTGCCATATAGTACAAGTTTTTTCTCATATTAAATAACAATTTGAAGCCGTGTGTAGTGATCAGGTATGCGCTTGAGAGAATCAGTGTGGTGACATGTTTAGAATGCAGAGCAGACACGCTTAAATGTGCCAGACACCACTGATTACAGCACTGATTAAGTAAGTGTAAGTTTCTGAAAATACTTCATTGAGGGTTTTGTGATGTAAAATGTATTTGTGGGTATAAACCAAAATTTATTTTACAGATTATTAGGTTATTGTGCATACACAGGTGAGATATCAAATCCTAATTGAATGGATATACACTAAGATGCAAGATATCTGCATTTGGTAAGAATTCCTTATAGAATGATAACAAAGGGCATTTTCTGCCTAGGCCCATGAGGACCAGGTGTCGGGCAGCAGGCGTCCTGAAGATACAGTGCATGACTTTGTAATATGTTTGTACATGCACAAAAATGTTTATGTGCAGTGATAATTATTTTTTTAAGTGTCCTTGACACTTTGTGACAAGGAAAGAGAAGAGAGAAGCTGCAAGTAGGGTGTGAGGTGCCCAAAATCGGAGTGCTTTAGGGCAGCATAAAACCTAGATACTACCATGATTAGAACTATAATGGTGAAATCTCTAGCATTATCTAATTGGGTATTGACTTAGGAAATATGCATTAGATTTATGACCTCAGTTTGAATTATCATGTAATTCTGTTACAAGTCTGCTGTCATCATTATGAGACAAACCCCTTGCCAAAATGATCTAGTGAATGTCTATTGTCAATGTTGTCAACAGTAACCAACGAGCAGACAAGGGTACAAATATGGGGCTTTCTCCACTTTCTTACAGACCTCCACTCCATTAATAAATGTAGTGTACATACTTCTGGAGGGTCGCTATAATAACTTTTAAGAAGTTTCCATTGTATTATTAATTTATATTTTGTGAGAAATCTGACATTGAAATTAGTTGGATTTATCACCAAATTTAGGTTTGAGCTCCTGTGTTTTTCAATCTTTGGCACCAGCAAGGGCCTGTATGGGCCAAGATCAAACTGTCACCACCCTGAAATCAAAGACTATATTGTTATGACCGTAATAACCTGTCTTATTTTAGACCTAAAGCTCATATCCACTGCACCGGATCCCCAAAGAGCATAGCCTGTGAGTAATCAGGCCTACTAAAATTGGGGGGGAGGGCCTAGTGGAGGGAAGATAATGCCGGGTTTGAAGAGAGTGAGTTACAACGTTAGGGGATTAAATTCTCCGTCAAAGAGAGCCTCCATTTCGAGAATGCTGATCAAAACAAATCCAGATATTGTATTAATTCAGGAATCCCATTGGGATAAGGGAAGAATATTTCATATGGCCAAACATAGATTCCCTCAAGTATTTAATGCTTGCCATAAAAAAAAAACTCAGGAGGAGTTTTAATGATGTTTAATAAAAAATTAAAATTAAAAGAAGAATTAGTGGTCTTGGATAGTAAAGGCCGTTATATTATCTGGGTAGGAGAAATAAATGGCGAACATATGACAATAGTAAATGTATATGCCCCTAATAATAAACAAAATATATTTTTGAAGGGAGTATTAAAGAAACTGGATAAGATAGCTATAGGAGGACGCATAGTAGGTGGTGACTTTAATATGACGCCTGATGCTAAGATGGACAGAAGCTACAAAAAAGTTCCCAAAAACTATAAAGGTATAGAAAAAACAGCTCAGGACTTCTCCAAATTATTGGTGGAAAACCACTTAGATGATGCATGGCGCCTTATAAATATAAATGAAAGAGACTATACCTATTATTCTGCATCTCATAAAATGTATTCAAGAATTGATAATATAATAGTGAATGAGTCTTTGTTAAACGCAATTCAATCAGTTAAAATTGGTTTAATAACAATCTCGGACCATGCTCCAGTCACCCTCCAAATACAGGAAAAGGGGGAGATAAAATCTAGCAGGGCATGGAGAATGGATGATAAAATCTTAGAAAATAAGGAAAGACTAAATACTATTAGAATGGAAATTAAAAAAAATTTGGAAATTAATATGGGGTCGGTTCCATTAAATACAACAATATGGAACTCACTAAAAGCATATACAAGAGGTATATTAATCAAGTTGGAAAGCATCTGGGTTAAACAGCGAGGATTGTCCTTACGACTTTTACATATAAAATTGTATAAATTGGAACAAGAAAACAAAATAAAAATAAATGATACCCTTACACAAGAGATAATAACAATTCGGAACAAAATTAAAAACATTAACCAAAAACGCTTAGACATGAGTCTTTGGCAACTACAACAAAAATCATTTCATTTCAATAATCGAATAGGAAAAGATCTCGTGAATAAGATTAAAAAACAAAAATTTCAAGATTGTAATATTCCTTATCTTGTAAAACAGGGAATAAAAAATGTTAAGCCTAAAGAAATCACGGATCAATTTGCGAAATTTTATCAAGCTTTGTATAATCTAAACTCGGAAGAAAACTTTATAACACCCAAAAGTGAAGACATATCATCATTCTTAGATCAGATTGACTTTCCAGTTATCTCAAATGAGGAAAAGGAGGCTTTAAATAGTCAGATAACGGAACTAGAAATTAGACGAGTTATTAAAAACCTAAAAAACTACACGGCACCAGGCCCAGATGGATTTTCTACAACATACTATAAAATATTTGAGGAAGAGTTAATGCAAATCTTAGTAGCTACATTTAATGAAATTAAAACCACAGGTACATTCCCACCAGAGATGCTTAGAGCCAATATAATCACTATACCAAAATCAGATAAGGAAGCACACTCTTGCAAAGAATTTAGACCAATTTCGGTTATGAATATAGATACCAAAATATATGCGAAAATTTTGGCTCTAAGACTTACAGAAATATCTAAATCATTAATAGCGTCCGACCAAACAGGATTTGTCCCAGGGAGGCAGGGCGCCGATAATTCCCATAAACTGATTCATTTAATAACTTATGCGAAGAAAAAAGACACCCCCACCCTATTCCTATCCATGGATGCTGAAAAAGCTTTTGATAGGGTAGGGTGGGATTTTATGATGCAGACCCTCCATAGATATGGGTTTGACTCATTTGCATCGAAAGCTATAGCTGCTCTATATAAGGCTCCCTCGGCATCGGTTTTGGGGAAAGGGGTACAATCAGATTATTTTATGGTAACAAATGGAACCCGTCAGGGTTGTCCCCTGTCTCCCATTTTATTCGCATTGACCCTAGAACCCCTCGCTATAGCTATTAGGGCTTCGTCGGACTTTAAGGGGATTAAAGTAGGCAAAAGGGAATACAAGATCTCCCTCTTCGCGGATGATGTAGTAGTATATATGGAGCATCCTCATATATCTATAAAGGCGCTGATGGAAATCATTGCAAACTACAGTAAGGTGTCGAATTATAAATTAAACATAGAGAAATCTGAAGCACTAAGTGTTAATATTCCAGAGGAAGACGAAGAGCGCCTGACTAGTAAGTATCAGCTGGCCCACACAAAGGGATTTACACACCTGGGAATTAACTTTAGTGATGATATAAGAAGTATTCAAACCTCCAATTTGAACAATTTATATAAATCATCTAAAGAGCTTATTGAGAACTGGCCGGTCAATCAAATATCCTTCTCTGGTAGAATTGCATCAATCAAGATGTCTCTCCTTCCTAAACTTAACTATGTATTTAGATCTTTCCCTTTTTCAATCTCAAGCCAATGGACAGCTAAATTCCAGAAGATGATCGATAGATATATTAATAAGAACGGTCAGATCAGAGTTAAAAAAGCAATAATGAGTCGAAAATTTATAAATGGTGGCATTGCATACCCAATGGTTTTTCACTATCAGGAAGCAATTAAATTGGCGCAATATATAAAGTGGAGTCAACCTCTTTCCACTCACCCGGAGAACCAGATTTTAAGTGATATGCTACACAATATCGACCTTAATGCTCTATTGTTCACTCCAAAACTAGCATTAGCATACATTGACCCGAGAGCAACTATTTTGACTATATTGGTAAAAGAGTGGATAAAAATGAACAAAAAATTTAAATTCATAGAGCAATATAGTGAACTTACTCCTTTGACAACATTAGCACGCATGAATTATATCTACTTAGAACCAGAATGGAAAGACAAAGGAATATATCTACTGGGGCACATTATAGATAAAGAAAAAGGAAAAATTTTAGATTATAACATGCTAAAGTTGAAATATAATATATCAACTAAACTTTGGTTCACTTCACATTTCACGAGTTTTGAAGAATATAAATAAAAACATTACTCGGCAAAGCTTAAACAACGTTGAAATTTTAATAAAGTCCCAAAATACTAGACACTTGATTTCTAAGTGTAGTGAGATCATTTATAAGCAAATACAAACGGATACAACTAGACCTATGGACCTCTGGGCTAAAGATATGCAGCTAAGGATACCTAAAGAGTCATGGCAACAAGCCTTAAAATCTCTAAATAGGTTTGTTAAAAATACAAACCAGAGAGAAATTCAATTTAAATTACTTAATAGATGGTACTGGGTTCCCTCCAAAATCTACTTTATAACATTTAAACCAGAAATTAAATTATGCTGGAGGAACTGTGGGAAATCTGCAGATATGTTCCATATATGGTGGGAATGCCCTATAACCCTTCATCTTTGGAAGGAATGTTCTGAATACTTATCTATTATATTTAAGACAGAAATGATAGTAAAACCGCAGATGGCCTTGTTTAATATTTTTCCCCCTAAGATGGAAATAAAAAATAAAGCGTTTATGACTCAAATTTTTCAGGTAGTAAAAACTGCAATTGCATGAAATTGGAAGAAGGAGGATCTTCCAAAACTAACTGAAATATTGGCCATGATGGGATACAATAGGGAACTAGAGAGGGATTTTAATATGGCATTTCAGCTAAAACAAGACCCTGTAAAATGGGTAGTTTGGGACTCAATTTTTAAGTAACCTCTACGGGGTAATCTCACGAAGATACCATATCTTCCCTGGCAGATCGATCCCTCCCTGGCTCTTCCTCCCTACCTTCACCAAGCTGGCTAGAATATGAGTGGAATGAAAGGGTGCGATAGGATATGTAAGTAATTTAAGAGAGAAGTTTAACTGGTTAATCTCTCCATTAGGTTGAAGAATATTCAACCAAATATTAAAGTTTGGATTTCATTCATAGCCATATGTAAGTTTAATACAATGATACACTTAAAGTCTATTATTAGCAATAAACATGAAAGAACAGTTACACTCTTATGATTATTGTTATAATGTCAGGGCACAAATGTATGCCTTCCGTATTTTTGTCTGGCTGTGTATATAATATGTAAGGTATTATTTATGTAAATGGAGATTTTAAATTTGAAAAAAAAAAAAAAAAAAAAAGAATTGTTTATAGTATGTTTAATGTTCAGGTTGTGGTTAGGACATGACACTGTTATGCAAAGCTCTTCTTAGTACCATTTAAAAAGTAATGCAATAATGTTTACAATAATGTTTGCAATATTGATCTGATTTAATAGCGTTGCTAATATCCAAGCCTATTAAAATGGACATGAGACATGTTTTAAGGACTGTGACATGTTGTCTGTTGTGTGTAGTGTAGTGTGGGCCACAATAATGATTGTCAGGGCTACTCCATGATGATATATGCACTGTGTTAAAGTTATTTTACTGATAACCAACAGAGATAAACTTTCTGCCATTTTGTGTTAGTGGGACAGCAAATAGTTAAACTAAAGAATTTATATGGCCTCTCAGAGTGGCCAGGCATCCACTCTCTGGCCTCAGATAGTCATATGTGATATGCTTCAACTAACAGCAAAACCCAGGCCTGGTATCTGAAGATAGTGGATGAACAGAGATAGAGTGTTGAAATGAGAAATAACACAAAGGGAACCCTCCAGACCCTCATAGAATATGGGGAATGATGAAGGGGATGTAAGTGAATTCTTTTACATAATGGGATAGGGAAAATTGGTTATTATTGTTTTAATAAATTTGTGATTTCCGGAGTTTTTGAGAAATGGTCCTGAGACATGCTGGGCGCTGAGAGTTAAATAAAGTCACAACATGGATATTGTTCCTATAAGCTACAGTAGTAGAGTCTTGGGGTGCAAGTGGCCCCTCATCTCTGGATTGTGACACGATGCCCCTTTACAGTATCCTGTTAAAATAGTAGATACTGAAACCAAAGATGTGTTGGAAACATTAGCTAAGATCAACTGTGCTTAACACTCGGCCACAATCTTGAAAAGTAACTCAAGCGTAAAAAAATTCAGGTGGGAAAATCAGTCTTTTCTCAAAATATAAATGTTTTACAAGACACAAACAATTAAAGATTTTAGATTGCTCTTTACTACTTAAAATTAATGACAGCTGGACCATTATAGTGGCCCTTTAAATAGTCTAGAGTTAACGGGTCTCCTTCATTATATTTATTTCTCTGGTACTGCTTTTGAATGACATCATAACATAATTGTGTGTCCATGTAAAAAATGGATTGCAGACCTTGACTCCATTTTCAAAAATAAATTTATACCTTTGTGTAAATGAAGTATCTACTACTGTATTAAGCCATAGGAACTAGCATTCCCAATGACTTAATATGTTTGCTCATTTTGTATCTATTTTGGAGTGCTTTTCTGAATTGATCTGTATGGTTATTCATTTGGGGACGGTTATCATATTACCCTCTCCCTTCTGTACTATGAACAAAACATATACAGCTTGAGAAGTCTTTCCTTATAAGTGTTGTCTTTTAGACCATGCACCATTTTAGTAGCCCTACTTTGAACTGTTTCTAAATGATTATTATCCTTTTGAAGATACGGTCTCCAAAACTGGACACATTGGTTCTAACTAGGGAACTATAAAGTAGCATTAGTACTTCTTTTTTTTGCTACTAATTAATCTACTAATACATCCAAGCATCCTACATGCTTTTCCTGCAGCTCTGTTGCATTGTTTGTTTATGATATAAATAGTCGTTTACCCATCATAAATAATGGTATAATATTACATGTGTCTCTTCCCCCCAACCCTGTGTCTTGTTCCCCCCTCCCTCCCCTGTGACTCTTTCCCCCTCTCCCTCCCCTGTGACTCTTTCCCCCTCTCCCTCCCCTGTGTCTCTTGCCCCTCTCCCTCCTTTGTCTCCTTCCTCCCATCTCCCTCCCTGTGTCTCTTTCCCCCTCCCCCCCTGTGTCTCTTTTCCCCTCTCTGTCCTTTTTGCCCCTCTCTGTCCCTTTCGCCCCTCTCTGTCCCTTTCGCCCCTCTCTGTCCCTTTCGCCCCTCTCTGTCCCTTTCTCCCCTCTCTGTCACTTTCCCCCCTCTGTCACTTTCCCCCCTCTCTGTCCCTTTCGCCCCTCTCTGTCCCTTTCGCCCCTCTCTGTCCCTTTCGCCCCTCTCTGTCCCTTTCTCACCTCTCTGTCCCTTTCTCCCCTCTCTGTCACTTTCCCCCCTCTCTGTCACTTTCCCCCCTCTCTGTCACTTTCCCCTCTCTCTGTCACTTTCCCCCCTCTCTGTCCCTTTCCCACCCTCTGTTCCTTGTGCAGCTTGGCTGGCGTTGCACTTTGCGCACTGTGGCATGAGCGGAAATCCGTATAAATTGTTTCTGAAGTGCGTTACCCACGCTTTACGAACTATCACTATTGACAACTGCGTATTGCACAACGGGCTGCGCATTCGCATTGTGCGTCATAAGCCGTTCATGCGCATTGCGCGGCATAAGCATTTTGCGCCAAAGATACAGGATGAGGAGGGGAGACACACAGGGAAGGAGGGGGAAGACACAGGGGAGAGGGGGGAGAGACACAGGGCAGGGAGAGGAGTGGGGAGAAACAAAGGGCAGGGAGAAGAGGGGGGAGACACACAGGGTCAGGAGCTTTAATGTTATTAAATGTATACATGTTTGACTTGCACCTCCTGGAATGTCTACTTTGTTATATGTTTGTGTCATCTGCAAAGAGGCAAACTTCTCCTTGAAGCCCACTAGTTTATCACTAATAAAACTGCGGATGACATCCTTTAACCTGATTCTATCAACACATCCGTATGTGGGAGATGATAGGAGGCACTTACTAATATGTAAATGGCTCAATAATTGTTGACAGTTGGAATTATAAATGATTTGTGCATCTAATTAAAACACTTCCTTCCATCACAAAGAAAACATAACCTTAAGCATCCATAGATCATTTCCATATCTGAAATATTGATTTCCCATATTATCCACCATTATTTATCACCTCTGTAACCAACTGTAATAACCCAAAGGAGATTACTCCAATAGAAATGTTTGTACTGGCATTTAAAGCACATTAGTGAAGGCAGACTCTATTATTATGTCACTGGAGCGCTCATCAATAACATTGTTACTGCTTCTGTTTCCAAAGGAGAATTCATTTTACATCACTTTAAGTGGTTTATGGTGCTCGGTTTTCCTTCAAATTGCTTTATATTGCTATATGCTAATTTCTAAGTTGATTATACACATCCAAGGTTGATGTAAAATTGAAAAATGTCTACACAGAATTGAAACTGAATTATAAGCATAAATAAGAGAACATCTGCATAGATTAAAGCTTGGCGGGCAGGATGGGTGCTTTTTGTCACTAGCCTCTCACTTTGGTCGCAGATTATAGCCATCTCTTTCTAGGGCAGATTGAAACGGTGTTCAAATGAAAGAACTTATTGTTTACAGCTTATAGAGGAATGCAGGATGTTTCAGGAATTTCTAGTAGATATATCCAGAGAATATTGTACAGTAGAGCACAAGGCAAACAGTATGGTTCTCATGATGGCCTGCTTTCTGACTGCTGTATCCAGATGGTAGTAATGCAAGAGAAAGGTGTGATCACCACATTTATTTGCCTTACCAGCATGTACCTGGCATATTATAAACATACAATATACACATGTCACAATAAGGGTTTAGCTGGACTGGCCAATGAATGGATAACATACAGCTGCTTAGGTCCGCTTGTCTGCGGGTTTCTGTCCATCTGTGTTAGGGTTTCTCCTGGACGGAGGCTTGTTTGTGGAGAGCAGGAATGTAGTTCTGGAATGTAGATGCAGCATTTCTTGGTAGCTTGAGTGGAGTGAAGTGATTAAAAAGCTTTTTCCTACCCCTCAGAAATACAGCTAGCATGATTGTATACTTTCAAAAGGGGTAATGCCCTTTACTGAAATACATAGTGACTTATATACATGGGAGCCAAAAAGGATCACAGTAATTCAATTAGCCTAAGTGCAGAGCAACAAAAGGTAACATAATTAAAGGAGAAAGGTCAGCTAACCTCACTTAGTAGGAGGTCTTCAATTCTGAATTGCCCCATTGTGTGAGTTTCACAATGGGCCTTTTAGACCTGTCCTTATATAAAATCATATACCAACTACATATACAAGCATATACCAACATCTCTTCTAATTGGACACAGTCAGTATAACAAACAGTTAACCGTGCCATGTCTAAAATATACAGACACAAGGGATATTCACTGGAAATGAGGGTTTCCAACCTCTAGACCAGACATACTCAACTTTTTTTTTTTTCACAAGCCACATACATATGCAACATTACGCGGGCCGCAATATAGTACGTCACCAAGTATGTAACCAAGCATTTATTTAAAAATGAGTTTGATATTTGATGATGAGAAACTTTTGACTATTTTAGACAAATCAGGTTTATAATTGCTACATGCTACTCTCAATACGTCATCAAGGTGAGAATCAGTAAGCGTATTTTCATAAATGTTCTTTACATATTTAATTTTAGAATAGGACGAATCACAAAGATACGTTGATGCAAACAACATGAAGGTCAGGTGAGCACATTTTTGTACAGTCTTATATTTGTATTTGTCAGGCACAAATTCCAAAACCCTGCATACTCCTTACGATCCCAATTTTTTTTTAAATAATTTCCAGATTTGTATAGTTTTTGAACTTGATGAATTTGTTGAATAACTTTGCACAATCATACCCAGTGCAGCTAATTGTGTATTAGTTGCTGTTTTAAATCTTGAAATCTGTTCTTAAATTCCTTGGATAAGGCAGACAAATTTATTTAAAATTATAATTTGTTATGGGCTGCACATAGAAGCGAGCCGAGCCGCATGCAGCCTGCGGGCTGCAGGTTGAGTATGGAGTATGGAGGCTCAGTAGTATAGAGCCTCAATACTAGACCGTCCAAACAGGGGAAACAATGGTTACAGGGGTAACCGTGGGCTGAAAACAACAAAGGCTAGGGTGTCATGTCCATCTTGTGCTGTGCCATGGAAGGGACTCCCTTGGGGAAGACTGGACTAGGCTCCTTTGGAGAAGAAAGAGAAGCAGGTACCAAAGGACCATTGACATTATTTTTTCAATAACTCATATGGTCTTTTAAATAAATATCGCTTAATTCCCGCCATTATCTCACTACTGTACATTTACTAAATCTTAGTAAATAACAGTTGCTTTTCACAGCATTGTTGTGAGCAGTTGGACATATTGAATGTTCTGTCACTGGCTGTACCGATAGGGCTGAGCTCTAGGCTCACTGGTCAATATTGTATATACAGGAACTGAATCTGTTTCTTTTGTCAGTTATGATTACAGAGAAGTTGTGCTGATATAGATAGATGGCCATTTCCTGAAGGTCTTATTTTGAACTGTATTCTGGACATTTACAGGAGTTGTGACCTTCTCCTCCTCCTCACTCACTCATTACATAAAGTCAATCAATAGCTATCTGCCTCGACACCATGGTATTGCTGAGATTGGAACTATACAATCTATTTCAATTTATTCTGTTTTCTTTTCACTTCTTGGCCATTTATCTTGATATTATAGATTTGACTAGAAATAGTCATGGTCACGCAGTGGTTTTATCACTCTGCTTACAATATGATCCTCATTAAGTACTAAGAGCTGGTAAAGCCTTTTTGGCCCATCATAAAGCTCTTATTAATTTGCATAAGGTAGGGGAATTAACCCTTAGGTCTCACATTGCAGCCTGGAACCAGTTACCATCATTGTGAATGACAGCGCCAAACCCTTCATAAGTCTGGCCCATATGAGTTAATGAATACAAAGAACCACATGACTAATCATACAAATATAATATTCTACTCAAATGCCTATTACACAAAACGTATATGTTCCATTTACTCATACTCACAGCTAATCTTTGCTATACCTCTCTCTTAACTCTTCCAAGTATCTGTGTGATACTGCTCCAAAATATATCTTAAACCTTGAAGTTCTATGTTGTGATGGTGTTTATATGACAAATAGTGACTTGCCCCTCAAAAAATGACGGTTAATAAAAGGCTTGAAATGCTCTTTGGCACACAATGTAAGGCTTTTAGTCCTCTGAGTACCTTTGGCGCTCATTGCGAGGCTCACCCCTCATGTACTTTTAGTTGTCTGAGCACCTTCGGTGCACATTGCAAGCCCCGCGCTGAGCGCCGTTGGCACTCATCACGAGGCTTGCAATGAGCGCCTTTTGCGCTCATTGCGAGCCTCTCCCCTTGTTTAATTTTGCTCCACTGAGAACCGTCGATGCTGATTGTGAGCTGCAGCATACAATGTACATTTGGACTGTTGGTGATGAGAGGTGTAAGTGTCAGCAATGTGGCAAGTGTGCAGTGTAAATAGGCTGCGTGCGCCAGGGAAAACCGTTGGTTTAGTTGTGTAAAGCAGCATTTTAGAATGTTAATATTATTAGTTGCAAGTTAGTTTTGTAAAATGA
Source organism: Discoglossus pictus (assembly GCA_027410445.1). Lineage (NCBI taxonomy): Eukaryota > Metazoa > Chordata > Amphibia > Anura > Alytidae > Discoglossus > Discoglossus pictus. The sequence continues at coordinate 512,205,522 of CM050163.1, forward strand.
CGGCGAGTGTGTATGTGTTACGCGGGTCTCGAGCATTTTCCGTCCTTCCTAATAGTGTATTTTCTACCTCGTACGTGCCTGGCTAAAAGTCGTACGCGTCTGGCGGTGTTTTGCGTGTTTAAGGTTCGTGTAGCCTCGTTTTCGTTTTTTTACGGGGCCATTTTTGCTCTCGCTTAGGCAATTTTCGAGTGGCGAAACTATGCAAATTCAACTTAAATTTGTGCGCAACCTCGCTCCAAGACGTCCTGGCTGTATCCCCTAACTGTGTGTGATGTTTTTGTTATTTTTTTTAAAAATTCGTGTTTTTTGATATGCGCTGGTCGGTTGTTAACTTCGTGTTTTTTCGGGTTGTATTTTTTTTTCTCTAAGTGGCGGTTTCATTTTCCAAGTGTTACGGGCCGTAATTTTTCATGCAATTTTTTTCTACGGGTCTTGCACTGGGAATTGTGTATTTGAGTTTTCTGTTGTTCTGTAGTCCCCCGGGTTGTAGTTATGATGCGTAATGCGTGCGGGGTCATAGGGATGAGCGCCTATGGGGCTCATCTCCACCAGCACAGTGAGCGCCTTTGGCACTCCCTGCCTAAGTCGTACAGGGTCGTAGGGATGAGCGCCTATGGCGCTCATCTCCACCAGCGCAGTGAGCGCCTTTGGTGCTCCCTGCTTAAGTCATACGCTACTCAAGCCCACAAGCATTAGCAACAACCCGTATTGCTCACAACTATATATGTGATTTGAGATCCTCTGATTGAGCCTCAAACCATCACCGTAGCATTTGATAACTGACAATTCCTACAAATATGAAAACTACCAGTAACTAGTCCTATATTTGTGCAGCATTACTGGCTACTAAAATTGTTGTGAACTGTATACATTTTGGCTACTGACTATCGGAATAAAACCCATACTCATAAAATATTACAATCAGTAGAAGCCTGCAATCAGGTGATATCACCTCTGTAGACATCTTTTTCTACTTTCCCCTCTAGTAACTGTACGTGTTCTCATTTGCATGTGACCTATCTGACTGCATTTGGATGATGTGATTTGAAAAACTGTGGAACAAGCTGGTTTTGATTTTCTGTTTGGGCTATTTACTTGTTCTTGAATTTATTGCAGGTACAACAATGTTGCAGAGATGTTTATGTCTAAAAAGAGACATAAAATAAGTATTGTAGCATGCATTTAAAAGAATATGTTTATTTTTTGTAAGCAAAATTCTTGAAAACATGTACGGTGTATTATATTGCAGAGTAGACGATTCACAACCACCTTTATGCTTTTGACCAAATATTTGCAATGGTGTTGGGCAATCGGGACCTGGATGTAAATGCATTGGACCAACGTCTGCTAATATTCTGCAAACTGAATCTATAGAAAAACACGTACCTTTTCTATATAACAGATCATCTCTTAATTTTTATGCCAGACCTCTTTTGAAATGTTTGATAGAATTTTTTGGAATTCCGTATTCTATTTTTTCTTTTCTTTTTTTGAATCAAGAACAAAATCCCTTTAATTTGTCATGACTTTCTAGTATAAGTTTGTTCTAAGTCATGATAAATCATCCCAAGTTTTTCAAGATCGATGCTTTTGGCAAAGGACCAGACTTAGCTGTTTTGTAATCTTTTGCAGAAGCTGTGTATAGAGGTAGCCAATGTACCTATCCCTTAGAGCTGCATCTAAAAGAAAGGAGCATTACTCAATGTCCTGAACCTATTGTATTCATTTACCCTGCCAGGAATTGCTGGCCTTGAACTCTCAAGCTTTGCTGAATAGCTAACGGTGTATTATATAAATGGTAAACTCATCATTGTAAAGTACATTATGCTCGTTATAAAACTCCCCATAAAGAAATAGAGAAAAATGTACCGGTATATATTATATTATAGGAAACTCCCATCTTAAAAGGAGATAGAGATCACCTAAATACTTAAATATTGTCATATTTTATAGCCCCTGAAGCTCTCACCCATAACATTTCATATATAATAAGGTTGCAGGCTGTCACACGGGTTATGTTTTCCTTTAATGATTTCTATGCTCTTTATTATATAAACAGCTGGTTGAGTTCCCAGAGATTCCCAGTTCTCTCCCTTTTTAACTGTAATATTACTTCATACTGTATCTTGTTACATATCTATATATATATATATATATATATATATATATATATATATATATATACAATATACAACACATATGTGTGCGTGTGTATATATTTATGTATATATATATATATATATATATATATATATATAATTATATATATATATATATATATATATATATATATATACATTAATAAGCCCATTGCATGACTTAAAGGCGGGGACATGCAAATGAGAATACAATGTACGCCACTTTTTACATCCAAAATGAGCAAATTTATACATTGCTCCCTTAAATCATATGCCCGTTGGATTTTGCACAAACAAAGAAAATATTTGTTGTGTGTATCTATATATATGTGTATATATATATATATATATATATATATATATATATATATATATAATGTTTGTGTGTGTTTAACAGTGCATAGAAATTTCAGTATAGCATTTTGAATGCATCCCACACATTAGCACTGAGTGGATACAAGAAGTCTAAATCCCCTTACCATAATTACTAAGATCTCAATCAGTTTAGCAGCAATGTTAAAAAGGAAAACACATTTTCACATATTCCCCTTGCTTTTAACCCTCTATCTAATGTTGACCTTAATGACCCTTTAAAGATAGAGTTCCTCAATGTTTTAACATCATCCCACTGTTTCATTCCTTACAATCATCCCATGATATTTTCATCATAAAACTAAAATGTCCTTAATTTCTGTTTGCAGTAAATTTCATTCAAACACTTTCAAATTTAAACTGTGTCCTGTACATATTTAATTTTAACGTTTCTCTTGGTAACCGGTGCATCATATTACCAAGTGCTGTCCCAAGCATCGTTAAAGAGTTACATAGCATTTTCAGTATGAAAACAGAGCAGTTGTTCTCAACATCTGGTTCTAGGATCAGTGCCTGTCCCTGAGACCTTATCATCCCGTTCTCCGGAGCATAGAGGGATGAGGAGAGCCTTACATTTTAAACATGTCACTACCATTAGTCACAGTTATAAATAGATTATAGAGGACCTAATTTGCAGTTAAAATGTACGTTGTGCAAATAATTGCAAAACTAAATGAAAATAAATGAAGATGCGTCTAAGAACATGATAACCTTAGAGCAGTGGGAGTCAACCTGGTTACTACCGCCCACTAGTGGGCGATTCAAGTTTTCATGGTGGGCGGCGGGGTAATCACTAGGTGTTATTGCTGACGGGTGATGTCACACGCCGGAGACCCGCAGCACCACGCTTGGCTGGTTGGAGAGCTGGTGAGGGAGCCCAGGGACAGCAGTCTGGACTGGATAACTATCTAGTAAGTACAGGGCGATACATAGCTAGGGACAGCAGTCCGGACCGGATCACTATCTAGTAAGTTCAGGGCAATACATAGCTAGGGACAGCAGTCCGGACCGGATCACTATCTAGTAAGTTCAGGGCAATACATAGCTAGGGACAGCAGTCCGGACCGGATCACTATCTAGTAAGTACAGGGGGATACATAGCTAGGGACAGCAGTCAGGACCGGATCACTATCTAGTAAGTTCAGGGCAATACATAGCTAGGGACAGCAGTCCGGACCGGATCACTATCTAGTAAGTACAGGGCGATACATACAGTGGATATAAAAAGTCTACACACCCCTGTTAAAATGTCAGGTTTTTGTGCTGTAAAAAAATGAGACAAAGATAAATCATTTCAGAACTTTTTTGACCTTTAATGTGACCTTTAAACTGTACAACTCAATTGAAAAACAAACTGAAATATTTTAGGTAGAGGGAAGAAAAAATATAAAAATGAAATAATATGGTTGCATAAGTATGCACACCCTTAAACTAATACTTTGTTGAAGCACCTTCTGATTTTATAACAGCACTCAGTCTTTTTGGGTATGAGTCTATCAGCATGGCACATTTTGACTTGGCAAGATTTGCCCACTCTTCTTTGCAAAAACACTCCAAATCTGTCAGATTGTGAGGGCATCTCCTGTGCACAGCCCTCTTCAGATCACCCCACAGATTTTCAATCAGGTTCAGGTCTGGGCTCTGGCTGGGCCATTCCAAAACTTTAAACTTCTTCTGGGGAAGCCATTCCTTTGTTGATTTGGATGTATGCTTTGGGTCGTTGTCATGCTGAAAGATGAAGTTCCTCTTCATGTTCAGCTTTCTAGCAGAAGCCTGAAGGTTTTGTGCCAATATTGACTGGTATTTGGAACTGTTCATAATTCCCTCTATCTTAACTAAGGCCCCAGTTCCAGCTTAAGAAAAACAGCCCCAAAGCATGATGCTGCCACCACCATGCTTCACTGTGGGTATGGTGTTCTTTTGGTGATGTGCAGTGTTTGTTTTTGCGCCAAATATATCTTTTGGAATTATGTCCAAAAAGTTCAACCTTGGTTTCATCAGGCCATAACACCTTGTCCCACATGCTTTTGGGAGACTTCAGATGTGTTTTTGCAAAATGTAGCCTGGCTTGGATGTTTTTGTTCGTAAGAAAAAGGCTTTCGTCTTGCCACTCTACACCATAGCCCAGACATATGAAGAATACGGGAGATTGTTGTCACATGTACCACGCAGCCAGTATTTGCCAGATATTCCTGCAGCTCCTTTAATGTTGCTGTAGGCCTCTTGGTAGCCTCCCAGACCAGTTTTCTTTTCGTCTTTTCATCAATTTTGGAGGGAGCTCCTGTTCTTGGTAATGTCACTGTTGTGCCATATTTTCTCCACTTGATGATGTCTTCACTGTGTTCCATGGTATATCTAATGCCTTGGAAATTCTTTTGTACCCTTCTCCTGACTGATACCTTTTAACAATGAGATCCCTCTGATGCTTTGGAAGCTCTCTGAGGACCATGGCTTTTGCTGTGGGATGCAACTAAGAACATTTCAGGAAAGATCAACTAGAGCAGCTGAACTTTATTTGGGGTTAATCAGAGGCACTTTAAATGATGGCAGGTGTATGCTGACTCCTATTTAACACGATTTGGAATGTGATTGCTTAATTCTGAACACAGCTACATCTCCAGTTATAAGAGGGTGTGCAGACTTATGCAACCACATTATTATTCTTTTTTTTTTCTTCCCTCTACCTAAAAGATTTCAGTTTGTTTTTCAATTGAGTTGTACAGTTTATAGGTCACATTAAAGGTGGAAAAAGTTCTGAAATGATTTATCTTTGTCTCATTTTTTTACAGCGCAGAAACCTGACATTTTAACAGGGGTGTGTAGACTTTTTATATCCACTGTAGCTAGGGACAGCAGCCAGGACCGGATCACTATCTAGTAAGTACAGGGCGATACATAGCTAGGGACCGCGGTCAGGACCGGATCACTATCTAGTAAGTACAGGGCGATACATAGCTAGGGACAGCAGTCAGGACCAGATCACTATCTAGTAAGTACAGGGCGATACATAGCTAGGGACAGCAGTCAGGACCAGATCACTAGCTAGTAAGTACAGGACCATACATAGCAAGGGACAGCAGTCAGGACCGGATCACTATCTAGTAAGTACAGGGCGTATCCAGAAATGAGATGGGGTAAATTGAGTTACTGCAGCATCAGTGGGCGGTAAGGACATTTTACCATCAAAAGTGTGCGGTAAGGAAGGAGGGATATTGTTTTGCCACCATGTAATCATAATTAGCAAATTAAAGCAACTGATTAATATTCACAGACCAATTGTTTGCATAAGAAGAAAGGCAGAAAAAAACTGATTAACTCAGTAAAGACTCACTTTAGAATCAAATGTCTAGCACAATATATATCTATTTTTTTTCATTCTCTTTAAGTGAGTACTTTAGCGGAGTGTCTGGACAATACATCTTCAGTGCAGGTTTTCTCACAGAAGATCAGTTTTTAATCACAATAAATATATGTATGCATTGTTTGGTAATTGCAGGTATAATCCAATTAATAACTTAAAGTGGGCTCTGTCTTTGCTTCTGCTCACATTATACAGTCAACAGTAGTGTTATGGGTAAATGTAAATGTGCCTTTAAAAAAGCTTTTTATGAGACCATGCGCAATTAAAAACATATTTATTTGAAAAGTTAGGTCTAAATGCATAATTAAGCAGTAAAAAGTAATTTAGCTTGTTTTTAATTAGATAAATATATATTTTGAAGCCTCTGTTGGAATCCGTGATACATTGGTGGAAGTTTTGTGTGTGAGAGGGAGTTTACATTTCTGCATTTCCTGAAGCAAGGAGTAGTGCTGTAATGTTAATTTCTATCTTAGCCAATTATCTTTTTTTTAAGGCTTTGTTCCTTCATTTCCAACCACTCTCTTCATTGATAACCTAAACACACACACCCTCATGATCCAGCTCTGAGAAAGTGATGTTACAAAATTGATTCTTGTATTCATAAACCAAATCTTCAAAAATTCAGCATGTCCAAAATGTTTTATGCCCACAGCGTACACCACTGCCAATATGGCTAGTTTGGTACATACTTGACAAACAAGTGTCTTTTTTCTTCAACTACAGTGGTCCTTTAAGAAAAGGACTTTTTCTATTTGATGATCAGTTACTAGTAAGTGCTGCCATCTCTCTTCATCTCAAGTAAAAGTCTACAAGGTTTTCCAATCAGTTTTATTTATTTCAGCATGCTGTAACATCTTTTATTCCTATTCATCCTTTCCCTACAGCACTATTTGCCATCTTCACAATTTGCCTCACAGTATAAGACTCTGCTTCACAGACCAGTAAGTCTTTGAAAATAACAATAAAAGCAATAAAATAAGTGACCTGAATAATTCCTGTGATAGAGCATCTTGGCAGTTCTTTTTTACCATGTTGCTCTTCACTTATTTGCTGCCCTTGTCTGATAGAGACTAACACAAAGATGAAAGCAGCCCTTGTACCTTAATAAATTGTCCAGAATATGCTTTGAAGCATAAAATCTGTCGGACTGAGGATGTTTAAAAGAGCACCACACTAAAAAAAATGTATGTGTTTGAAAACTTTAAGTCTGAGCATAATTAAGCAGGAAAAAGGGGAAAAGGTGTACATCAAGTTGTTAAATTAGAAAATATATAATGTTACTGACTCTGCTGGTCCCTGGAGAGATCCATGATACACTGGTGGAAGTTGTGTATGTGAGAGTGTTGTTTGCATTTCTAGATAAATATTGTTGCAGTGAATGATGCAAGGAGCCAGCTTCCGGGCTAATAAGAGGGAAAGGGCATTGTGTCTATTTTAATCTTATCCAGTTATCTTTACAACTCACCCCTCTCTCCACTGGTTGTCAAAACAAACACCCTCATGATCCAGCTCTGAGTATATGATGTAACAAACACAAAATGAATTCCTGTAATCATAGACAGATGTTCCCAAAAATGTTTCAAGCTTATGGTTTACACAGCTGCTAATATTGTTTATTTGACAAACAAGTACATTTTTCTTGAAATGTAGTGGTCCTTTAAGGATTTAAGGAGTTGATGCTTGCAAAAACATATAATTGAAGAAAGCCTCACTTTATATATACAAGATTTAATATAACAATTATAGCTTATTTTCCTGTGTCCTACAATATAAATATTTTGCATGTCTATTGTATGCTGTTTTCAAATGCATTTCACCTAATTGTGTCCATTTGGTCAAGCTATTTATCTTTGATTCTATTCTTTTTAAAGGTTTTGTCCAATTTACTGTGAATTATAGATGTCAGCAAATCGAAGACCAAATCTTCGTTGTCGCATACCTTCCACTTTCCCCAATACTTTCCCCAATGTTTTGAAAGCAGATAAGAACAGTAGACTCATACATATTTCTCAAATATGTTTTCTTAAAATATAGTGGTTACCTTGATGGTTGATGGGGGGAGGGGTGTGGGAACAAGCAGAAATCCAGAGTTTTTGTTTGATAACTTTTTAAGACTGAAATTGTCACAACACCCCTTCCCTTCTCACTGGCATCATTCAATTTCAGTCATAGCTCTCCAGAAATATAAATGCCCCTCTCACACACAAATTCAACCAATGTATCATGGATCCCTCCAGGATTCAGCAAAGGTAAATTCCTGCTTACTTATGTTCTTAAACAGACTGGAAGCTTTCGAATATATATAATTTATTTAATTGTACAGTGGTCCTTTAATTCAATTATTGGTTAAATTGTTTAAATGTTACCGACCATCCATCACTATTAAAACACCCTTCTTGTGTGGTTGAGTGAAAGTGTATGTGTGATAGAAAATACTGGACTATGAGTTAAGGTATAATTTAATGTTTATTTTCATCATACAGTGCTTTCTATAAACCAATTATCTATGTTTATAGTGTATTTCCTGTGTATATACTACATGTTGCAAATATTTGCAAAGATCCAATATTAACCTAGGTTATGTTTGTAAAACAGTAATTCCCTACACAAGAACAACAGTTACTGTGCCAATTACATCTGAGAGACTGTTCCATATAGTAAAGTATCATTGCTGTACATTAATCATGATCCTTCTCCTCTCTTACAGTTCACGAGCTTAATATTAATTTATGTAAATCTATTTAAAGGCCTGCTTAATTTGTTTGGCCAACATCACATTGAAGATCTAAAAACATTTGAAATACTTATTTAATTTTTTAAAATATGTGCATTTTTCACTAAGATATCAAATAAAATCATATCTGTGTTTACATGTAGAACAGACTGTCCACATGCTTCTGCATTACTCAGGCTGCAGGGGTGTGTCTCCCATTCAAGTCAATGACATGACTGCTTATGTTTCCAGGATGAAGAGAACAGATCTTGTTTATAGTTTTCTTATGGCAGAAATGTCATGTTTCTGTCCTCTGGAATTTGAGAAATGCGGATCAACTCAGGGGGGTTAGTGCTCCTCTCTGATGCTGCAGCTTGTGTAGTGATGAACAAAAAAAATAACCCTTAACAAATCTATATGTACAGCCATGAAATGCTGGAATCCCCTACAAACAGGACAGCTATGGGTTAACTGGTCAGTGCAGTGCAGTCCAGGGGAACACTGCTGTCAATTACTGCCTTTTCCATGGAGAATCACCACAGCACACACATGCACTCACCTATCTATCCAACCAGTAGGCAGGATACACTTGTATGTAAGCAGAGACTTTAGACGTTTTAGCTATGATTAAAAAAATAGATCATTTTAACATATAATCGTGTGCACTTTCACACCATGAAGAGCGAGATAAATGGCCCTTTAATGTTGAAATAGTTTTGCTTTTCCCATCTAATCTACCTTTGGGTATTCCCTTATTTATTTTACTTGGCTGTATTTTCTCTCTTTTCTTTCTAAATTCATCAGTTACATTTGAACCATTTCCTCAAATCCCACCTCATTAGTATTGAAGTTGATGCAGAATAATTATCAAGGTATGGACAGTATCCAAGACATTTCCTTCAATACTTTAAAAGTTAGACCCCAGTGCAATTAGGAATCATCAGACTTGCCAGGGGTGCTCTGAATAGTTTCCTGGAGCACTAAACGTGATGTCCTCTAGCACAAAGACCTGGATAAACCGTGAGTTGTTTTATTGCATTAACATTTCAATTCTAGTTGGGATTTCAGTTGACATATCAACTAAAGCAACTGATTATGCTGCTCTCCATCTATGTGCAGATGTATGGGACATATGTAGTACTGGATAATGTTTATGGATGAGGACTGACCATAACTTTACAAAATATTTACAGAAGTGTTATCTGTTACTTATTATTACTGAACCAGAGATCAATTACTATTTGAATCTGATAAATGCCAACTGGGCAATGTGACTTAGGCATTCCTTTCGTCTGGTTAAATAAGGGTGTTAGGACTAGACTCTTGGGGTCAAGGTGGGATCTTTTTGGACCCAACTCTAACGAGCCATGCCTTGTCAAAAGCTCTCTGACAGGCCTGACTGTACATTTTTGTATGGGATTAATACAATGAATCTCTGTCATGCCCAGGGGGGATACTGGACTTCAGAACTGTTTAAATGTTATAGGCCCTGGGCTGGCATTGGTTAATACTGTTGTAATACATGTGAGTACATTGTCATTATGAACCATTGTCTTAGAAGCTCATTTAATATAATAAAGGCAATGATGGATTTAATGAAAAATATAGCTCTTGAAAGAGTTATGAGTATAGTGTATTTTAGAAAGTATTGTTATATATTTCTGTTTTGCCATATCTTAATATATTTAGTTGCAAATTTAAGTTAAAAAAAGATTTAAAAATAATTATGTCTGTTATCTATGTAGGTCTTAAGTCTCTGTTCAGTTTATATTAGTTTGTTAGAGAATTCCCAATGGCCGTTTCGACTCTTTGTGGCTTTTTCAAAGGTCTGTGCCTTTATTTGTTTATTTTATGGCTTTACACATAGATTTTTTGAGATTTTTAATTAATTGGTACCAAGCACCTTAAATCTAGTTTCCACATGGAAGTTAATTGTTGAATTGTTTCAATTAATTTGAAAACAGTCTGTCATGTGAGGTGTTGGTTAATAAACTGTGCTCTGCTTGACTATACATAAACATGGTGTATGTGTCATTTTAGAGGGGAAGGCTTTTATATTTTTACTAAGCATGTTGTGTTCCTGCTAGTCATATCTAAAGGGACCAGTTTCTGCTCTTGTGTGTTTGGATCCTGGGCTGAATAACCTGGCTCGGCTCTGAGATATCCAAACCATCACAATCCAAGGGGTGTTCCTGTAAGCTGGAAGCAAGAGGATTTGAGGTTCATCCATGGATCATAACAAAGGGGAATGCTTTCTTTGTTGGATCAGAAATTGTTTTTAACTGATCTTGGGGGCTTGCCCAGTGTCAGCCAATGAGACCTACAGACTAAAGTATGCTCTCTGCATTTTCACTGACATTTAAACAAGTTTTATTTAACCTTTACCTTTTTATGCAAAAACACATTTTGTAATTTTTAAAATATGCCATTTTAAATGGTCGTTTCATGTCCCTTTTAACCTTATGTTTGGAAAACCAGGCAACAAAAAATACCAGCATCAGGTAACAACTACTGAATAAACATTTCCCAGGTGATTTAAATGTCTGCCAGACAAACAATGATACTTGTATGGAACGGGTCAAGACCAAGCACACCCATCAGATAGCACTTTATTTACATATATCTCTTTATTTGGTGCTTATAATTGCCCTTTAACCTAGTCCTGTGTCTCTTTTTCGGATTATATCTTGAAAACACTTTTTTAGGTAGTAAAATCTCCTGTGAGGAGCATTCACAGATGGACAATTAGCAATTAGGTTACAGGCGTGAATTTCAAGTCAGCACCTTTAGCACAGGGAAATGCATTAAGACAGCACTTCAGATTCTTGTTTATTGTAGTTTTTCAGCTTTTAGCGGCAGTTTATATTGTACTTAATGAACTGTATTATGAAGTGGCAGAGAGTGTCCTAGTTTAGGAGCTTCTTTTGCATCATTTATAACCAGGGCTACCACCTTTCAGCAAAAGCAAATAGGTTTGTAATGTAAGCAACTCTCACAGAATGGTGTATCAAATCTGCATTTATTCAAATGTGAAGTAATTGTAACAATTAATTAAAACATGTTTTAATCACTGCTTTTAAAATGATTTGAAATGGGAGGATGTTTGCTGTGCAGATATACAGTAGAATCCAGGTTATCCGGCACTCAACTAACCGGGACGCTCAAGCAACCGGCACCGGCATCAATTCCCCATTTTAAAAAAACTCCTGCTAACCGGCACTATCCGGCAGTTCGAGACTGCAAAAAAAAAAAGCTAACTTTTTTCTAATTGTTTTTTTGGGCCCTAAATGGCCCAGTTTAGGTGCTAATTCATTTTTAAAAGCATTTTGAGTTTTACTGGGGGGGGATAAGGGTCGTTTACACCCTTAAAATCGAAGACTCCCAATTAACCGGCAACTACAGTTATTCGGCAATAGGGGTCTCCGTGGTTGCAGAATAACGGGGGTTTTACTGTATATTGAAAACAAGCATTAATACTTTTATCACTGCATTAGAAAAAAAGGAGAACATTTCCTCAGTACAAAGACATACAAGACTCCACTTTCCAGTGAATAATAAGCCACTTTACACTTTATATTTTACTGCTGTTAATTAAATAAAACAATCATTATTGAAATCTAGTAGAAATGCGCAGATGACTGAGAGGTACTTCATATGAAGAAAAGAGTTGATTTATTGTTATAAGTAAGCAAATGTAATATATCAATTAATTAGTTAAAAGTAACAATCTGCCTCTAATTGTATACACGTTATCTTATTGTTTGATTTAGCAATATAAATTTGAGCTATTTGATTTAATATAACAGGCTAGTTAAAAACTTCTAATTAAAAACTGTTTGTCAAGTTAATTTTATGATGTTTATTTAACCACTTTCTAGTAAATAGGTATATGTCTTTCAACTAATCAAATAATCTAAAATCTGAGACAGGAGAGAACATGTGAACTGTAAATGTGCATCATATCTACTAATAATGTCTGTCACGCCTGCATAGTGTGTTCTGCACAGGCGCGTCACAGACTGTAGACTCAAAGCATGCGCAGAAGCATTGTTTTATTTTTTTAACCGCCGCCATTAACCGCGCAGAATATACCGGACAGAGTGAGAGAGACAGGACAGAGCGAGAGAGAGAGAAAGAGACAGGACAGGACAGAGCGAGAGAGACAGGACAGGACAGAGCGAGAGAGACAGGACAGGACAGAGCGAGAGAGACAGGACAGGACAGAGCGAGAGAGACAGGACAGGACAGAGCGAGAGAGACAGGACAGGACAGAGCGAGAGAGACAGGACAGAGCGAGAGAGACAGGACAGAGCGAGAGAGACAGGACAGAGCGAGAGAGACAGGACAGAGCGATAGAGACAGGACAGGACAGAGCGATAGAGACAGGACAGGACAGAGCGATAGAGACAGGACAGGACAGAGCGATAGAGACAGGACAGGACAGAGCGATAGAGACAGGACAGGACAGAGCGATAGACAGGACAGGACCGAGCGAGAGAGACAGGACAGAGCGAGAGAGACAGGACAGAGCGAGAGAGACAGGACAGAGCGAGAGAGACAGGACAGAGCGAGAGAGACAGGACAGAGCGAGAGAGACAGGACAGGACAGAGCGAGAGAGACAGGACAGAGCGATAGAGACAGGACAGGACAGAGCGATAGAGACAGGACAGGACAGAGCGATAGAGACAGGACAGGACAGAGCGATAGAGACAGGACAGGACAGAGCGATAGAGACAGGACAGGACAGAGCGATAGAGACAGGACAGGACAGAGCGAGAGAGACAGGACAGGACAGAGCGAGAGAGACAGGACAGAGCGAGAGAGACAGGACAGAGCGAGAGAGACAGGACAGAGCGAGAGAGACAGGACAGAGCGAGAGAGACAGGACAGAGCGAGAGAGACAGGACAGGACAGAGCGAGAGAGACAGGACAGGACAGAGCGAGAGAGACAGGACAGGACAGAACAAAGCGAGAGAGAGAGACTGGACAGGACAGAGCGAGAGAGAGAGACTGGACAGGACAGAGCGAGACAGACAGACTGGACAGAGCGAGAGCGAGACAGACAGACTGGACAGAGCGAGAGCGAGACAGACAGACTGGACAGAGCGAGAGCGAGACAGACAGACTGGACAGAGCGAGAGCGAAACAGACAGACTGGACAGAGCGAGAGCGAAACAGACAGACTGGACAGAGCGAGAGCGAGACAGACAGACTGGACAGAGCGAGAGCGAGACAGACAGACTGGACAGAGCGAGACAGACAGACTGGACAGAGCGAGACAGACAGACTGGACAGAGCGAGACAGACAGACTGGACAGAGCGAGACAGACAGACTGGACAGAGCGAGACAGACAGACTGGACAGAGCGAGACAGACAGACTGGACAGAGCGTGAGCGAGAGACAGACAGACAGGACAGAGCGAGAGCAAACGAGCCAGACAGGACAGAGCGAGAGAGAGAAAGAGAGACAGGACACAGAGAGACAGGACAGAGCGAGAGAGAGACAGGAAAAACACAGAGACAGGACAGAGAAAGAGAGAGAGACGGAGGGCGAGAGATAGGAGAGAGAGAGGAGAGAGCACAGCATAGACATTTCAACATAACATATTATTTTATAACATTATTTATGGTGGGCAAATTACCAGTAACCCCATATTTTTAATTGATTAAAAGCTTGTAATTGTGAATTCAGTGCAGATACATATTTTCAATCTCTCTGAGAGTGCACCTTTTGTCCTAAAAATATGTTTTTTTGCCTCTCCTTCCTCTCTAGTGTGTCTGTAGTTTAAACTTGATTGCTATAAGATATCTGAAGTTTCATTATCTGTGTCAGAGAGCATAATCAAGCAGGAAAAAGCCATACAGCTCATTTAATTAGAGTAAACCTCTGCAGGGCCCTGGAAGGATCCATGATTCATTGGTGGAAGTTATGTGTGTGTGAGGGGCATTTACATTTCTGTGGTTGCACCCTTTGATGGAACATATTGCAAGAGAGGGAAAGGGGCTTGGTGTGAGTTTCAGTTTTATCTTGGACTTCTGTCTCTTACCTTCTCCCCCACCCTCCCTCCACTTCAAACACACACACCCCTCCCTCCACTTCAAACACACACCCCCATCATCCAGCTCTCATGTTATGAAACAAACACAAAATGTGTTCCTGGTGTTATAAACAGTCAAAAATACTGATACATACCCTTTAAATTAGGCACTCATAGTTAATAAAGTTCATATTCAGTTATCTAAAACTTAATTTCCAAAAAGAGTCTCCACCAACTGCACAATCAATAGACTGAAGCGGCTCCGACTGGTGGTCAGTGCTAAATTTCCAGCCATAAAGTTATACACATTGCTCTTCAATGGCAGTAATTGCATGTACATTTTTTTAAATGTTTAAAGTCACATATTCTTAATGTCTGTATCAAGGTAATAAAAATCTCATATATATATATATATATATATATATATATATATATATATATATATATATATATAAACTTCGACCTTGCAGAAGATAGAAGAACTATTATTCTTTTATATGACACAGTTCTTGATTTCAAGGTAAGCTTTCTGACTCACCAGGCATAGCTTATTACTTATTCCCCAGTATTGCCCTTATTATAGAAGTTGGTGACATTGTGCAAGATGACCTGTTTTCATCCCTCCTGTTAATGCTTTTTTTTTTTTACTGTGTCAGTTCTTATTTGAGGCCTGCTATTTACTTGACAAGACCTACATTTCCCTGTCGGGCTTTATCACACTTTTGAAAGTGATCAATCTTAGCACTAAACCTAAAACATGAAGTCCACATCCAGCCCTTTTAAAAAACAAATACTGTAATGTGTAACTGACAACCGGAGAAGCAGATATTTTCAATAATATATTACAAATTTCCCAAATCACCTAACCCAGAGATGTCAGAATATTAACATTTCATTGTATCTGTCACTTCTCTGAATATTTGTTTCCATATAACCAGAAAACGTGTGTAATCCAGTCCAAATAGTAATGGACCAAAAGGATTCTTAAATGATCACTGTAGTTTGGGAAAAGTTTCACATCTTTGCGATGAAATAACACTGTTAGCAGCTTTATAAACAATAATTAAAGAAGAAAAAAATAAACTTAGCTGTCTTGGGCACTTCCATCTTGGATTACTAGTCTGCCTGTAGCCAATGTATGAAGTTTATCCTGTTGTGGATTGTTCTTTTAATTGTTGAGTGCTATATAAAGTGGAAGTTTTCAAAATAACTGAATAGAGATGTTATCTGAATCTACTTTTTCCTCACATGTATCTAATGTTTCTAGAAACAAAGGCAAATGAAATACTTAAAATTAAAGGCTGTATTAATTTAAAGATTGTAAAAACATTTTCCACAATATAAATTCAAGTTCTTCATATTATATTTTAAATATGATGCATCAGTGGTTCTTTAATTAAGTAAATAAAAACAATGAGAGATCAAATGTGTTAGAGATGGTCACCTGAAGATGAGAGACAAGAGTATAATACCTTGTTCTATAAGAAATTGTCTACACCTTTATCTCTCTTGTGCCATTACCATAGTGACCCTCCAGGTGCGCACACTTACGGCCTCCCTATGGGATAGAATGAAAAACAAATATGAGCCCCTTCCTCACTGTGGCCAGGGAGAGTAGCTTGTCTGAAAATAATATCTCACGATTGTTAGTGCTTATATGCAAAGGATACATACCTGCCATTTCTGTTCTGGTCCACCCTTAGTGGTAGGTACAGTCTGATATTGTTCTTCTCTGTGATGTCACAAACGAGCAAAAACCGGACAGACTGCGCCCTGAATAGGCACCACTGCAAAAGGCACACAATTAAAGGACCAGTGTAACCAGGTAAAGTGCAGTATCTAGTCTACTACCTGCTAGTACTAGAAATTGTATTTATAAATTCAACAACAAAGTAATCTGTACATAAAATGGTTTAAAAGGAATGTTAACCCACATGAGCTGTTAGAACGGTCTTCACCTCCCTTCTATCCAGTTGAGGCGCTAGAGAATGAGGGGCCCTGGTGAAAAAATAAAAGGTTGGTCCCCCCAAGGGGGGATTGTAACATTGTTTTTTGCTTTGGGCCCCCCTGTACCAATTTACACAGGGCCCCTCACCCAGACCCCATCCCATAACAGCTCCACCCAAGAATGCTTCTGTGTCAAGATTATACATGTTCACCATTTGCAACATTCTGGTTGCCTTTTCCCTTTTATTACTATTAAAATTAGTATGCTTGTATGAATGCAACCACTCTGGAATCATATAAATAGACAGTAAGGGTGCTTGTGGATAACAGAATAAAATCATCAAACTCAGGAGGAGCCATTGTGCTCAAATGGACTGATAAAGCCAACATCTGACTAGTACTTGATAAAAGCAGATATTTAATTTTTTGCAGGAGGTTATTACATTACATGAAAAATTATGAATCTAATAAATCGGTTGGGATTTAATTTCCATTAACTTATTTTAATAGTTCTCAAAATAATTAAGACCTAGAATTATGGTATATAGTATTAATGGGGGAGGAGGGGGTTGTTAACCACAGTCTTACTAACCTTATCTCTAAATCTTATCTCTTGAGATAACTTCCCTGGTTTTACATATTTTTGTGCTGCTGTTATGTATATGAAGTATAATTATTGTTTGTATATATTTTATTGAACTTGTATTGAAAAAAAAAGCAATTAAATCCAAGATAAGGATACAATATTATAACTATAAATTGAAAAAGAGATTTTAGTCACAAAAGTATTACATTTTAGGAAAGTACAGGCACCAACATTTTATTTAAAACATAACTTTTAAAAGAGCAGTTTATAATAAATCATTATTATCCAATTCATATGATTACAATTTCTAAAACAAATGGGACGTGTTTTTTTTCACCGGTTAGTAATATTCTAATATCCAATTGGAATAATGAAATTATCAGCCCTGTTCTATTGGTTCATTAGTATTAGGTCGTACAATAGAACCACTTTTAGAATGTTATTTATTTCTGCCTTGGTAAGTGAAATTTAAATTGTCGCCATAACATTTGCAAAATACAACAGAATTGGTAAATAATTATAACAAATTGTTCCAATTTAACAACGTCAGAAAACCACAAGGTTATCTATTTGTTGTAACAAATTGATTCCCGATCACCGTTTCAGTAATAATTACAATTTGACAGCTTCAGAAAGTAACAGTGTAATGCAAAAAATTATAACAACTGTATATGACATAAAATATGCCAGGATGATATGTGATTTGAGCGTTACTCTTCCTTTTTCTAAAAAGCCTTTTTCTGTAGATACCTTGGTGCAGTAAGATTGAGGGAAAAGACCATGAGGTTTTAGTAGAAGCTCTAATGTATAGTACTGTTTTTACTCTAGAACCGTGGTTCCTAAACATCTCCTCAAGGACAGCAACATAATATGATTTAGGTTTAACACAGTGTTAACACAGATGAGGCAATTCAAATGAATAATGCCATGGAGCCTTTAATTGCCTCAAATATATTCACATTGTATTAAACCTAAATCCTGGCCTGTTTGGGGGTCCATGAGGAGAGTTTTGGGAATCACTGCCATATCTTCTATGGCAGTGATTCCCAAAACTCTCCTCATGGACCCCCAAACAGGCCAGGATTTAGGTTTAATACAATAATTTAAACAATAAATGGTATAATCTGTAGTTGAAATCCAGGTCTAGTGATACAAGAAGATGCTGCCTATGTGGATATAAAATGTAACTTCAGATGACAAGAGCTTGGAGAAATTCCATCCTTTTCATCTCAATATAATTTGCCAAATGAAATTACATCATAACAAATGTGATGTTCATCTTAATGTTTATATTGTACTCATTACACATAATGCACTCTAAGCCATTAGAATAAAAACGTCCGCTTGCTAATGACTTGCTTAAGACACAAAGCATCATCTCATTTTTGAAGTATCATCCACAAATTATAAATTAACAGGGCACAGTAAGTCATCTCTCGGAAGCACACATTTACAGTACACGCACTGATCCATGGCTTTGTGTGGATAGAAAATGGCTTGATTTGATTAGGCCTCCGTCCTGAAATGGAGCTTCTCAGAAGTCAGATAAGGTTGTTGCCAACATGGAGTATGACACTTACTGATGTTTTAGTAATTTCAGAAAGATCATACTTGGAAAAATAATTATTTGAATCAAAATATATATTTTGAAATATTTTTTTACAATGGTGCTGCTGAAAATATGATAACATTTATAAAAATAAGTTTGTGACTATTAAAAATCATTTCACTTTTATGGCAAATGTTTATGTAGCTATCTCATGTATTGCATATTCAGCAAGATTTATTTATTTGTCACAATCTCCATCAATCTATGTTCTTCTTTGTCTTTTTCAGTCTTTCTTTCCTTCTCTCATTATTTTTGTTTATCCTCTCTCCTTCTCTTATGTAGTAATGGAACTTACCATATTCTCAGAGAATCACCTACCTATACAGTATCCAAATAGCAAAACAAACAAGCAAGTGCAATAGGGGCAGATTCACACTACATTTGAATTTATACCACAATCCCTTTAACTAATTATATGCCTGTAGCTAAGGATAAGGATCACTTTTATTTACATTCCATACATAGGCCATCATTCAATTGCAATTTGACCAAACATTTTTTTAAAGAAGTTTTTAGTTCGTAAACATCTATCCAAAAGCAAGGTTTTCACTATATAAAAATGTATTTAAAAAAAATATGCTATGTGCTTTTTTAGAGCCCTATTCAATTGGCCAAATTGCAATTGAATGAGGCCCATAGAGATTATCTTTCGCTCATTATTATTTCATTCAAACTTTTTATTACCCATATGTTTATTCTAGTGAAGTAGACATACACAGATTAAAACTTCCCTTGCAATTCTGCTTACAAACCATTTCATAACTCAAGTGCAAACTTTAAGAGCGGCCATTTTAAATCCAACATCTCCAAGAGAAAAAACACCCAATTATGGTGCACACGCTAGACATATTAATTTGAATTGGCAGCTATCCCTGAAGAAACTCACCTGCATAAGAGAAACGTACGTCGGGTGCATCTTGGATTACGCTATCAGTGCGCAACCCTCACGGGCAGTTTTATAGTTTATCACAGTATTGTAAGTGATATACTTAAAGATTATTTGTTTTATTAATAGGATGGCAGTATATTTTCAGTGATGTATTAATATGTCTAGCGTGCGCATCATAAATGTGTGTTTTTTTTCTGTTGGAGTTATAAATAATATATTTATCCAGGGGAAACCTTTGAGCAACAACAATATACATAAATGCAGACATTTTAAACCAAGTCTTAAAAACCAAGCCTTAAAGTACCACTGTACTGTACATTTACAAGTAAAGCTCATATGTTTGTTTGCTGGGCATAGGCTATTAAAAACAGCATGCAGTTTAAAATAAATACAAGTTAGAATGTTTTCTTAGCTTTTGAACTGTCTGTTTTCTCCTCAAGCAGAGACACATATCTCCTCCTAACCTCTGTCAGGAGGCTTCACCAGCTCTGACTTTGGGCAAGGTTATCATAGAGCTTGGAAGCTTTTATTTATTTTAAACTACTGTATACTGTGTTTCATAGCCTATGCCCAGCAAACAAACATATGAGCTTTACTTGTAAATACACCACAATGGTACTTTATCCTGATTTTTTACAAATGATGTACAGTGTTCTCCATAACTCAACTAATTCCAATTCCCTACCCTCAACACAAGCACAGTTTATACATACATTTTTAAAACGTTGAAATAAAATACGAATGAATATACATTTAAACCTTTACATGAGACATGTTCCATGTTCCAGAAAAAATAAATGTCCTTCCACCATCTTGTATTTTTTTTTTTTTCAGTAAACTTGCTTCAAATTTAAAGTGAAATCCATTACATCAAAAAATAAAATAAAGAAAGGTTCAATCTGTCACCAGATAGAAATGTTATCAGACTTGTATCTTTTTTATCTCTTCTGTTCACCTTTCACTTTAATGCTTTTTCTGCTGAAATATGACTAGAGGATGGATGACAACATATTTCTACTTCTACAATTACATTCTTGAAGCAGATGTTCTGTGTGACATTTATAGGATTGTATAGAGCAAAGATAAATAGCATATAAGATCTGAACAACAAGAATGTCTATGATATTTTTAAGATTTAGGTATTGGCCTTCTTTGACAATCTTTTGACACATTTGCTATATTCATCTTTTTTATATGCAAATCTAGGACCAGAAATAATGTTTCTCCATTAAATTATGATATAGGACTTTTGGTGGGGAAGGATAAAGTATATTATAATAATAGTAATATAATCCTCCTCTAAAATCTTTAAACTGAAGCTCCAAGCATAAAGACAAGACTAAATATTTGTATGTATATATAAAATAGATTTTTGACCTTGGTTTCCTTGTAATAAAGACGTTAGAACCTTTGTGAATATTGTTAAAAAGATATGCTACCCTTGGACCATTTATTTTTCACTCCAAATTTATTTTTCAAAAACACCTTATTTACTGTTTTGAAGCATGTTCATTCATATGCATGATTAAAATGGGGAAGTTACATGTCTTTTTAATGCTTTTAATGTATTTTTTTGAAATCCACATGGAAAGAGCTGTCTCTGCACTGATAAGGATCTGTCTTTATTACACAAGCCTTTATCTTAGGCTCAAACCACACACCAAGATATACCATCTGAAGCTGATTGTTCTGTTAAAACCTCAGGGAAATCTGGAAAAAAATATAAGGAAGAAAGGCATAAGGGTATATTCATCTGATCTTCTTGTTTATCTCTTGTGAAAGAGATAAGACATTTTATATTTTGCGTTGGTGCCTTTTCATCAAAGTATCTTACATCTCATTTTTTTCAGGAGAAAACTAAATTGGATAAAATTGGAATCTGTATTATTTCACTCATGGGATGAATAAAAACCCATATTCATAACACTTTCTTTGTTTTGAATTCTATTCAACAAAAATAAATCATTTTGTAGTTTATATATGGAGATAAAGCTGTGTTATATGCAACCCTGGACTTCCATTTTGTGTGACTTTGAAAAAATTATCAAGAGGGTTTTTCTTCTGGGAATCTGTTTAGTGCCCTTGGTTTGAGGTTCATGTTGGAGGTTTTATTATCCTTTCACCATTCTCAGCAATATGGAATCTAGAAGCCATTTTGGGCTACAAATTAAGCATTATATGGCTCCAAAAGGAAACTCAGACCAATAGTACTCATAAGTCAGGGTGCTCAAATTATTATCCTTTATTTGTAACACCCCAACATATTCCAAAGCACTTTACGTGGGGTAAGTTCAAGGCAAAAACAATATTAACACATGGAAAATAATGGAGGGCCATGTATTTGAGCCTTAAATAAAAATGTACATAGTGCTTGTTTCCAAAGCATCTTGCGATACTGTAAACGCACATTAACCAAAAAAAAAGGAGAGAATACCTTTAAACTGGTAACATAATCATTCCATTATTGTGGTAAGGGCAGGTGTTTAATGGAATAACAAAGTGACACATATAAATGAACTAAAACTTAACTTTTATCAATAATAAAATTAAAAAAGTGATAAAAATCAACAGTTAAAAATATTTGTAAGAGTAACAAAAAGCTGTCAGATCTCCATATTTGAAGTCAATGCAAAATAGTATTATGAGGAAATCCCAGGCAAGTAGAGGGTCCTTCCACCGCTGTAACACCAGATCCAAGCATCAGTATTAGCTTTATATGATAGCTGGGTGCATGTGTTATGGTTTAACTCAATCAATCCATCCATTCATTTCATCAGGCATCCTGCTTACAATCAGTTCTGATCTCAGTAATAATTAATTGTTGCTACATCATTGATACTATTTCATACTCATATATATTTCTATACAGTGGCTAACAAGTCAGTTGTTTCATTTAGAGTATTCTTTCAAATTTGGCACATTAGATTATTTGGTTTTCTCATTACATTTGAGCTTGTATTTCAGCACTATATGCATGTTGCTGATATTGTTCCATAAATGTATGTATGTACTGACTATCAAGCTAGATTCTCATATTAAGAGATGTAAGACAGGTGTCCATTACACTGGGCCTTTTGCCCTTAACAGATTAATCATACGTTTTGTTTCATATCTCCCATTAGTCACAAGAATTGAATATTTTACCTGTGGGGTTAAACCTGGAAATATAAATAACATAAATACTTGTGTTGAAAACTGTTATCACTTGTTGAGAATATTAGACTTATTGATCCACTGCACATCTTATTGTTTACTATATATCCCTATAAGAGATAAGAACCTAATATTTAATTTGTGGGTCTAATTTAAAGCTATATAGGAACAGAAACACATGTTGTTGAAATTATCATCACCTGCTGGGAATAATCAACGATTTTTTTGGTTATTGGAATTTCTCAATTATACTGACTAATTTGCATTGACTTGAAATATGGGGATCAGATAGCTTTTTCTTATTATTACAAATATTTTTAATTGTTTTTTTTTTTATCACTCACTGTTATCATAAGGGAATGATTAACCTACTAGGTTAGAGGTGCTCTCTCATTTTTGGGGTTTATTTGTGTGTTCTTATCACTTACTCTAGCCTGGTTAGAAAATGAATATTTTTAGACCCTGGTATACAATGTGTTAACAACACATACGTGGCTCAAGATAGGAGCCTTTGTGATACTTGATAAGATACTCTGGGTTAAAATTTGTTGGGACATAGTCAGGTCCATAAATATTGGGACATCAACATAATTTTAATCTTTTTGGCTCTATGCACCACCACAATGGATTTGAAATGAAACGAACAAGATGTACTTTAACTGCAGACTTAATTTGAGGGTATTTACATCCAAATCAGGTGAACGGTGTAGGAATTACAACAGTTTGTATATGTGCCTCCCACTTTTTAAGGGACCAAAAGTAATGGGCAGATTAACAGTCATAAATAAAATTTTCACTTTGTAATACTTGGTTGCAAATCCTTTGCAGTCAATTACAGCCTGAAGTCTGGAACGCATAGACATCACCAGACGCTGGGTTTCATCCCTGGTGATGCTCTGCCAAACCTCTATTGCAACTGTCTTCAGTTCCTGCTTATTCTTGGGCATTTTCCCTTCAGTTTTGTCTTCAGCAAGTGAAATGCATGCTCAATCGGATTTAGGTCAGGAAAATGACTTGGCCATTGCATAACATTCCACTTCTTTCCCTTAAAAAACTCTTTGGTTGCTTTTGCAGTATGCTTCGGGTCATTGTCCATCTGCACTGTGAAGCGCCGTCCAATGAGTTCTGAAGCATTTGGCTGAATATGAGCAGATAATATTGCCCGAAACACTTCAGAATTCATCCTGCTGCTATTGTCAACAGTCACATCATCAATAAATACAAGAGAACCAGTTCCATTGGCAGCCATACATGCCCACGCCATGACACTACCACCACCATGCTTCACTGATGAGGTGGTATGCTTTGGATCATGAGCAGTTGCTTTCCTTCTCCATACTCTTTTCTTCCCATCCCTCTGGTACAAGTTGATCTTAGTCTCATCTGTCCATAGGACGTTGTTCCAGAACTGTGAAGGCTTTTTTAGATGTTGTTTGGCAAACTCTAATCTTGTCTTCCTATTTTTGAGGCTCACCAATGGTTTACATCTTGTGGTGAACCGTCTGTATTCACTCTGGTGAAGTCTTCTCTTGATTGTTGACTTTGACACACATACACCTACCTCCTGGAGAGTGTTCTTGATCTGGCCAACTGTTGTGAAGGGTGTTTTCTTCACCAGGGAAAGAATTCTCCGGTTATCCACCACAGTTGTTTTCAGTGGTCTTCCGGGTCTTTTGGTGTTGCTGAGCTCACCGGTGCGTTCTTTCTTTTTAAGGATGTTCCAAACAGTTGATTTGGCCACACCTAATGTTTTTGCTATCTCTCTGATGGGTTTGTTTTGTTTTTTCAGCCTAATGATGGCTTGCTTCACTGATAGTGACAGCTCTTTGAATCTCATAATGAGAGTTGACAGCAACAAATTCAAATAGCACACTTGAAATTAACTCTGGACCTTTTATCTGCTCTTTGTAAGTGGGATAATGAGGGAATAACAAACACCTGGCCATTGAACAGCTGAGCAGCCAATTGCCCCATTACTTTTGGTCCTTTAAAAAGTGGGAGGCACATATACAAACTGTTGTAATTCCTACACCGTTCACCTGATTTGGATGTAAATACCCTCAAATTAAAGCTGAAAGTCTGCAGTTAAAGCACATCTTGTTCGTTTCATTTCAAATGCATTGTGGTGGTGTATAGAGCCAAAAAGATTAGTTTTGTGTCGATGTCCCAATATTTATGGACCTGACTGTACATTTGAGATATTTGGCCAACTAACCTTGGTTCTACTTTTATAACGATACAGGCTTTCCTATTGAAGTGGTTATTATACTTTTTCTAGTTCACAATAATGAAAATTCACAAACTTACAATCTAAGGTATCAATTTGAGAACAAGCAGTACCACAAACTGTTGCCTGTTCTATAACATACTCTGAATTGTTGATTTTTATAGATCGCGTGTGCCATACGAAATTTAGAAATAATTTAATACATTTTCAGTCAAAAATCAATTCACCTCTGAACAGAAATCTAGAACTCTAGAGCTATATTTCAGCCATTATTTGGCCTAGTCAGTGAGGGACAGCTTACCTCCTTTGTCCTTTGTCAAAAAGTAATAATTCCATAACATGTTTAACTTAAAAATAATAGTATTACATGCTCTCCTGGCCCTGCTTTGCATAACAAAATAGAATCTAATAAGTAGTCTCAATTTACTTTATTTGCATACAGGCAAACCACAATGCTAAGCTTGTTTAGTCAAGAACAAACACTATCCAGAGTCAAGAGACCACTCTCTATAAACTGAAGCAGGTATGTATGGAGCAGTATGTAAGTAATATATGACTGAATTGTTCTAAAAGGAAACTATTATCAGATCTTGCCTATATCTCAACTCCCATGACAAGGAGAGGCAGCTGTGTAATCACATACAATGACTGTCTTGCCCAAACGAGTTTACCTAACGCCAGTGATAAGATTAGGTCACCCATTATTACAGTAGAGATTATCACTAAAGAATTATCCAGGCTAATTATATAGAGTACTATTAGGACTGTGAGCTCTGTTCTTACAAGAAAATCTATTGAGTTGGTTAACTACACATAAGGCCAGAGGGACTAAGGTAAGAAGATTGAATAACTTTTGAGGAGTTCTCCAGGTGCTATGGTATCCTAAAACAAAGAGTTCCCCAAGAACTTGCAAAAGATCTGGCCCTGTTGTAGTCTTACAAATCATTACTCACAAGAAAAAGGAGACCGAGGTTGTATCTCTTTCATTTGTAAACACAAATATTATTTATTTTCAATCTTGATAATTTGATTTGAGAATATATAGAAGCCAATAAATCCATTTCCTTTTTAATGCAAACCACCTGGATTAGCCCAGTTCTCTAACAGGGCAAGTAGTATAATTTTTGGATGGTACTGTTTGCAAAGTGAACTGACGCTCTATTACCACAATTGAATATAGTTTACTGTATAAGCCATTAACAATATATGTTTGCGCACATGTAAATATTTATGTCTTTACCGTTGATATGAGAACCTATTTGGGACCTTCGGTGATAGTATATGTATATTTACCCCTGGAAATGAGGAAAGCAGACCGTTCGCAAGGCAAGAAAAGGTATGGATGTATTAGCAAATATTTACCATACCATGCCATTCTGATGACAAAAAGGGTGTCAGATTGTGATCACAACGTATCCCCCTTATACCACTTTTCCAGATCAAGGAGCACAGCCTTGTTGAAGCATATACAGTGCTTCAATAACATTGGAAGAAATAAACAACAGCAATGATGAATACTGTTAAGGTGTTATATTCATACATAACCCCCCTCCTATACTTTTACCCCAGTATGGGAAGGATTACTACAACAACTCATAGTAACATAAGTTTCGGTTCCAAAGCTCTGTTGATATTAAACTTCTGCACCACTGGATCTCTTATTGAAACTCTGAGGTTCAGTGAGGCTGTCAATTTCATTTTGTATTATATTCAATCTACCGGTGGAATTGAAATAAAATGCTACACTCCAGAGGAGAGGGTTTATTCCAAGTCTGCTTTGACTGAAGACTTTATAAAGGGCCATTACCAGCCATGGTTTGTTTTTGTTATTTCATATCAAACTGACCAGATTTTTCGAATATCTTTAATTGGTTTTCTAATCTGGCTTTTTACAGCAAGCTTTTAGCAGAAAGCTCATCAGGTTCATGACTCACATTTCCTGAAGCTGGGAAACCATATGCTTCTCTTGGCAAAGTGCGTTTTAAAATCAAGATTTTTTTCCACTCTAATGATTTAGATAAAAATGATTGTGAATTTCAATTATGGTTTGTCTCATGAATTACACATAGAAATCAGACAATGATTCACAAAGACAAAAAATATAAAATACAGAATTTCCAATTAACTTTACAAAGTAATTAAATGTGTAAGTGCACAAACCTTTATTACTAGACTTTACCGTTAAAACATAAAATAACTTGTTATTTCAATATTATAAATTATAGACGTGTCCTAAAAAAAGTGTCAACGCAGTTTCTTGCAGAGTAAAGATCTCACATAGGGCTGACCACAGAGGGCACAGATAAAGCAATCATGCAATGAAATATGAATCAGTCATATCTGGGATATGAACCGTAAAGCTACTATGACTGCAGAACGGGATAATTAAACGCTAACTAATCAGTAGCTCATAGGTTTTGATAAATTCAGATGTGGTAAGAAAGACACATCCTAAATTCCTTGCCTTCTTTTTGCACCTTGAGAACTAGGGTTGGGAGTCATTGTTCTAGTCAATGTTTGTGTATAGAAATATCCATCTTTCATGAAAATGCCACATTGTGCCATGTTGTTTGTGGACATTGCCATGTTATTGTATATGGATATATTATTTGCTGGTATGGTGTATTCTGGCATGGATTTATTAATACAATAATGTGTTGCTGATGTCATAAAGTAGGCTTTGTTTAGATTAGGTTTATGGTTGTCCAATCAATCATCTTGATTCACAGCCATGTTTTCTAGTAAATTGTCTCTAAAGCTGTTTTTAGTTCTAAATTGGAAAACAAAAGCATATTTACCCTCATTCTCTGCTAAACAAACATTATGAATATTTTTAGCAAATCATTTTTGTTTACACACATATATATATATTTATATATATATATATATATATAAAATATTCCTTAACATAATGTTTGTCTAGCTTATAGCAAAATTACAGTAATATTCTACAATTCCAATTTAAATTATCAATTACTATGTATGTGTGCATTTTTTTTTGCATATAATTATTTTAATATGCGCAGCACTTTACAGAGACAACCTACAAGACCACAAGTTAGGGGCCAATAGCGAAATTCGTAAACCATGCCATCGTATTTAGCATTAGCATAAACAGGATCAATTAAG
The DNA here is from genome assembly GCA_027410445.1 of Discoglossus pictus. Classification (NCBI taxonomy): domain Eukaryota; kingdom Metazoa; phylum Chordata; class Amphibia; order Anura; family Alytidae; genus Discoglossus; species Discoglossus pictus. The sequence continues at coordinate 512,233,685 of CM050163.1, forward strand.
CAAGACCGTAACTCCCAATGCTGAAACAGCCAATAGAAAAGGAGCTTGTCATCATGAAGGCCATACAACATGGAGTTGACATGTCAATCAACTAGAAATTCGGGGTCCGATATGCAATCAGCCCCGCAATCCGCAATCTCAAAAATGATAGAAATGAATGAGGCCAATGTGATAGTCCATGTGGGTGGCCTGATATGTACTAACTCATTGATTCCCAAGATCGATCTAACCCCCCGAATTGAAACATAAAAATAAATTAATTTTGATGGCCGATTTGTGGACTTGAAACTGTTGTGCAATTAATTTTAATGTCTTTCATCACTTTCCCTGTATTGATTTTGTTTTTGCCTTTAAAGTGCTCCGGACATGTCTTTAAGCCCTTTGCGAGTCCTCCTTGGTACCCATAACTTGTGGTTCGACTTTTGCTATTTGCAGCCTTGACAGCTTGATGCCGGTGTCGGTTCCTTGAGAGTCCCGGTTAGTTAGGTGCCGGACAACCAGGATTTTACTTTATATATAATACAGCACGTGTATATGAGCCCTGTATATGAGCTTAAAATATGAGTTTATACGCTTGAAAATGAGCAAATTTACAATCTAAAGGAAATGGGGAGGCCGAAACACAGGTCAGTTTAACATAAGAATTTGCATAGGCCTGGAAGACAGTGAAAGTTCATAGTTATAGAGGATGAAAGACAAGAGAAGATAATTCTGTTGTATGACAGGTGTAAAGTTTACCTTGGTAAAATTGTGCAAAGTTGGGACGATGTTTTATCATTCAGTGGGAGAGAGAAGGGATTTGATAGGAAGGCACTGTAAAAGAAAGATACTAGTATGTAATTTATTGTACTCCCCTGGTGGTAGATATAACCTGCAAATTGAAGTGTCAGGTAATTATATTTGTTCATAAAAGTGCAATAATTAGGAGTAGATAAGTGTATGTGGGAGAGGGTTGGAGGAAAGCGGTTGCTGGAGTCCTAGAGATAAATAAATGTTGGAGTCAGTAGGAGGGTGTCTAGATGGGGAAAGAGAATGGAGTTTGGAAAGACGGGGAGGAACAGGGAAGAGATTTATATTACTGAGAGGGGGAGGTTAGTTTTGAAAAAGCATGAGCAGTGAAAACAATTAAATGTTATATACAAAGGAATGGAGAGCACATTTATTCACAGCATTGTGTGTGATAATTCTGGAATGAAGAGTATTATTACTTGGTGTAGGTGTGCCTGTTTGCACAAGCCTTGAGAAGCATAAACACTAAATAATTGTACCTTGAATTTAACATCTAAATATTTCCCACCTGTTTATTTAAATATCCCCTGGAGCCATGGCCATTAGAGAAACTAGGCAGCCACTTAGGGGCGATTCTTTGTGATGGGCGGCCACTTTAAAAAAAATGTTTCCTGGCTTAAAAAAATTAAATGCTGCAGTTCATAGACTTGCTACTAGGGGGTAACCACCTAGAACAAAAAGAGTTACAACAGGCAAGGCAAAAATAAGTCCGTCTATACCTTGCGTACTTACTCGCAGGGACTCCTCCACTTCACTGCCTAGTGGCTCCAAAAAGGTAGATCTGGCCCTACCTGGATCACTGTTAATGTAGATGCAGTTATTCTGTATAATGAGTGCATGAAGGGACAGTGTTTTAGGCATCCAACGAATAAGTTAATTGTTAATTGCTTCTTCTCTATAGTTAAGCAGCTTAAAGCACCAGAAGTCTTGGCGATGATATATGAGATTCTTCAAGCATTCCAAGAACCATGATATTGTTGATGCCAATGAAACACGAAGAGAACATTCATGCCATGCTTAGGAGAACATAAACATATGTTTAATAATTTCCCATGTTATTTTTTACGAATAGTGACAATGCAAAAACAAAATAATAATAATCAAAAAATCTTCCCAAATGAGTGCTATAATAATGATAGTAATGTTTATAAGTAGACGTAACAAGGATTATAATTTTCATCTTCGTAATGGTAATTTTCACCACCATCTGTGGGCGCTGAAAAATACAACTGCTCATTTCCCTTATTCATATTCTTATTTTTTCTGATTAAAGGAAAGTCCTTACCTAAAAAGTCCGTTATAAGACAATATAATACAGTATATAGTATATAACAGTATTGCCCAAGTGGCGGCGCGCTGGCTGGATGTGGCTCACCAGCTGATTTCTGTAGCCCACTGACTGCCAGGGAGAATCTCCTTCCAAATTAATATTATAAAAGAAAAACACCTGTGATATAATTATATAGTAATCGAGGTTGAAAAAATACTTTTAGTCCGTCAAGTTCAACTTTTTTAGATCACCTCTGACCTTTGTAATATGCAGATTGATTGATTATTAATTAATTGTTAATTGATCTAGAGGAAGGCAAACACTTGGGATATTGTAAATCAATTCCCAAATGTTTAGTTATTTCATACAAAAATATAATTTTTTTTCTTACCCAACTGATCTGTAAAAATGTAGCACCGAACACTAAAGAAGTTGGACAGCACTGGTATAAATACTAGTTATTAAGTATTGTTAATACATTTACAGAAGTAAAAAAGACCAGAACAATATATTTCAGGTTAGGAATCTCAGGCTTGCTATGTTGTCTACTTGCCAGCACAGTACCACAGAGTAGTATATAAATGTTATTGCATTCAGACATTTCTGTGCATATGGGTATATTACTCTGTGGTACTGTGCTCGAAAAATGGTGCCCTAGACAAGAATAGTTTTTGGGCACCCCATATTACAATCTTAGCACTAATGTGTGTAACACATGCCTACTTCCCCAGTCATGCACAACGTACACCTTTTACTAAATTAAGTATGACCTACAAGGTAGTTTTTTTTAAATATATTTTTTATTAAGAATACAAGGTTAATTCCATAACACATTAGTAACATAAAATAAAACATTAGTAACATAACCAGAACACTTAATACATGACAACACATACATATAACCTTTTAAACCTAACTTTGACATTTTTGTTATTTCTGTTTTAAGTTAAGTTCTGTACGTGTTAAAGTATAACCGTAAAGGCTGATCTCTTATAAGAGCAGACAGAGAATAAAGAAGAAGAAAGACTGTAAGAGAGGGGCAAAAGGAGAAGGAGTTCAGAGTTATGTTTGTTCTTAAAGGGAGCATAAACTATTAACCTACTCTACATATTAACCACCCAATCTTAAGAATCCAAGTGTCCCAACATGAGGCCCATTTCCTATATGATTGGTCAAAGTTGGCTGAGATAACACTCATGTTATATATAAATTTAAGTTTAATCAAAACTGCACTATATTCTGGTACTGATTTCCATGTTTTGGTTAACGTAATCCTCACTGCTAAAAACACTTGGTGTGATCAGAGTTGAGCCTTTTTACTGAGACCCTCTCTGGGGAGGCCTAAGAGCGCTTCTTCTGGCTTTTGGGGAATCCTGTGCCCCCATAGTCTCTCCAAAATATCATAGATCTCCAACCAAATGTGGGTGATCTTAGGGCAGTCCCAGAGAACATGTTTAAGGGTGCCCAGAGTGTGATATCCCCTAAAACAGTTACCATCCACTGACGGGTTAGAAAGCTGGTGTTAAGTACCACCTCAAAATGGTCTTGTGTGCATTTTCCCTAAGTAAAATATTTAGTGAGGAGCCTGTGGCCTGCTTATGTATCTTATTCCATTGTGCATCAGTTATATCAATGGCGAGTTCCGACTCCCAAGAATGTTGATGGTGGAGTTTGGACTGTGTGGTTAGGTTCATTAATTAATTATAAATAATGGAGATATTCCATTTGCCATTAGGGTTGTTAAAACAATTTTTTTCAAATGGAGTGACCTTAGCAGAAGAGTTAAGTTTGATTACCCCAGATATATTAATATGTATCTGGGTTAAGTTAAGCCATTCCTTTAATGGCAAATGATGTAGGTCTTTAAATATTGTAGGGGACCATTGTCGATTTTCCTTTAACAGATCAGCAGCCATCATAAACTGATTATCTATCCATAATTTAAACTGTGAAAATCTATTTATTGATGCTGACTTCTGAAATAACCACAGTGGGGTAAGCCAAGAACCTGCTTCTACAAGCGGAGTCAAAACTGCCAAAGCCTGAACCATGCATTTGGGAAGGGAAGAATTACCCAATTTAAAGTGTAATGAAAGCCACTTTCAAGTGTAATGAAGGCCACTTTCTTCAAAGATATCTTTCTCTATCTCCACCCACACTGGTAGGTGTTCCTTACCAAACCACTTGATGATTTGGGCTAATCTGTCAGCATTACAATACTTGAGTAAATCCAGCACAGCCAACCCTCCTTTAGCTTTAGATGCTATCATGGCCTTCTTATTTATTCTAGGCCTTTTACAATTCCAAATGAAGCGAGATATTGCCCTCTGAAGAACCGAGAGGTCCTTGGTGCGAACAGCCATTGGAATAGTGCGAAAAAGATACAGAAGCTTGGGCAAGATATAAATTTTAATAGCGTGGATCCTCCCTATCCAAAAGATTTTGTAGGAGGACCACGTGTTAATGTCATTGAGTAGTTTTTTTTATAAGTGCGGGGAAATTTGCTGAAAACGTTAGGCCAGATTGTCTAGGGATATAAACCCCTAAGTATTTAAGATGGTGTGGAACCCATTTAAAGGAGAAGTTCCCTGAGAGAGAGAAGCATCAAAGGTGTATTTTGAGCCGATGCTACATTAAGCAAATTTAAAATACGTCTGGTGTTATCTGGCGCCTCACGACCCTGAATAAACACTACTTGGTCTGGGTGAATTAAGCTTGGCAGCACCTGAGAGAGCCTATTTGCTATAATTTTTGAGTAGAGTTTGGCCTAAACACCAGTTTTTGATTAATGCCAATGGATTTGGTGTCCAGATCCAGGCTCTCCCACATAATAGGCAAATGCCTGAGATACCAAGCTGAGATACCAAGCAGATACCATCGCTACCAACAAGCTGCCCCCTGATCTTTGGTCTTGATATCCTAGGTCTAAATACATCACAGATTAGCAGCACATTTTTTTTTTCTTCTGCAAAAGTATTAACAATACTCAATAACTATTATGTAGATTACATATAATACTAGCGGCTTGCACTTAAAAAATTACGGCAATAAAATTTTAAGCCTGTCAATGCTGTTTGCCACACAATGCGAGGCTCTCCCCTTTGTAACGTGTGGGCCTAGCGATGAGCGCCTTTGGCGCTCATTGCGAGCCTCTCCCTCTGTCTACTTTATGGGCCTTGTGATGAGTGCCTTCACCTCAAGCAATCCGTCACTTTCATGCTTCGCAATGAGCACCTTTGGCGCTCATTGCAAGCCTCTCCTCCCCCCTCTACTTTTCAAACACACGTAAAGGCTCCCTGCCTCTCCCCCCTGTGCTGTGTGTGAGGTTGTCAGTTAATTTTGAAATCAATTGACATCTTTTGGGGGCCTCCAAACGGCTTTCGAGTTACGGGCCTGAAAAAAATGTAATTTTTTCATAGTTTTGTGGCCCTTGCAATGAGCGCCTTTGGCACTCATTGCGTGCCTTTTTCCAAGTCTTGCAGTCTTTGCAAAGAGCGCCAAAGGCCTATGGCCTTCTGGCTCTCATTGCAAGCCTCACAATGAGCGCCTTTGGTGCTCATTGCAGCCCCCGTCAAACCCGTAACTTTCGGCGCTCTCTATGAGCCTGTATCTTTTAACATTGCATGACGACAACTCACAATTACCACACTATTATATGTGATAGTTCTATAACTGACTGCCTTTCTATATGAGTTTGTGGTAATTCTGGGACGAAGACTTAGCAAGGAGGAGTATTATTTGCTGGGGGTAACTTTGAATTGGCCTAGTGAAGTATAAACAGTAAATCTGTTGTCATGCATAAATATTCAGAATAGATCCATCCATAGCAAAAATAAATACACAAGCCAGAAACCACACTGTCCACCACAAAGTACACACATCTAATGTACTGAGGAAATCGCACTTGCAAGTGATTGACCTGGTAGGATATTGGCACGGTTTAAAAGGACTCTCTCCCCTCCAAATCAATTGTTTTAGGTTATTGTTAATGAGCATGAAAAACTGTCTGTGCATTGTATAATGTCATTTTATTACACATTAACCATTTCTAAAGTGAACTTAACTTGAGATGTGCAAGTGAATGACATCTGTATATTAATAAACTGTCTTGATGTGCAGATTAGTCTGTTGGTCTGTCTTTGTGGGGCCAAAACAATGTCTTCCAAAGTTATCATGCAGTTAGATCCCCTCCCCATCTTTATTAAGTACTTTGAGCTGCAAATTAACATAATGAAATGCATGTTATTGTGATAGAGCCTCAGAATCCGTTCTAAGTATCTCGTAAATGATTTACTGCAGAGAAAACTGCTACTACAATGCTCTTTACACAAAAATTGCACACAACATACCTCCCTTGCTCTGCCACGTTTTTTTTTTCTTCTTGTGATATCATCTATGGCATTAGGTGGCATAATTCATGACATCACATATGATATAAATAATGCCATCAACTATGATATAATTCATTACCATACAGAAAATTACATTTATGATATTACTGATAACATCACACTAGCCCCCTATGATGTCACTTAATTATATTTAATGTATGAGACACAAAATAATGAAAACATTAATATTTAAAATTAGTGATAATGTACATGACTGAAAAGAAATGTTAAAAATAACCGTAAAAGTGTATCGACTTAGACAATAAACCAATTTGATGGAGCTGGTACATATTAATGTCCGAGCCATTAACAGGTATCATCTGTATCAAACGGTTTGCTGTCCTTTGACTTACACCATAGTCCATGTGCATCATTGTCTGCTCCACCTGATGAATGATCTCGACAGATGCCAAAAACAATGGTTCTACGTGCAGTGAAATTTAAATAACAGCACAGTTATCAAATAATATTAAAATTTGTATTTGATATTTGTTGGACTTTCTAATCCACCTACGGGCTAAAATATAATTATTGCTAAGAATTTCAAATGTTATAGAATATAGTAATTATTTATATTTTATTGACTGTTTTATTCCCCTATTGTGCAGTTTTTTGGGGGGTTAAGTTTCTTAACACTGTTTTGAAAGGGCCACTGAAGGTGTAATGAATATACAGTTATAATATGAGGGCATTGGGTTGGTTATTTTTTACTTGATTGAAAATCATTATTTTTAAAATTGCTTTGAGTCGTTAATAACGTTTTATTGAGCAGTTTTGTTTTGCATTTTTTGCAAAGTTGATGGAAAAATCAGCCTTACTTCCAAGAGGTACCTAACTATTTAAATCTAATTTTGTTTTATTATATGACCTAAGGTATTATTTAATATTGAATTTAAATAAATAAGAAAACAGCAGTCAACCATTCGATTACTCTTCTGTGACATTTTATTTTTTCTTGCTTTTGCCTAACACTCAACTTGTCATTTGACTGATGGATCTCTGACAGCACAAATTGAGATAATAGTCTGCCATTTGTGTAAACATATTGAAATATAAATGCTATTACATTTTCTTTCGTTTCATTTTAGAAAATGTGTTCATTTTTATTTCCATAAATGTCAAATTTTATGTATTATTTTTCTTTTAAACCAGTTGTTGAATTGATTCAGAATAACACAATTGGTTCAATGAAGCTTTTTTTATATTAATAGTTTTTTTTATATTAATATAAATAACATTTTTGTTTCAGAGCTGGCTTCTAATGGTTTTTTCTAGTGTTTTTAAGTATATACCACATTTTTGCTTGCAAAGTCTCAAAATAATATTTTAATAGCATGGCATATACCTTAAATTTCCAACCAATAACACATAAGATGTTTTATACTATTGAAATGTAAACCCTGTTAGAAATGCTAAACTACATAAAAAAAATGACAACTAAAAAAAATGCATATTGTTCTCTGAGACTTATTTATATATATATATATATATATATATATATATATATATATATATATATATATTGAAGAGTGAAGAAGCCGTGAATGTCCAGTAATCTAGTAATTTAGTAATTATTAATATATATATATATATATTTATATTTATTTATATATATATATATATATATATATATATATATATATTAATAATGAGTATTGCAATATAATTTGATACCTTTTGTATTGGACAAATGTCTTCTTTATAATGACGAGCTTTCGAGAGGTTTAACCTCTCTTTATCAAGTCTCAACCAATATAAGCAAGTATTGCTTGAGACTTGATAAAGAGAGGTCTCATTATAAATAAGTTGTTTGTCCAATACAAAAGGTATCAATTTATATTGGAATATGCATTATTAATCTATACATATAGATCAGTAATTACTTTATATATATATATATATATATATATATATATATATATACACATACATGTGTGCACTATAAAAAACAGATACTGTTGAACCCCATATCATTCTCCCAAGTTAAAAATAATTGGATCTGCATGACTGAAGGCTCTAGCACTAAATTATTCCAAGCGAACTCTTGTAACATTTATTTGTGGTGCACTTGATGACCAAGGAGCACAGGTAGGGGTATAGCGAACCAAGAGTTCATTCATGTAGCTGGGGTCCTGATCATTTCAAGCTTGGAAGGTCAGCAAACCAACCTTTGAATAAATGCCATTTGACAAGTAACCAGTGCAGAGAATGAATAATGGGTGTTGTGGGTCTTATTTGTCTGAAAATTGGCCGAATCACAATTTAATAAGCCTGTATATGTTTATGTTAGTCTACAGTCAAGTTCCACACCAATATTTTGCACTTTTTCTGAATAATGTAACTGTAATCCTCCATATTCTAGGTCATTTACCTGATCCTGCTTCAGTTTTCATTTTGCAACATGATATCCCCCCACTGAGAGTTCTTCTTGTCTTGTCATTGTTTGGCTGTAGCCAGCTAAACTCTAGAGGCCTTATTCAATTGCAAGCCCGCAGATTACGTTATACAGGCCGTAAGTCTGCGGGGTTGAAATTTGCTACATTTACAGAGCGATTCAATTGAATAAGCCCGCAATTTAACGGGCGAAAGCTGAAACCATAAACCATACACCTGTAAGTAGCATTTCAGAGTGAGATCATGATCAATTAAGCAAGGCCGTAACTACATGGAGGTTAAATGTCAATTAATTAGGGTTTAGAGATCCGTTATGCGATCAGTCTCACAATCCAGCAATGTACAAAATACTACAAATGAATGGTAATACTGTTCTAGTCCATGTGGGTGACCTGATATGTATTAACTCATGATTCCTGAGATTGATATGACACGGAAATTAAACATAAAAACAATGATTTTTTATTGCAGATTTGCAAGCTTGTCTTTTAAGGTGTAGTATTGATTTATTAATTTTTTTTTGCATTTACAGTGCTACGATCAGGTGATTAACCCCTTTGCGAGTCTTATCTGATACCCGTAGGTATCCGACTACATTTTCCATTTACGAGTGTGAGAACATTTGCGGGCTTGAGGAGTTGTAGCAATTGAATAGCGATTTGCGATTGTAACACCTACAGGTTTGAAACATCGAAGGCTTAGATGGGTTGGAAGTTGCGATTTTGGCACTGGATCGTTTGTACTTGGTTTAAATAATAGAGACTTTTGTGTGTCATCAGCATATCAATGATAGCTTAGACTATGTCTTATTATGCCATTCATTGGAAGCATGTACACAACATGGAAGATAAAATGGATTCCTATGGTACTCCACATGTACGTGGCGTAGGTGCAGAGGAACTTACCACTACGGACTCTATCTGCGATCTCTCCGATAGGAAGGATCTGAACCAGTTAAGCGTTGTACCATCCAGTCCAATGAACTCCTTGATTAAAACATCATGGTCCGTGTCAGATTTTGCAGCGAGGTCAAGGAGAATTAGTGAAGCACAATCATTAGCAGATGACTTAAGACACATACCAGAGCTATTTCAGTAGTATAACATTTTCTAAAGTCTTGAATAGAATGAGTCGTATAAGCTGATATACAACAGCAGGTCTCTAGTTGGGTTGCAACAACTTTCTCAATTACCATTCCCTGAAGATTTGAGATAGGCCTGTAGTAAGTGATGAAATCTTGGTCCAAAGAAGGCTGTTTTTATTAGCAGAGGTCTGAGTACTGCTTCCTTTATTGGAGTTGGAAATATCTCCGTCTGCCAAGAGTATTGTACATTTTGTCGTGTACAATGGGCCAGTTACGTCCATGATGTACCATGCATTCATTTGGTAATTTGTGTCACAATTTGTCCTGTTACTCCCTTTCCTAAGTGCATTATGTTTTCCATAGAGTTTGGCACAGAAGAGGACACTTTATCAGCAAAGAAAATAGCAAACGCTTCACACTTGGATGTAGAAAAGGCTGAATTAGACTGTAGGCATATTGATTTGCATAGTGTTTCTACAGAGAGATAGCCTTGCTGCTGCAATTTCTCCCGACAGGTACTCTGGCTTCTTTTGACTGATATTACTGAATAGGGTGCACTGATATTAATAAATATGCTTTTGCATTTTACGTTTGTCCACCACTGTGAAAGACTGAATATTCAGCCGCAGTTTGTTTTCTATCTAACAAAAGAGCAATTTTGTTAACGCAATATATTTAATGAAAGATGGACCTTTGCAGTAGCTTTTAAAGTAGCATGTTGTTATACAAATGTTCTTTTAAACTGAGCTCATACTGAGACGCATGGATATTTCTCTGAATATATATTTCCACATATACTGTAAAATTAATTTTGAACAGGAACTAAATGGATTCTGGAAATTTTAGTTACATTTCTTACAACATTTCATAAAGAAAAAACATTACTTAGCAGGAAAAGGGACAATCAGAGTGTTGCAATGTATAATAGAGGAGACCGTTCAAATTCAAAAGTGTACATGTCATGTATCTCACATACACATCTCAGCCTATGGCTGGGGGGGATTTATACATGTGGATCTGGGATAATTAACAGAGATTAGGTATAAAGGAATTACCCCTATCCTATAGTGCACAACATGTACCCCGGGCCGTATCAACCTTTTTGGAGCCCTTAGGCAGTGAAGTGGAGAAGTCCCTCCATTGACCCATTTTTGCCTTTTCTGTACGTACTTTCCCTTTCGTTTTGTCACTCCATAGTAGCCAGTCTCTGAACTGCAACATTTAATTTTTTTTTAAGCCAGGAAACATTTTTTTTTAAATGGCGCCCATCACAGGGAAGCTCCCCTGGGCGCCTGCTTAGTTGGCATAATGGGTAATCTGGCCATACATGTACTAATGGGCAGTTTTAGGTGCCCATCAAAGCAGCAAAGGAATTAAAACATCCTGTAGTAAAGATAGACTGTCCAATAAGGTACTTAAAATATCCATTCATTTCTTGGGCCACTTTCCAAACTGCAAAAGAATGGCCAACCCAATGAAGAATTTAATACAAGCTCATCCAGTGTTAGTCCTTGGGGGGGTGCATCCAGGGGTATTTTCAATATACCATGTTAGAGTAAAGGTGGATCAGCCATTTAGCTTTGCTGAAACAGTGATACCCTGAAAATGTTGCCTGGGACCAGCTCCTGCGACAACGCCCGCAACAAAATTATAAAAGCATGGTTTAATATGTGACATTTAATATGTGCATTGCACTGTTTAAAATATCTTAAAACTAGAACATTCTGTGTCAAAGATACCTTCTGCCCACTGGTGGGAAAACAAGTGTTCCTGGTATTGAATGAGGCCCTTAACATCTGTAACTGTTGGAACTGTCCTCTGGAAAAGTGACGTATGGGGGCTGATGTACAAAAGGAGGGGATAGTGTTTTCTTCCAACTAAATTTACAGATGTGTGCCTCTCATACCAAACAGTGAAGTCACAGCACGAATAGCCTGGCAGCCAGTTCACTATATATATATTTTTTTATTCAAATTATAGTAAAATCATAATAAAGTCTGAAAACTGGGCCACAAAAGTTAGTGCAGGCAACAAATTATTCCCCCTCTACGACATGGCGCAACTCATCGGCGCTGAATCGACAGCAAGGCCATTGCTATGTTCGGTGTGGATACTCGGCCCTTGAGGGCGCCTCTCATAGCTCAAGCCTCTTCTGTCAGCGCGCCTTATGCGCCACATCGGAGGGGGGAATATTGTTTTGCTTGCACCACCAGGTGGTGCTGTGGCGCAGTGTTCAGTCTCTGTGCGGACAGATAGTAGAATCGGACCCAGCATTGTTATAGACTCAGGTTGTCTCTTTAGCTGCTTCTCATCTTCCTAACTCCAGTAATGTATCTTTATCCAGTAAAGTCAGAAGTGCTGATAGCTTCTTAATATTCCAAACATTTAACAACATCATTGTGAGCAGGATGTCCGTACAATCTGATATACTGACCATTAGAAATATCTGAACTAGCAAAGCATGGCGTGTTCCTATGTATTGCTGCAGGGACTTACATGGCCACAGAAGTCTCTCCCCGATTCCTGGTGACACTTCTAGCCGCACTTATGCGAGTTTTGCAAATTGATGTTCTCCAAGTAAACACATCCAATCAAGCTTGCCCGAGGATTGCTTTAATTTAAGTCACTATTTAATTAAAAAGTAAACATTGAAAAGCCTTGTGCAATTAGCAAACGTCAATCAATTAGAAATATTTCCATCTTGCTAATGAATGTGTTAAACCTCTCAGGCCACTGTGCATGTTAACATATATGGAATCAATGCTGTCTGTTACTACTAAGAAGTATTACTGCTGATGTAAACAGGCACAGAGTAATTTCATGCACTTTACTGTATATTAGTCACAGTCACAAAGGGACAAAGACAACAATATATAGGATTTTATGGGAACACCAATTAACACTAAATAGCAGCAAATAAATACATTCCCATTACACCCACTGTGTGCTATACATCTGATAACAGATTGATTTATATCGAATTTAATGGATGATGCGATTATATTATAATACACTTCTGTACGGAAAAGAGATTAATACCAAAACCGTTGTAATGAAACATCCAGAAAAAATGTAATAGCTGTGAAATGTTTTGGAACTCCGTTAATACTCAAAGTTGGGATTACATTAAACATTTATGTAATTGTTAATGCTCCAGCCAGATAAAAAAATAAATATATATATATTATCCCTTTAAACTCTCATCATAGAAATAACTTAAAGTGAGAAATGTGAATAAACCTAATTAATATATGATTGGATGTAAAGTTTAAACGCAGCATTTTATGCTTCAGGGGCGACCTTAAAGAAAAAAATTCTGGTTACAGAATGTGCCTTTTTTTTTTTAAAATGTTATCTTTCAGTAGAATCTTGTGTTACAAATAATTTCTATAGAAAAGTGTAAATGATGCTGTACAGCAAAGATAAACAGCAGAAAATTAGCAGATTCTGTGCACACTTTGGCAATTCCAGTTTTGAAAAATAGAAGTTAATTTACTGTAAAAATGTAATATTTAATGAAATGACAAAATGTAAAATTGCAATGCTCAAATTTAAAATTGCAGTAGGCCAGGGATATATCCCGTTGTGTATGCGCAAGAACAGCTGCAGTGCCAGCAAGTAGATGGCGCCGTCAGGTTTCCCCCCTCCGACGTGGTGCAACAAGACGGCGCTGAATTGACAGGGTGGCCATCGCTATGTTCGCGCGCCTCTCATAGCTCAAGGTCTCTTCTGTCGGCGTGCCTTGTATGCAATATGAGTGGGTACGGTCTGATTTCTCCTCTTTAGTGGTAAAACTGGGCCCTAATCCATGGTGCACACGTCCCCACCCACAGGTATCTGTCATTTTTTTTTTTTTTGTTATTAACCTAAGCATGTGCAGAATTAAAGGGACAATAGTTGGTTATGCCCGCATCAGTTTACGTATGGCTGAGGAAGCTTAAAACAGAATCACAAAATGCTTGAAGTACAAGGTCCTTCATGGTAGTGGGCTCCATGTAGCCTTCTAGTCTGGACTCTCTCATTCTTTTCTTTTACAAATCTAACAACAATTTACTTTTGCGTTATAATAAAAGGAGAGGTAGGGATTGCACAAATGCAAGTCTCCCAAAAAATCACTTTGGATTTTAAATAACTTAAAAGGACCAGTGTAGTTTGGGCAAAACATAACTTTAGTATGTAATAAACTAACAACATTAACAGCTTTATAAGCCATGAGTATAAAAACAACATGTTTTTAGAGAAAATTATAAAATTACCCATCTCTGTTTCTGTCATTGGCACTTAGTCCGTGGGCTGCTAATTTGCTGTAGCCTGAGGGGGCTTATCCTGCTGGCACTTGCTCCTTTATGTAGTTGTGTTTTCAAATGGCTATTCACAGTCACAATGTTTAAACCAAACTGAATAGAGATATAATCGGAATACACAGCTCTTTCCATTCCTCTCAGGTGTCTGCCAGCATTAATTTACTACAAAAAATAAATTAAAAAATCTACCTTTACTTATTTTAAACCTTTTTTCCCATTATCAAGTCATGTTTGCCATAATAGTATACTAAACGTCAGTGGTCCTTTAACTCTAGCCTCATCCATCCATATCTAATGATACTTCTGTAGGAATTGTGCATCAATAGATGCCACCATAGCTCCCCAGAAATATAAACAATCCTCTCACACTCTTCCACCATAGTGTTATGGATGCCTCTAACGTCCAACAGAAGTATAAAAAAAAAATTCTAATTAAAAGCTAGATTTAAGACTTTATCCATTATACTCTTAATGATACTCAAAGTTTTCAATCATATATTTTTTATTATACAGTGGTCCTTTAAGGGCAATGGAGACAAAAGGGGAGGACAACAAGGTTCCTTTAAGATAGTGGCCCATTAAATGCTAAATAATATAAAATAAGAATATTGAGTACAATTTGTCTGTTTTACTTGCTTCGGTGATAAATGTAAGTAGAAAACGTAAAATGCTTACAGCAGTGGATTGATAAATTATGCTGACACTGTAACAAACAGTTTGAGACTTTACATAAAGCTTCATCAGGAAGGTTGCTGTCAGTCACAATGAAGCGTACAACGCCAGCTGACGTCTTTTTATGATCCATAGTTCATCGCATGCATACCATTCTTCTAGAGATAAAAAACATAAAAATGATGGGAAAAGAAAATGTCACAGTTGATGTATGACTGGGTAAATTGGCATATTAGTCATCTGGTAGTGAAGTAAAGAAAATGCAGGGACAGTACACAGAGAAAGTGAAAAATAATAACCTTTGGACTATAAACTAATTATTTTGAACACTACGAAGTTGCGTAAAATAAAATAAGTCAACAAAGGCTAATAAGTGCCATTTTACAAAACTCATTACAAATTATCTATATATTCCATATTTGAATAATGAGTTGGCTGCTCAGAAAAGCAATTTTACTGTTCTTTGCCCGTTTTGTATCTGCCTTGCCGCATTCAATCAGACGATGTGCTTTTTAGGAGAGAAAAAATGCTCATTAGCTTACAAACCTGGGAAAGAGCTGTGATGAAACTGACGTCTTTACAAATTTAGCTTTCAGATACGTGTAGTGTGGAAATTGATTGTCATTTTGCTTGGAATATTTTGGCTTACCAACCCACAGAGTTTAATGCTGCATAGACACAACCAGATCATGTTTACATGGATTCACATACATAACAACCCACACATTACAGACAGGGGTGTGGGAACTGGGGGGATGTGGGGTACAAATACCCCCCAGATTAAATGAATAGTGGACACAAAATATAGCAAAATTAAACTTAATCATGAATTGCCAGATTTGGCCAGAGCAATGGAGCAGTATGTCTTTCCCATGAAAGCTTTAACTTATAATATAAATATATATATATGTATATATATATATATATATATATATATATATATATATATTAGTTGCTAATTGATCCAGAGGAAGGCAAACATATACGTATATGATATACAGTAGACAAACAGAACTCTCAAGAAACCAGAAAAAAAAAGAATACTGTACTTTAAGTAAAATGTCGCCGTCTGGTTTCAGGGAAGGCGTATAGTGATTCCCCCCTCCGACGTGGTGCAACAAGACGGCGCTGAATTGACAGCGAGGCCTTCGCTATGTTCGCGTACCTCTCCTAGCTCAAGGCCTTTTCTGTCGGCGCGCCTTATATGCAATATGAGTGGATACGGTCTCATTTCTCCTCTTTAGTGTTAAAACTGGGTCCTAATCCATGGTGCACACATGCCCACCCTCAGGAGTCTGTCATTTTTTGTTTTTCGTTAACGTAAGCATGTGCAGGATTAACGGGACAATAGTTGGTTATGTCCGCATCAGTTTACTCTCAAGCAACCAGAAAAAAAAAAAGAATACTGTACTTTAAATAAAAATAAAAATTTACAAGGCTCAACAAATCCCATGAGCAGTTGTCATGCCACAAAATGCTTACAGGCACCTAGATTTCATCCACTGTACGTTTACTTGGAGTCAGACAGGCATGAGTGACTGAGCCAGTGTTGGCGTTACATTGTATTGTGGGCAGGGGCATTGAGAATTTAAACAAAGGAATGTAAAAAAAAAATTGTGGGCCCCGGAGCAGGGCCTCAGTGCATTGCACGGGGTGTACCAGTGGTAGATCTGTTTAGTGGGAGTAGAGTTGAATTATACTCCCCCAGATTTTTTTGGGCTCCTACGCCCATGATTACAGAGTAGTCACTTAAAAATTACAAATCCATATAAGTCAAAATGGTCTTATGAAAATTTCTTCAAAGTCTGTAATCCACATTTTATGGAAACTAAACATAAATACCATTCAAAAAATTCAAAATGGCACTGGAGGAATAGCACCATTACAATATTAATTTATGTGTGGATATAGGATGGAAAAATCATAAATTGGTAAGGTAGAGGATGTCAGGAAAAAAGAGATTCTGATTTAAACCGTCATGGCATGCTTGAGGGGGTTACCGAGCAGATATAACAGTTAAAGGTAACTTTCCTACTCCCTGAGTGGTGGGTCGTCACTTTGTTGCAATTGATTTTTTTTTTATTCACTTTTCTAGCGTATTTAGCCTAATATTCTTATTAAACAGAAATAAAAATTGTAAATTTAGATTTGAACTTATTTTACGATGCAATATTTAACATCTTTATTACCGTATTTCCCTAAGTTTTAAATATTACCATATTTGGAAGCTCCACTGTGTAAAGCCGCCTGCGGTGTTCGTTTGTGGTTATAGGAGATGGTGTTATAATATTTAACAATTAGGGGCAACACTTATCCCTTATTGTACATTTTTTGCTGACTAAAATGTTGTTTTAAAAGCTATAATAGGACAATATTCAATTTGTGCATGTAATGCGCTTTCATCTGTTGATTCATTGGTTTTACTGATAATCCAATCAGAAAACATTATCGTGTTGACACAACTGATAAATGATATATTGGAACACTCTGAATCTCTATAAGGAAGAACATTCATTTTATAATAAGATTCTACTACCAAGTGATCAATACAGGAGCAATGTACAATAAATAGCATTTATATAGCTGCATATCTATAATTTAATCGCTTGTGGAGTTTGACTAATTTGCCTTTTATCGCAGTAAGAAATATGCATTTTAGAAGAGCCAGACTGATGATTATTATGACTTGAGAGAATAAAAAATAAAAGAAGCAAACTGACACTAATTAGAATTCACAGCTTGTTTGGTCAGATCAATAGGTGTGCTCCCTGTTGTGTCCAGTCAAGGACAAGCTGCTCCTTGGTTCTGAGGATTATGGTATATTGCTTTCAAGCCAAGAGTCTTGATTGGGTCTAGGAGGAGTCACATTTGGTTCTTGAGACTTAGACTGCTGACTACAGTTCTGGGAGGAAAACATGCTGATATATAAGAGTCATAAAGACATGCCAGAATATTCAAAGGCATAAAGTTATGCATTGTGTATAAACAGCAGGAAATACCCAATCAGGCAAAAATATAAATCATTAAAAGGCAACTTAAAAAAAAAAAAAGTGAGAAAACTGACCCTGAAAACGGTGTTTTCCCCCATTGAACTTTAGAGTGACGGTTGCCCTATCTTGTTAATGGGATATGGCTTTTACTAGGTATATAATATAACAATATATCTATTTACTGTTATGTACTTTATTTTATGAAGAAGTGCTTATACATTCTGTTTAACTGCCTAAAATCAAACATATAGTCCCTGTATGGGTCTGCCCTGTGCAGTGTATGTAGACACAGTCTCTGTAGGGCAGAACAATATCCTAGCCTATCAGGGACCACTTTTTAGCAAACATTGCAGAGAGATGGTCACTGATTGGTTAGTATGAGATACTGCACAGTCCGTACTACAGAGTCTGTGTCTTAAATAGCTGCAGAGGACAGACCCAAGCAGGTAATATGTGTGTGATTTTAAGCAGCAAAACAGTGTTTATATGCACTTATTTATAAAATAAAGCAAATAAATGTAAATAGACATACAGGGATATTATATATCTAGTAAAATCCAGACACTTTTCACATCTCTTTAAGGCTGTAGCAAGAAGTCTCCCCAGACTGTGCTAGTAAATCTGTGCAGTAATTAGGCAGCTTCAGGGAAGTCCGCTCCAGGCTGTGCCACATGTTAAAAAAATCAAATAGGAGGAGAGCCAGGTAATTTCACTGTTAATCATATATATAGTTGTGGATCTTTGTCACTGTTACTGTAGGTAACACAGTTGCGACCTCGCAACGGCGCCGTCACACATGCGAGCCTAGCGAAGCAGCTGCTCAGCACTTCGGCTGAAGGCACTCATTGCAGCCAGCGGTGCCGCACTCATGCGAGCCTCGCAAAGCGAGGCGAAGCAGTGGCGCAGTATTTAGGCTGCAATGAGCGCTGTCACACGTGCGAGCCTCTCATGACTTAGTAGATAGTATTTAGGCTGCAATAAGCGCCTTTGGTGCTCATTGCAACCAGCGGCGCCATCGCAGCCAATGGCGCAATACTTTGGCGAGCCGGGCAAAGCAACACTAGTCAAGAGCGTGACTATAAAAACTCACAAAAAATTCTAATACACTCACACACAGCACGGGGGAGACACAGGAAGCCTGGGAGTGAGATTGCAAGCAAATTACACCCATATTAGGCGTTCATTCGTCACTCAAAAATCGCCTAAGCAAGGAAAAAAAAAATACCAAACACACTAACACAACAACAACGCCAGGCACGCAGGACTTAGAAAATACACCACACCGACCACACTAACACTTGCAACAACAACACCAGGCATGCAGGACACACACAGGAGAAAGACACAGGGAAGGGACAGGGGAGAGATGCTGGAAAGAGACACATGGCATTCCCAAACACAAAACTGCCAGGTTAATGAACCCTGCAATGAGCGACCCAAGGCACTCATTGTGAGTCACGCAATGAGCGCCGAAGGTGCTCATCGCGGGGCTCACGATGAGCGCCGAAGGTGATCAGTGCAAAGCAGGAAACTTGAAGAGGGAGAGAGGCTCGCAATGAGCGCTGAAGGTGCTCAGAGGACCAAAAGCCTCACATTGTGTGGCAAACAGCATTGCCAGCCTTACAATTTTAATCCCGTCATTTTTGACGGGCAAGTTCCTAGTTTTTAAATAATGAACTTCAGGTACATCCTAATAAAGTTTTTTGTTCCCCTTAAAAGCATAACAGGTAATAATTATCTGCCCCACTGGGCACTATGTTAAACTTCAACAGGCTGTAAATAAAGACCGCAATACCACGTGGTTCACGTATCCAGCACCCTATATGATTGTTAGTGAGTAGTTATTAAGTAATATTGTGTATTTTATTGTATGCAAATGGTCACTACTCGAATGTGAGATCCTACATGTTAGAAAGACTGACTTTTTGGGTGATATATATTAAATGAATTATTTGGCATCGGATGGAGAACAGAATTAATGTGTTTAAAAAGTATAATGTCAACTGCATCAGGCATAGGAGTTATGTTTAAGTGTTTTTCTAGAGAGAGATCATTGTTAGTACTAAAAGAATATTTTATAAAAAATACAGAGATTCTCTGATTTATAACATAAAGGACCACAGTGATCATATATTAAAAATGTACTATTTTGAAAAACTATACTTAAAACATGAAACATGTTGTAAGAATGTAAAAAAATAAAAAATAATATCAAAGAGATATCAAAAGATCTCAATGGAAAATAATTTGTTTAATATATAAATAATATCCATTGTAGAAATTTTATAGCCTTATTCAATAAAATGAGCCATGCTTTTGATAGACATAAAGCTGCCATTAATACAAATAAAGGACAGTACAAGCATCAAACAATGTAAAATGTATAAGAACATTTACTTCTTAGGCTCAATATTCCTGTTCACCATTAAATTCTAATTCTTTGATTTAGTTAAGATTGTTAAACATTTTTGTAGAAATATTTTTGAGGCAGTATATATATTGGTCTATATTCAATATATTCATGTGCAATTCAGTTTAAAGAAATGATGCCTGTCACAGTACTGACTGTGTGGGTCCCTGCTTTATGATTTCCTCTGGCAAGGCTATAAATGAGGAATATTACCGCTGGCTGTGATACATTAGAAAGCATTAGATTGGCACTAAGGAGAGCTCTGTCATCCTTTCGTATAAATATAGCCAGTAACTAGTGTCCTATCAACAGTGGATTGGTAATGGAGGGGATTACGGTACATATAGTGCACATACTGTGCTTTATACTATGCTGAATCACTACTTTGTATATGGCTATGTTGGCACTATATATATATATATATATATATATATATATATATATATATAAATAGTTCATCTGTGTTCACATTTGAATGTCTAAAACAAGTTTAAAAACCTGCTTCCAGCTCCAAGAAAAACAGTTATTACACTGCATTCTGGGAAGTTGAGCTGGGACATGCAAATGTGGCCACAAATGCATCACTCTTCAATCCATAGCCATTATCAAACATTGCTTCCTTTAATCTTATGCATGCTGTATTACACAGCTTTAATGCAAAGCCAAGGTTGGATTAAACACAGGCTGAGTATCCTATCCATGTACAGCTGTTTCAAGCTTACTGGCTATCATCGGCATGGAGTGGGATCTCAGCCTGTGTTGTGGACCTTATGAGTAGGTAATTCATCACAACAATCATTTATAATATATATTTGTGCTCAAAAGTTTGCATACCCTGGCAAATTTTAGCATTTCTTTTGAAAATGTGACTGATCAGGCAAAATGTTGTGTCAATTGTTTATTGAAGGATAGTGATCATATGAAGCCATTTATTATCACATAGTTGTTTGGCTCCTTTTTAAATCATAATGATAACAGAAATCACCCAAATGGCCCTGATCAAAAGTTTACATACCCTTGAAAGTTTGACCTTGTTATCGACACATAAGGTGACACACACAGATGAAAATGGCAATTAAAGGTTAATTTCTCACACCTGTGGCCTTTTTAAAAATGTCAATCTAATTGTATTTAGCTAACCTCTAAATGCAATTGTAACTACCACCAAATATATAGGGCTACATTACAATACTTTGTAATAATAATAATAATAATTGTCATATAAAAAGCACACTTCACATACTTCTAAGAAGCCCTAAGAATATCAGGGAGGAGCTTCACATTATCAGGGTCTCATGATACATAACATGAGACACTAGTTGTATAAACATGGCCAGGATTACCCATAGGCGCCCCTATTTTTGGCTTAAAACCCCCATAAAATATTTTTGGGGGCTTAAAACAAAATGCTTCAGTTCACAGACTGGAACTAGAGAATAGCGTTCTCCCTGTTCACTCTTCCCATGTATTTTCTGCTCAGTGTAGAGGAAGGCCAGAAAGTGTATGAGTTGTACAGACGGTAAGTAAGTTACATGTACATTTAATTTATTGTTCTGCTAATTATTGATGTGTACATTTGTTTACTTATAGTTGATCCTGGTTTAATATTTAAGTATTTGTATTATACTTATATGTGAGCCTAGCTGAATATGCATACCTTTGTATGCTTATAGTTGGAGCTGGTTAAATATATATGTGTTTATATTATAATTATGGTTGTCTCTGGGTGAATATATGTAAATGTATATGATTTTAGAAAGCCCTGGCTGAATATATATTCAGAAAATAAAAATAGATAACCCTGGAGGAATTATGATTATAGATGATCCTGATTAAATAAGAATGTGTTTAGAATTATAGGTGAACATGGCTGAATATATATAAATTAATATAATAATTGACAATTGAGGTTGAATATTTATATCATTATGGTCCCTCGTTTATGTACTGCATATGTCATTAGGAGACCTTTGCTGAATATGTTTTGTTTGTTTTTATGAGACACTGACTAAATATTTGTAGACTGTATTACTATGGTGATTACAGGTGACTGTCCCTGAATATTTATATGTTAATATGATTATAGAAGACCATGGTCAAATATGTGTATACTAATTTCAGTGCAGGGGACCCTAGTTGATTATATATATATATATATATTTGTATCATAATTATAGTGAGCCCTTAGTGAATGTTCATCTCATAAGAAGAGACTCTGGTCTAATATGTTTAGATTATAGAGTAGAAGTGATCCTGACTGAATATGATGGCATGTATGTGCGGGTAACCCAGTGGCAGCTGTTCAAATGTTAAACTGGCAGGGCGGTAAACTTTAGAACTAGACTTAAGACTAACTACAAGCATAAGTAATCCGGAAAAAAGTCATACAGCTAGTTTTGAATTAGATAAAATAAATTGTGCTGCATCAAAATTAATTTTATCTAATTAAAAACTAGCTTTTCCTGATTACTTATGGTCTTAGACTACAATTTTCAAACAATTTTCGTTTTTTATTGTGCAGTGGCCCTTTAACTCTCATAATTACTGAGTTTTTATGTGCGATACATTATTTTTAATGAATTAATCCCCTCCGCTATCCTGTTTTGAGCAGATTTGAAGGTCTTAAATGAGCAATCACATTAAAAGGAAAAGGAGGCTGTTCACTAATATTCATTAAAAGGTTATTTTTATTTATTTCCTTACTACATTTACATACATTATCTAGAGGAAGCACTGAAAATTGTTTCCTTTTAATTTATTACAAAAATATTTGTTTATTTCAGAAGCTAAGAGCTTTTTTTCCCCCATTTTTTAATATCTGTATATACTGTATATATATATATATATATATATATATATATATATATATATATATATATATATATACACACGCATTGGTCCATGATATCAGGGGATCCTTGATTTCACTGTCTAGAGGCTCCAAAAAAGTTAAATCCAGGCCTGAGAAGGATTAAATTAATTCGTCACCTAGTGAAATCATAACTCTGAATGCATTTGAATAGAAAGTTGTTGTGTAACATGAAATGTACAATATACCTAGAATACACTATCTAACCAGAGTGACGTGAAATATTTAAAATAGCATAAATGAAATGAGAATAGCTGTTAAATCTGTTCCATTAGAATTATTTTTTAGTGCAATCATTTTATACTCAGCAAATGTTAATTTACACTATTTCTTTTTGCAATAACAGAGCTCCCCCTACTGTCCAAATTATATAATACATTTACTTGAAACAGTTCCTTTATGGAATTGTAAACCTGTTACAATTTTATTATTATATTTTAATCTTAGAATTGTAGCAGATTCCATGGTACTTGGAGTATAATAAACAATGTAGAAACACAAACATACATTATGAGGCATATATAACATATATAAATGAGGAGATGATGTCCCATGCTATTTAGAGAGATTATAATCTAGGCTCCCCATTAAAAAAGTTTATTTTAAATTACTTTTTGTTGTTGCAAATGAAATAAATTAATTTGTATAAAATTAAATAAAAATAGATAATGTGAATTTAGATGTATTTATGCTTAAAAATACTTAATTGGAAATATATATTGGCATTCAGTGCAATTCAAATATATATTAATTTACATTTAATAATTTAATACTTTTCAAAAACTGGCTACTTTTTACTGAAATATATATATATATATATATATATATATATATATATATATATATATATATATATTTATAGTACTAAACGATTTGAGCTGTTAATATTTCTACATAGAAGAAGGTATTGAATGCCGTAGGTAGGAAAATAACAGGTACAACCAAGATGATATATATAGTTCTGCAGCCAGTGGCAGGATTTGCAGCATACAAACAGCAGTAAATGGGGTAGTGTGGTGTGAGAGGCAGCGACAGAGCTAGTAAAGGAGGGTCATAGTGCAAAGAAATATTTTGGGCCCCTCTCTCCTGGTGGCATATATACAGTGGATATAAAATGTCAGGTTTCTGTGCTGTAAAAAAATGAGACAAAGATAAATCATTTCAGAACTTTTTCCACCTTTTAATGTGACCTATAAACTGTACAACTCAATTGAAAAACAAACTGAAATCTTTTAGGTGTAGGGAAGAAAAATAAAAAATAAAAATAATATGGTTGCATAAGTCTGCACACCCTTAAACTAATACTTTGTTGAAGCACCTTTTGATTTTATTACAGCACTCAGTCTTTTTGGGTATGAGTCTATCAGCATGGCACATTTTGACTTGGCAAGATTTGCCCACTCTTCTTTGCAAAATCACTCCAAATCTGTCAGATTGCGAGGGCATCTCCTGTGCACAGCCCTCTTCAGATCACCAGCTAAATTAGCATCAAATTCATATATAGTTGTGCCCAATCAGAAGCAGGCTAATACATTGTATCAATCTTCACCTCAGTGGCTTCTGTCATGCTCTGTACAAGAACTGAGGCTGTAAGGTCAGATCTCTGCCAGCACTTCCTCTGCTTCATCTTGGGTTGTAACTGTATTTATTACTAAATGCTTCAAAGAATAAAATAATCTCTGCTCACTCACCACTCACAGAACACTCACTCGTCACACACTTACCTACCTCTCACCCACCTCTCAGTCACACTCACTCTTACTCTCTCTGGTGCAGCTGCAGGTCTGTGCTGATCATTAGTGTGGGCGGGGCCCAGCTGCACAGCAAACACAGCAAAGACTGCAGCAGGAAGCAGCCAGGCGGGTCACATCCCAGTAGTGACTTCAGGGCTGACATCAGTGCTCTCCTATTGGCTGAGCAAGCCAGAGCAGATTAACAAAGAGTTAAAATTGGTTCCCAAATGCTCCGTGCTGATTGGGGGTATCAGGTGCCTATGTAGATACCCGTGAAGCCCTCAACACAATCATTAGAGGGATTTTTATATATTAATAAAAATAAAACATTTTATGAAATGTGCTGCATATATCAAGAATGGTTTTTGCCTAAGAAATGCAGTAATGGAAGATTAGATATGCCTTTAAAGGATTTTTGTATCGCTTCTGTTTAAAATCTAATCTGTCCAAACTGCAATGTATGTATACAAGTTATCTTTTACGCTGCTTCTTAGATATGTAAATACAATTAGAAAGCTCACTTATAAACCACCTTCCTAAAATGATACCATTGTACATCTATGTATTACAATTATTGTCACCACCTGATAGTATCCCAAAAATATGTGGATTTTATTCTGTATGGCGTCTACCATTTTGGTTTGTGGTTGTTAACTTCCTGAAGAGGGCAGAGACTTTGATTGCACAGAAAGTTCTCTCTACACCATTGGAATATGGCATCTAAAAATACCAAAGCTTTCAGCAGTAGTAAAAAATGACCTCTTTGTTATGACCTGCCCATCTTGGATGACCCTACATGGTATAGCTTACAGCTTCACGGAGGTACACAAGCCCCTTCACCACGACACTGTGGGTAGTGGTCCAGAAATGGAAATAAACTAAAGACATTCCCATTAACCCAGGGTATTAAAATACTTCTGCAAACACAGTGCTCTTATGGCACCACTTTTGCACCTTGGGTCAAAAATGCGTCAGGAAAATGTGTTATCTAGAACTGGGACTTTTTTGCTTAAAGGGGCCCTGTAATTTGTTAGGCACTTTTCCAAACCAAGTAGATTAGGCTACACTTTGCACCATATATATATTTTTTTACTTTAAGCACTTTAACTTTTCAGCACCTTATGATATTATTGTGGTAATATTAATGGCAATTTTATGGGATTTTCTATACACTTTTCAGTATGGGTGGTTCGCTATATCAATATACTCACTTTGTTATAATATAAAGATTTAACTTGGAAATGTAATACAAGAGAACCACCTCCCTATAGTTTACTGTATCCTTAAATAATGTATTACTTTTCCAAAGCTAACAACATTAGCAGCTATGTAAGTCTTGAGCATAACATCAATTTAAAATAAAATCATTAGCAGATTGGGTCTTGAACACTTACGACTGTCCATTTTACAAATTATATAATTAGTGAAAAGGAGGGGAGAGGGAGGATGATTTGTTGACTCATTTGTTAAATCAGATAAGCTTATTAACACAGAAACCCAAATAGTAAATTCAACAGCAGCCTAATGGTATATACAATATAAAAAACTACACTATTTTGTTACATTCTAAAAATATTTTACCTGTTTTCAAGTGTAATGTTTCAAAACTTTAAATATATTAAAGTTTAAGATGAAATAACCAATATGTCTTTGAACACTTGGATTCTGACTAATTAAGCATGGAAAGAGGCATCAAGACAGCTTTTAATTGGATGGACCTTGGAGGCATCCATGATACATTGTTGGAGAGAGAGAGAGTTTACATTTCTAGCAATGCTTGCATCTATTCACTATTATTATTATTATTATTATTTGTAATGCGCCAACATATTCCGTAGACATTGCCATTTACTATAATAATTAACATACATGATGCAGACTGCTGTTTCTGGGTTCAGTAGGAGGAGTGTGGATCTCATTATCTAACAGCGCCTTATTACCTCATCCTGATCCTCCCTTCCTTCCTCCACTGATAGATTAAAAAAAACACTTTTGTGATCCATCTCTCAGGAAGTGATATAATAAATACATAATAGATTCCTCTAATAAATTCAGATTTTCTCCCTAAATAATTTTATGTCCATGGCTTAGACAGCCGCTAATTGTAATTATTTGTTTTTTGTAACACACTAACATATTCTGTAGTGCTATACAGTGGCACACCATCCTTTGGGCGCACCCAGACGTGCGCACCCTCATCTGCTTGCCGTCAAAAGCGCAGACCAACAGTAGTGCGGTTGACAAAAGGAAGCAGTGACACCAGTGCGTCCCACAGATCAGTGACAGTCACAGATCGCTGACAGTAAAGAGCTTGTGTGGGGATGTGTGGATGGGTTTGTGGATGGGCAGGGGGATAGATGTGGGGATAGTTATGGGATGATGTGTATGTTCTTTCAATATGAAAAACTTTATGTGTTACACCTACCTCCAGAGCCACTAATGGCTTGCAGATATATTTGCCTTGTCATACACATCCATCCCATAACTATCCCCACATCCATCCCCCTGCCCATCCACACATCCATCCCCCTGCCCATCCACACATCCATCCCCCTGCCCATGCACACATCCATCCCCCTGCCCATCCACACATCCATCCCCCTGCCCATACACACATCCACCTCCCTGCCCATCCACACATCCATCTCCCTGACCATCCATACATCCATCTCCCTGCCCATCCACACATCCATCCCCCTGCCCATCCACACATCCATCCCCCTGCCCATCCACACATCCATCTCCCTGCCCATCCACACACTTATCCCCCGCCCATCCACACACCCATCCCCCTTCCCATCCACACATCCATCCCCCTGCCCATCCACACATCCATCCCCCTGCCCATCCACACATCCATCCCCCTGCCCATCCACACATCCATCCCCCTGCCCATCCACACATCCATCCCCCTGCCCATCCACACATCCATCTCCCTGCCCATCCACACATCCATCTCCCTGCCCATCCACACATCCATCTCCCTGCCCATCCACAAACCCATCTCCCTGCCCATCCACACACCCATCCCCCTGCCCATCCACACATCCATCTCCCTGACCATCCACACATCCATCTCCCTGACCATCCACACATCCATCTCCCTGACCATCCACACATCCATCTCCCTGACCATCCACACATCCATCTCCCTGCCCATCCACACATCTATCTCCCTGCCAATCCACACACTTATCCCCCGCCCATCCACACATTTTTACCCCTGCCCATCCACACATCTATCCCCCTGCCCATCCACACATCTATCCCCCTGCCCATCCACACATCCATCCCCCTGCCCATCCACACATCCATCCCCCTGCCCATCCACACATCCATCCCCCTGCCCATCCACACATCCATCCCCCTGCCCATCCACACATCTATCCCCTGGCCATCCACGCAAGCTCTTTACATGTCACTGATCTGTGGGACGCGCTGGTGTCGCTGCTTCCTTTTGTCAAGCACGCTAATGTTGATGTCCGCTTTTGAACGTGCACAGATGATGGCGTGCACGTGTGGTGCGCCCAAAGGTCGTGCCACCCTATGCAATGCAAAATACACATGTTCAAAGTTTAGGGCCCTGTCAATAAGCTTATAATCTTACATACATGGTACTTTTTTCCAAAGCACCTTGCAAAATTGAAAACTCGTAAAATCTTACCATCTAATGATATTTGTTCGTTACATACTTCACAAACAAGTGCATTTTTTCTTAAGTTACAGTGGTTAGGATATAATCAGCAAACAAATGTAT
Source organism: Discoglossus pictus (assembly GCA_027410445.1). NCBI lineage: Eukaryota > Metazoa > Chordata > Amphibia > Anura > Alytidae > Discoglossus > Discoglossus pictus. Next base: position 512,262,348 of record CM050163.1, read on the forward strand.
CTGGACCATAATGTATTTGGTATATGTCTGAATCACACTATGTACAGATCTTGTGTCTCCAGGAGAGGGTGCACTTTACTTTTCTTGCAATGTCTTTGCTTTATCTGTTCATTTGATTTACTTGTGTTGCTCTCACTGCATCCTGTTTGGGCGCAAAAAAAAAATCAAATAGCGAAACAGACAGTCTTTATTATAACAGATTGCTTTTTCTTAACAGTTCAGCCTAGAGAGTACACATTGTGTAGCCTTGGAAACATTAATGTCACTGGCCACATCCACAGTGCAATAATTAGTGTGCTTTCATCTTTAGAGATGAGGCAGGATAAATAAGACAAGTCATTAGGAGGCTTAATGGCTGATGTGCGCAGTTTATGAGAGATAAGACAGAGCTGGAATTCACATTCAGAGTGAACAAGTGCTATTTTCATGGGATGGTTTTAGTAAAAGAGAACCGAACAAGGACATCTGGATGACAAATGAGAGCCGGGCAAGTCCAGTGATTTATAGCATGTTCGGTTGGTTTGAGATTGAGGTTGAGGTTGGCAGAGAAAACAAATCCAAAGAACCAAATTACATGATAAACTAAATAAAAAAAAGTATTTTTTTAAAGATTCCTGTAGGTTCATATTCATTGTGCTCTTGTAACAAATAGAATTGATAAATTAATTTAGAAATAAAAAACAAAACACATTTGTTAGCAACTACATAGAATTATTCTTTACTGGTTGCAGCCATTGCATCTTTCAAGTCGTTTAACTCTATTAGCAATTTCCAAGTGGCCCCATCATATACTTACAAATTACATTAATTTTCTTCTATTTTCCATTTGTCAGAATGATTTTACTCGATTTTAGTTTCCTTCTTAAAAGATGCAGATGTGCTGATGGGTATTTACCAGAGTAAGGTATAATAATATAGTAATATAATTGCATGTAAAAAGTAAACTGTTAGCATAATTGCACATTAAATGTAATAAATTCTAAAAAACATTTTTACCAAGGGACTAAACTTACATTTGCTATCATGCATCTAAAAGATTAGGCTTGACATATTCCAATTGGTTGTCTCCACACCCTTTGTAAACTATTTTATGGGTTTGTCAGAGAGAAATTGTAAGTTTTCAAATGAGGTTTCCTTAACCAATATGGCAAATTACACTTCCCGCACATCACTTTTTTTTTATGATAAGTCTCCTAGATTGCAGATCGCTCATGCTGCTCATCTGAAGATAGGCTGTTTGTATTTGCGTTGCTCAGTCGAATCTCTGTGACCTCATAGACCAGAACACACCATGCCGATGCACTTTGTTTTCATGGCGGAGATACTTGAGTGGGTTGCCAGTTTCTTCTCCAGTGGGCCACAGCATAAAGCTCCTGGTATTCCTAGGTGGTCTCCCATCCAAGTACTGACTATGCCCAACCCTTCATGGCTTCAGGGTGGTGTGACCTCTTGGTTCCCTGACTGGACTCAAACCCAGGTCCTTTGTCCTTATTGTCAATGACTTTCCCTAGTCATCAATATAGAATGAGAAAAAAGTATTTATCTTCAATGTGAGCAGTGAGGATTTGGCTAAATGAGAAACTAGAAAAGAAAATCTGCTCATGTATATTACTTTTTTTTTACATATATTTTGTTAGAGCTGGTTTACTGAGTCACAGTATTAGTTGTGATATTAGTTAAAATGTGTATACAGTAATTCAGTATTAACAGTTTTTAATTATAGAGACACAAACCTATTCACAAAGGCACCTCCAGAGGGTACAGCCTGCTGACTCCAATATTATCCATTATTTTTATATAAAGGTAATCTGATCACACTGCTGTTGATTTTACTCCCTACATATTATTTTGGCTTTGTTACTGACCCTTACTGGCATCTATATTGTGTAGAAAAGTTGCAAGGAGGGGCTCAAATTATTTCGCACTACGGCTTTCCTTTCATTAGCTCCATTACTGTTTCTCAGGTAGTTATGTCCTTGAAATCTAATTAACTTCCCTATAGAGCACTGGCACATGTAACTGCTGCATTCCATTGTGCAGACACTTCCTCTCTACTCAGTCTCAAGAAGTTTGTTTGCTGAAGCCAAAATGGTAGATTCCACAGCAACATAACTGCACATAAAAAAAATAATATGAGTACAGTTGTAATTTTAAAAGGTCCCCCGAAGTGCAGGAGGCTCATTGCTATTGCACAGAGGAGCTTCTGTGTATTTGTTCAGGCTACACATTAAGCCAACTAGACAGCCGCCTAGGGGCGCTTCACTTTGAGAGGCGCCACTTTTTTATTTTTATTTAATGGCTGCTGGCTAGAAAAAATGAAATGCTGTAGTTCCTTGACTGGCTTCTATGTGGTAACCACTTAGAACAAGAGAGTTACAACAGAGAAAAGAACTTACACACACAGAAATGGTAAAAATGGGTCCGTGCATACCTTGCATACTCACTTGCAGGGGCTCCTCCACTTCACTGCCTAGGGGCTCCAAAAAGGTGGATAGGGTACTGGCTACAACCGACTTATCACATATAATAGTTGTCAAACTACAAGACGTCGTCACGCTTTGCATGATGTGTACGAGTTAGGCGATGAGCGCCAAAGGCGCTCGTCACTTGGGAGCCACGCATAGCGAGGCGAGCCGTTTAGGCACTAAAACTCGCAGCAAAAAGGCGAAGTGTTTCCCTTGCGAAGTGAGGCGAGCAGTGAAGGCAATGAAACACGCAGGACTTAGCCACCAACACTTAGTAACCATGCAAAATTGAAAACTTACAATAACGTAAGCTCTATTATGTGGAAAACCACACTGATAGATAATCACATACAGATGGATTTTACATGTTTAGGCTTTTATTCAAGGGAAATTTAAGGATTCTAAAAATAGTTAGGGCCTGATAAGAAACAAAAAGGTTATTACATTTTTACTGTGCATTTTTAGTGCCGAAGGAGCTCAGCGCGAGGCTCACAGTAAGCGCTGAAGGTCCTCAGAATACAAAAAGGTTTACATTGTATGTCAAACAGCATTCCCATGGCTTCACGTTTTATTGCCCCGTAATTTTTGACGGGCAAGTCGCTAGTCATTATATAAAATCAATCTCTCTGAAAGTGAACAATAAGGAGGAATCACTTGGATATCTATTTCCATGTATGTCTGTACTGTATTCCCATATATTTATTCACTTACGTACATTTGTATATAGCACCTTTATCCAAGGCACATTACATAGTTATGAAAGCTTTACATCATACTTTTTCAATAGAAAGAAGGACATTTTACTAAACAAACATAACGTGCAGATTATAAAATGAGAATTGGATTTATTGTTGATATAGTACAAATGGCCAAAGAAAATATCAGGATCATGGACGCCACAGATCAATCTGAGAGAATATTGTAATTCACAAGTATTAGGTATTACAGTTGGACAGAGAGAGGAAATGGCTCTAAATCTGTCGGTCTTCCATTTGACAGATGTTAAAGAGACACTGTATGGAAATCAACTTCTCTAATGTTACCAACAAACGTAAATGAGTTAAATAAAAATCAATGTACTGTCGACGCGGAGGCTGCACAGGCTCCCTGGGTCAGCCCGCCGCGTCTCGTGACCCAGCAGAGCCTGTAAGGCAAACCAGCCAATCAGAAGCAGCGGGGGCGGGACTTCCGCCGAATTCGCGTGTCGGCAGTCACTTCGGCGTGGTCTCCGTGGAAAATCCCTCCCTCCCACCCTAATTTAATTGTATGTAAAAGTGGTTATGTATGTATATAAAAAAATAAAAAAAATAATGAGTGATATAAGTAAAGAACAGAATTTTATTGGAGAAGTGGCAATTTTCTGAGATGTATGGTTGTATTATTGGTTTGGCGGGAAGTGAGTTGCCCGGCCCACTGGCCTAAGTGGGCGTGGCCCTACCTCACAGGGCATGCTTAAGATAAGCATTGGGGCAGGGCCCAAGGCGTGAGGTCACTGTCCGTGGCCGGGCTCCTCCCCCTATAGTTAATATGTTAATATATATAATATATACAAGTTTTTAAATTATGTTAATTGGTTAAATTATAATAAAGCTGTGGCCCGTGTTTTCTCCCAAACAATCGGTGTGGTGTCAATCATTTTAAGATAAGCCTAAATGGATCATGCTTGGGTCATGAAAAACAACAGAAGCATTTCATTAATTGGTTCACTTTTTATAGCTGTTTGCTTGTCTCTAGGGGTGTCCCATTTGGTGGGACTTGCACCTTTGTGGTCTCCTCCCCTTCCTCTAAGTCATCCCAGTTTGCATTGTTTACAAGTTGAAATGGGCAGCCCCCTTGCACAACACACTCAGATCTTTAGGAGCTCTGAGTTACATGGCTGCCTCCCCACCTGCACCATGTGATGGCAGTATCAGCAATGAAAGCCTTTGATAGGGCAGTGTTCATTAACTGGACACACTTCATTCATTAGGTGGAATATTAGTTTTCACACTGTACCCAATCACTCCACCAATTTATAAATCGAATGTAAGGGTAAACCTCTCACTTGTTGCTCTGGGACATTCTATCAAACATATATTTCCTATAGCACAAACCTTACCAAACCTCTATACATTGAACAAAGACTATTGACACATTAATAACACATGGGATAACAAATACATTAAAAAGATGATGTGAGTTGTTGTCTAAACCTTTATCTAACTCTAGAAGAAGAGTAAAGGCTGATCTAGAATGGATTGCAGAAATCCTTGGGATTGGATCAAGAATATACCGAAAACAAAGACTCAAATAGTGGCCAATAGCATTCAGTAGAAAGAGACATGTCAGACTGGGTGGACCAGCTTGTTCTCTATCTAAGAGAAATATGTCAATGAAGTGATTCTTATCTAAATCCTTTAAATGATGAGCCAATGTAACTTGCAATTTCCATAGAGTAAATAATAACAAGTGAGCTTATGGGCTTAACCAAATCCACACGAAGGCTTGCCTTTTTCATCATGCTCTAAATATTAAGAGGCTGCTCTCGACGCCAATTAGTCCCTCTCCCAGTGAATGGGTTAAAAAGAAAACAGTGGTCCCATTTACTTTTGAAGAACCAGGCTTGGTGATGGGCAATTTGTTTTGAGAAAGTAAAACAACTTAAAAGCAAATATACTTTTTTATCTTTTTATGTAAGCACGATTGATGTTTATTTTGTGTGAACGTCAGTTTATTCTTTTAATCATGTTTTTTTTCCACGGACCACCTAATAGAAGCTCCCAAACCACTAGTGGGCCATAGATTACATTCTTGGCAGCCTCTAAGTTAATATTTTTGAATATTTCTATCTTGCCCCCTCCTCTTTACAAGATGTGGCATATCTTTAATACTTAATATATGCTCATTGGAAGAACCAGAATTGATAGTGAACAGAAAGTAAAATAAAAAATAGTGTTCAGTTTATTTTTTATACTGTACTGGGGAAACATTTCTTTGTTTGTCTATTTTCTCAACAAGGACGAAAACTTAGCCACTTTGAGGTTTTTTTGTTTGTTATATTAAAAGTGTTTGGACTTATCTAAGATCATCTCCCTGTTGAGAAACAATACGATTTTGATTACCTTCTGTTTTCTTTAATAATAATGGATTTACATAGAAACATAGATGTGATAACAGATCAGAACCAAAATGTCTATCCAGTCAGACAATGTTATCTAAAAGTTTTTGTTTTAAATAAACCTCAGGATAGCCATACTTTTTCCTACACACACTTAAATTCCTTGACGGACAATTTTAAAGCCTAAAATGAGCCAAATGTTGTAATCAAGCATTGATCATTAATGAAATCTGCACCCAGTGATTTAAAAAATCAATATTCAATATTAAGTTCAAACTTAGCTTCTCTAGAATCTTCCTACTATAAGGTCAATGAGGGGAGGTGGCTTTGTCTAGCAGCGAGATGCTTAATTTTCAGACACAATTTGTACCAACACAGTTCTCTCGATTGAATGGGGACTTGTTGTGTTACAGTGGTTATGCTTGGCAACAAATGGTGACTGTGGGGGCAACTTATGAATGATTGCTTATTCTCTTATTATATCTGATTGTTCTTAAAAATGTTCAGCTAAACCCTAGTCTCTCCTGGATGACCTTATTGTGGTGGACGCAAACACGCTCCTAGAAAATAATGTTTTTATTCATATGTATAGATCAGCTTATCCCATCTCTTCAATTGCCTGCACCAACCAAGTGTTGGTTCCTGTATTATGCCTTTGGTCTATAACTTTAGCCTATCAGTCATTTTTACCACATTCTGCTAGGCATTTAATTGTATCCTATTGCAGCTTGACTTCAGCTGATTGCCTCTCTCCACTAAGTGCTTGTTTAATTATAGAGAGCTCGGAATAACATACATTTGGTGATTGTAGTCAAATGAATACGTTGCACTGGCAATGTTAAGAGTGTATAAATACACTTAGAAATGACTAGATTGGTCTTAATCAATCTTATTCAGTGTAACAAAGGGCATGATTTTGCTTTTGTCCTTTTGCACTATTCTATTTGTTTTTCCAAGTTTGAGTATATTTTTCAAGTTTTAACGTCATGCTCCTTGCTGGTAAATTGCTATCTTTTTGAGTGTTTCGATGCATTAAAGTGTTCTCATATTGATTATCAGAACAGTAATGATCAAAAAGTCACTAGCAATAATAAATAATTACACCGCAGTGCTGTCACACCAAAACTATTCACAAATGTTGCTTCTGGATCATTCTTTTTCTCAGTTGTTACCAACTTAAAAGCAGTGGTGGAGCTCATTAATGTAGGCCCTGATGCAAAATAATTTGGAGGCCCCATTGCAACTCCTCTCTCCCTCTCCTTGGCAGGTGCCCACATATACATATAATATAACTCATTTTCAACCTCTCTTTCCTCCTTTAATAATGAGTTTCTTTAACTTCAGGCTGCTGGAGGGACAGTAGGCCCTTACTGTGTAGTGGGCTGTAGAGTTTTGCACCTGTTGTACCTCTTAAGATCCATATAAATACTCACCTGCCTAACAAGTTTTTAGGACCATTATACTTAAACAAATTAACAGCATTAGCAGCTGTGTCAGTCATAAACACATTTTTTTTGTGGAAAACTTTGAATTCCTTTGTGTATATTGGTTCCTGAGATCTCAATCATGGGTGTGTGTTTTTTTTATCTATCAGTTGAGGGTGCGTGGTGGAGGCGGGGCAGAGATAATTCAGAGGGCTTTCTTAGATAATTGGATGGGGCTGAAATTGACACTACAACCCGTTCCTCATTTTTGGGCTTATCCCTCTCATACACTTGTGTATCATTAATTCCTCCAGGGTGCAGCAGAGGCCTCTAATTAATTAAAACCAGGCGTAGTGACTTTTTTACTGGCTTAATTATGCTGTTAGACCTAACATATATGTATTTTTTAACTGACCTAATATATATATTGTACAATGGGCTTTCAATATAGATGGCTTCTAACGGCAAAATGAGTGTATTTCATTTGCTATTACATTTGATCTAAGCAGCCCCTATCCAAGGTTCATGTTGATTTAGTGTTGTAGTCTAGAAGAAAAGTATATTTACCTTAAAAATTATCTTTCATTGCCACTCACATTTGAGAATAATTTATTTTTAAAGAGCATTAAAAATTCTCCTTATTTTTTCTATACCTATTTCCTGCTTTCCTTAGTCTCTTTCTTAAATAGTTCTGCACATACACCTTGCATACTGAAAGCTATTTTAGCCTAATTAGATAATGCTAGAATTATTGCTACTTTTTTAATTTCCGTCAGTTCTCCTCTAGAAGGCTGCTATGTTGGGCTCTCTCCTGCTTCCCATCCCTCATAGTGTTTCATGGTGTGAGGGTTACAAACGGTGACTCTCCTGTTATTCTCCATGTTGCATCTCCTAATGCAAACACAGCATGGCCAGCAGCTTACATGTGCTTTTGCCTATAGTACAGCAGCACACACCATATGACTGTGTGCATCAAAGCGGAGTATGGCTGTTAGCTGTGTTTGCTTTATAAGATGTAATATGTAGGAAATTCACAGTTTACTACCCACCTACCTTGGACAGTGGTGCTCTTACCAATAGGAGGAGGCGGGGAATCCAACATGGCTGCTGCCTAGACATAAGAAGAAGGACTCAGCGATATTATTGCATTACTATAGTATTACTATACATACTTAAGTAATAATTCATAATTGGCTAAAATAACTTTCACTATGCCAAATGCCACTTTTACGAGCCAGACTAGCTTTACCACTATAGTGACCCTTGAAATCTATTCTGTGCAGAAAACAATAGCTTTCACTCCAACAGAATACATATGAAGATCTTCCGATATATTTGTCTCTGCAGGGTAACCAGGCTTTTACTGCACTATATGAGACAAACAATCACACACTGACAGTAACAAACCATTAGCGCACTCCTCATTATATCACTAATTATATAATCAGACTGTGCATTGCTGAGCAAACAGACACTCACATCCAGAGTCAGTTGCTTATCAGTAAATCATGCCAGGGATTATGCTCGACATAGAAAACAAATAATATTATTCTGTAATAGTCAAAGAAAATAGATATAATAATGTTGTTGAACAGACATATTTATGTTCTTTAATAGAGATTATATATAGTGGTTAGATGTCAAAAATGAGTGTAGTATTCTATGCTTAAAGTCAAGTAATGATAAGTGGCACAGGGGCGTAGGAACTGGGGGGGAAAATCCCCGCCCAAATTAAATGAATAGGGGACACAAAAAAGAGCAAAATTACACTTAATCATGCATTACTAGATTTTGCCACTATGGAGCAGTATGACTTTCTCATGAAAGCTTTGACCCATTATTTATCTTGCACCGAGTGCACCAATGGTAGATCCGCCCCTGCTTCCTATCCTGGGAGTAGAGTTGAATTCTCCTCCCACAAGATTTCCTTGGGCTCCCGCACCCATGGGTGGCATATTGTGGCATTCCCTGTTTAAGTACAGTTCATTGGTCCAGTGCCAATTTGAGTAGGACAGTAGCCTCTCTGTTCAGTCTGGAGAAGTAGGGTCAAGACTTGTATAAATATATATCCTAGTCACTGCACCTGCTTGTTGCTTTCATATGACTTTACACCAAAAATAGTAAAGCAACTTATTACCTATAGTTTTACATTATAGGATAGTTGGAACCTCCAGAGAATCCTTTTAACATGTAGCCTAGACTCTCTACATGCTATATTGATTGTAAGCTCTTCAGCACAATATATACTTTCTACAAGAAGCAGTTTTTTTTTGGCTTTTCTTTTCTCGTGCAATTTCTTTGTTTGTGTAGGAATATTTTTATGAAACATAAGGCTCTACATACCGGCTATGTAATGTAAATAAAATGTAAACGCTTGCCCCATAATAGTCGCTGATTTGGATCAGGTGAGCCTCTTTGCCTCAAAATACTGTAGTAGGTGCAGGAACAAACCAGGCAAAGAGTAAAGTTTATTTAGTCTAGGATTTGATAGACACATTCTCTAGTATTGGAATGGAGTACCCATTTTTGAACACCCTATGCAATGTTTGCAGCATCCTCTGCATCAGCTCAGAGTGAGGAATTTTGGCAGACTGATTTATTTAACCCTCGGTACGTACCCAATGCATAGTGTGTCAGAGCTAGGCACCTGCCCATATGTACTACCTATAATGATAACTTGTAGTGAGAGGCAGGAGTACTAGGCACGGAGCATTCACTTGTGATTTATTGTCTTGGTCCTCCTCACTCACGGAGAGATATATTCTGTTACTTCATACCATTCTTTCAATTGTCTTATAATATATAAAGCTAGTCAATATTATTCATTTCATGCTGATGTTAGAGTAATCCGTTTATATGCAGCAGTCTTTCCCCAAGTAGTACCAGAATCTATGGGTAGTACTGACCTTTTAGGTTGTCATCCGGTCAGCACTCCCTCTCCTCTACATTAAAACATGAGCCTTAAAGGACCACCGCAGGTCAAGAAAAAGGACACTTGTTTGTCATGTATTTAACAAGCTACCAATATTATAAGCTGTGAAACCCATTGACATTTTTGGGGATTTTTACGAACTCTGCTTATTAGTATAGGAATCCATTTTGTGTTTGTTCAATCAATTCCTCAGGGCTGAAATATGAGGGGGGGTGTTTTGGCTATCTGTGAAGAGAGGGAATAGAAAGCCATTATAAGGATATTTGGATACAATTGAAATAGACACAATGCCCATTCCCCCTCCATGGCCCAGAAGCAGACCTTGTAACCATTTCTCTCCAGAATTGTAAACACTCCTGTCACACGCATAACTTCCACCAACAAGTTATGCATCTCTCCAGGGTCCTGCAGAGGCATCAACATTATATTTTTTCTAATTAAGAATAAGACATATGAGTTTTTTTCTGCTCTTATCATGGTCTGATTCAAGATTTCAAACAAATATTTATTTTCTTTGTGCGGTGGTCCTGTAAGTAGTTTTATTCCCCTGCACAAATGTATTGATTTCTGCTTTACAAAAGCATAAAAAATTGTGTTCTTTTTTTGCATTAGCATTTGATAATTATTGTGCATTACTGAATAGTTGTCAAATCTTTGTACCCTTGTTGCAATTTTCAAAGGTTAAAGTCTGTGAGCCAGATTCAAATGCAAGGCGGCAACTCGATCGCAGACAGTCGAATGTTCTTCTCCATTTGCAATGCTATTCAATTGCTCAAGCCCGCAAGTTACGGGGCCCCAAGCCAAAACCGTAAACCATGCACTGGGTCGAGTAGTTCAGGGCGGGAACAAGATCATTTCAGCAAGCCCATAACCACCCATTTCGAATCAGCCAATAGAAAATGAGACCGTCATTATTACAGTAAAGCAGTAAAACAAGGAGGTTACATGTCAATCAATTAGCTTCGGGGGTCCGATATGCGATCAGACTCGCAAATCACAATAATAAAGAATTATGAAAATGAATGCCAATACTGTTCTTGTCCATATGGGTGGCCTGATATGTATTAACTCATTGATACCCAAGATCAATTTAACCCAAAAATGAAACATAAAAATATAGTTAAAATCCTTTCCGATTTGCGGGCTTGAGACTGTTGTGAAATTAATTCTAATATCTATCATCGATTTCCCCGTTATTTACAGTGCAGTATTTTTTTTTTTATTTGCATTTACAGTGCTACTAATAGGTGTTTAACGCCCTTGCGGGTCCTTTCTAGCACTTGTCGGATTTTCTCCTTCATTTGCCGTTTACGGGTGTGAAAACCTTTGCGGGCTTGGGGAAATTGAGCTATTGAATAGCGATTTGCGATTTTAGCCTTATGAAAGTGACAGATCAAAGGCTTCTGGAGGCTGTAAGTTACGAGTTTAACCATCGCCATTTTTTTAAGCTCATAACTGGAAGCCGATCCAAGCCCGCAAAAAGACGCCAATTGAATAGCAAATTAGCTCTCGCGCTCACTTACAGGCTACCGGATCTCACGAAAGCTCAATTGAATATGGCTCTGTGTTTTCTACTGTGCAATGTTTATTTGCACTGTGTATTGTTCAGACTTAGAACCCAATAAAAATTCAAATAAAAAAGGTGCTGAAAAATATCCAAACACATTTAAATATCCAAATATCATTTAAAAGGACATTGAATGTGTTTGAATTTCACTAGAAATATAATATACCTATGTAGTTTAGTTTATTAAGAAGTGCTTAAAAGCTTTACTTGTCTGCCTAAAATCTAACTGGTTTCTCCCCTCTGCAGCTCATGAAGACAGTATACTTCTAAGTGCAAGAGTTGCACTGACTCATACTAACCAATCAGGGGCATCATTATTCAACATGCTACTTGCACGAGGTAACGGACAGGCTAATTTGAAACACTGCACTTCACACTCTGTGTAATAATAAGCTGCATGAGCTACAGACGGCTGACCCAAGATACAAATTGTATGATGTTTGGCAGAATATGAGCACTTTGTAATAAAATAAAGTATATATAAGTAAATAAATACATAGGTATATTATATATCTAGTGAAATCCAGAAACCTTCTATGTCGCTTTAAGAGAAAATTCCACCCCCAAACTGTCACAGCGAGGTGCATCAATAATCAAAGTCAAGCACAGTAACAATTTCTTTTAATGCAAGATAATGGCAAAAGCCTGACAGTGTCACACTGCTTGCCCTCCATGACGTGTGACAGAATTCACAGTTCAGCAAAATAATTACCTGACACGTTGCTTGAGTGTTTTCAATAAAGCCAATTCTAAAGGTTTTCACCCATTTTCTTGCAGTAAACAATGTGCAACATGCAATGAAATATGAGGCTGTTATGTGGGCAGACAATATAATGTAGGTGTCTTGAGAGATCATATATTTGTAGCAAGTCTCAGCAGTTCCTAAAACAGTGGGAAGGAAAGACTTCATGGAGTTTTGGTGCTCTATAAGTACAATTCCTGGTTCAAAATCTCAGCCATCATTCATAAATACTCTTATATTCCAATTTACCGTCTACATCACCTCTACTTGGAGACTCTTCCATGAATCTAGACTCTCACCCCTTGCCTGCTACCCTATAACTCAATGGTGGGCAACTTAGTCTTACAATCTAGGATTTCATTATCTCTTTGTGTTCAGGTTCTCTCTACTTTAGTCCATCTGAGTTACTCCGTTTCATTCCGATTAATCTACCCGGGCTTCTGCAAAGACAAATCCTGGACTGTTGGCGGCCCTAGTAGGACTGAGCTGCCCACCACTGCTCTAACCTCAGATCAAAATCTCTTGTGTTAGAGCACTGTAGTTTAATTAAAAAAAATCACATACTTATGAAGTAGGTAGCAAAATATTAGCATAAGCAGCTATGCCAGACAGGAATGTAGAATAGGATGAGGATGGGGGGGGTTGAGGGGGGAGGATGAGGATGGGGGGGTTAAGGAGTTGGGTTGAGGATGGGTGGGTTGAGGAGGGAGGATGAGGATGAGGAGGGAGGTTGAGGAGGGAGGTTGAGGAGGGGGTTGAGGATGAGGAGGGAGGTTGAGGTTATGGAGTGGGGTTGAGGATGAGGGGGTTGAGGAGGGAGGTTGAGGATGAGGAGGGAGGTTGAGAATGAGGAGGGGGGTTGAGGAGGGTGATAAGGGAGGGGGAAAGAGACACAGGGAAGGGAGAGAGGAGAATAGAAACTTGAGAGTAAGGGGGAACACAGAGGGCACACGAGGGACACAGGGGGCAGCACACTCGAGTCACTCATTTTACCCAGTATTTTGTGGTAAAATAGGTGCCTCGGCTTATACTCGGGTCAGCTTATACTCGAGTATATACAGTATTTATTTCAATTTTTTCTAAAAACTTTTTGCACATTATCAATGCAAGTCGATAATTTTCAAGTCAAGTTGTTCAGATCACCATATTAAAAACACAACAGCTCAGTGGTCCTTTAGATTAGCATAGAATGTATTAATGGTCCTCAACCTAATCAAACAAGGCACTGAAAAGTGAAAAAAAATGTTTTACCTAAAATTACTTTTAGGCCTACGACTTACATAGCTGCTAATGTTTTTAATATGTTATAAACTTCAGAAACATCTAAAGTAATCCTTTAACTTATGTTTTTATAAAATAACAAAGAATTGTCCGGCTAGAACATTATACGGTCATATGTCATAGAGCTATAGGCGATATATCTACACCCACAGACAACATGCTCTGATTATATCAGCGGGTGAAGGCTGAATTAACAATGAATCATAAAAAACATGGTGCAGCAGTTGGCGTATTTCCAGTTGCTATAGCACTGAAAGCATCAATAATAATGCAACACCATATAATACATGACTTAACTATTCACTTTTTTTTCTATTTCAGTGAATGAACCTAAAATATCATTAAAATGTTAACTTATACCAAAATAGAACAAAAAAATAGAGAAATAATTTTATGGCAGAATCTTAAATAGGTACAAATTATAGTACTATATGGTATATATTCAAATAATAACACTTTAAGACTTAAAAATGTATGTGGCTATTATTATTTATCAAAATTGACATTTTCTTTTATTTTTATCATTCCACACTGTGAGAGAAAATTAATAATTTGAGATAAAGTCATTAGTAGAGAGGGAGGACTTTTTAATATAATTTATGCTTAAATTACCCAAAATCCAAGACCAATTATCTAACACTTCCATTTAAAAATGTTAATAGCGACTTATTTGTTTGATTACCACGGATAACAGGAACATTATAGCAGTGATAATGGCCTTGAGAGATCTTGTTTAGATCCACCGGGGAGTTCAATTAATTGTGTTGTTACCTATATACCTTGTCAATGCTGTTTTCATTGCTTAACCCTGGCTATAAGCGGTGTTCTCGTCTCAATAATTACAGCTATTATGATTATGTGTGAAAGAAAATAAAAACATGTTTAGATTATGGCAGTGGTTATTAAAGGCTTAACATGGAGTGTTTGTAAGATATTGGGCTACATAGCAATTTCAAGATCTGCCTTATATACACAAGCTAAGGACATTTGAGTTAGGTGAATAATTATTTCTTTATCTCAAGGAAAGGTTACAGAATTGGCACATATCTAGAAAACAACTATGCCAAGGCAAACACAATACAACACATAAATGTGTGTTTTTGTTACCCAGCCACGGGCATTATGTCTGTTTATGTTGTCATGAATGCCCGTTGCCATAACTGGTAGTACATTACAACAGGAATGTTACATCACATTGCCCTACTCTAAAGCAGCTGTCAGGACCACAACCATAAAAATATATATATATATGTGACATCTTTGAGTCTTTTAAGAGCATAATAAGGCAAGAAAAGTGTCATAAAGCATTTTTTTTATAATAAAAAAACAGTGATGGCTCTGGGGGCATCCAGGATACTATGGTTGCATGTACAGATGTGCTTAACCTCATTCTGCAATTATTACATAGAAACTGAGGTTGAAAAAAGACTTTAGGTCCATCAAGTTCAACCTTTTTAGATCTACTCTGATCTGCAATATGCAGATTAATTGTTAATTATGATACTGAGTTAAGTAAATCATTCTTATCACCTTTACAAGTCAATAGAGAAGATTATCAGTTAAATATACAAAACTAGTGCAAATGTTGAGGACGAGCTTTAGCTTATTTACCGTATTGGTCCGAATATAAGCTGCACCCGCATTTAAGCCGCACCTGTAAAATTCAAGGAGAAAAAATATAGTATTCTTATATAAGCCGCACCCTTAAAATTGGAGAGAAAAAGACTCTCTCCAAGTGATCAGCCATGGCAAGAAACAGGCCTTACAGGATGTTAGAATCACTAAAATCGTAAATCGCTATTCAATTGCTACAATACCACAGTCTCAAGCACGCAAATCGGCAGTCATTTTATGTTTGCGAATATAAACCGCACGCGTAACTCGCAAAGTCCGCAAATCGGCAGTCATTTTACGTTTGCGAATATAAACCGCAATTGTAACTCGCAAAGTCCGCAAATCGTCAGTCATTTTTTTACCATCGCGAATATAAGCCGGACCAATACGGTATATTAGAGGGGAATTTTCATTCATGCAGAAGCAAAGGTTTTGAGTGTCTATGCATATACAGGTGAAAGAAGTAGGTGTCCAACTTGTAAAAGCTCCAATTCCAGTTGCCTCATCCCACACTATCCATTTAGGATCGATTAAAGAATCTCATGCTTCAAGTTATGAGTATGTGTTGAAGCCAGACAAGATGGAACATACAGTAGTACAAAACCCAAAAATATCTCTAGAGCTATCAATATTGTTAGTTTGTTACGTGCTTCAAAAACATATGACTTTATTCCTAAACTACAGTGGACCTTTAAGAATATCCATGCTAGAAGGAGATCATGAAAATGGTTATTCTCACTCTTGGCTGGAAACACTCTTAGTTGTTCCCACTTCTTTTAACACATTCACAGAAGTAGTTCCAGGACAAGAAATGAGGCCATGTTGCTCTCTTTCGCGCTTTATGAACTACAGTGGACTAGAGATATCACATCCATAAAATGCCCCAAGCCTAGACTGTCTGACTCTACAAAGTAAATAAATAACATATAAATCAAGAAAAATAATGTTTAACTGACTCACAGATACCTCTATAGCTTATCAGCTGATAAAAATCATATATGTTTGTTTCGGAAGTCACTGCCTACATTTAAATAGTCCTGAACTGAAGGTCCACGTGCAGATGAGTCCAAGACTAATGACCATGAAATAATTCAAATTATCCTAGAATGATGGCTCAAGATGAGTATTCAACTCCTAAATTGATCAAAAGAAGTATCTTGCTTTGTTACAAGTGTGGACTCGTAATACATTGTGCTGACGTTCACTGAAAGCATTCTTTGTCCAGGAATCTCTGCCATCATAATCCCTCTCACATGTTCCTCTGGCCCCGTTATATTCTCACTGTCATGTGCTTCATAAAACCCTGGCCATCACATTTCTAACATGCATTTACCTTCATATTCAATTTTAGATTGATATTTTATTAATACTGCATTAAAGGGGCCGGTCACTAAATAATAACAGTCACCATCTATTTGTACATTAAACAAACATGGAAGGATCCTTGCTTTTAATATTAAAATTAACGAAGTGTTTATTTGCATACTTAACCATTTTATTAACAAGTGCTTAAAAGCTCTGTTTTTACTCACTCAAACCTTCCAAACAGTCCCCCTGTAGCTCATTCACACAGTCTCTGTAGTACTAGATGTACTAACCAATCACAGATTGTGTCTCAGCAATGTTTTAGTAATATGCTGCTGAGACACAGTCTTTCACTGGCTGTATACCTAGTTATATAGTCACATTGCATATATGAGTTTTCAGTGAGTAAAAACAGAACGTTTAATTACTTGTTAATAAAATGATGTTTAAATATGCACATAGGTAGTTTATTTTAATATTAAAACAGGGAACCCCCACTTTAAATTAACTTGTGCATAGTGATGTGCATTATTATGTAGCACATAAATAAATCAAATTTAAAATCTGATCTCTGTTAATTGTGGTGAATTGGAATTTAATTCCAATTAACACTAAAGCAATAGATAAGAAAATATATGTTTGATCCACCTTTGTTTTACCAGTGACTTAAGAACGGGAAAGGAATTATATTCAAGCATGACAGCACCATGTTGTGGCAGTCCAGAGCATCACAGGGCTCCCTGACCCACTATTTATTTTAATTAAATACTGCCTATACAATTTTCATCAACTTATTTTTAGACATTCAAATGGAGTCACTAATGTACTATTCCTTATTGGTACTACTGTACTTTGTACGGTGGAGGGCTTCTATCACTCTTAGCCCACCATATGGGAAACAATTGCTGTATAGAAATACTCTTTACAACAATCACCACACAAACCAGGCACTCACACCATACTGAGGATCGGCAGTAACCGTGAAACAGTACTGTATATGGTTAAGTGACCTGGTTTATGAAAAATCCATCCGTTGCTATGCCTAAAACTGTGAAGTACAGTAAGCATATGCTTAAAAGAAGCCATGTTTAAAATGGTTTGGATTGACAGAGTGATGGTGCATTATGTGGCCTCCTTTGCATGTCCCGCCCAGTTTTCCCAGACTACAGTGCATATACTGTATTTCTGAGAAATTTGAGCAGGAAATAAGTTTATAAGCATGGTTTTTGAAGGGTTCCACCTTGAACAGCTAGTCTGCCTGGAGCTTTAGGGGTAACATTATCCTACTGGGGCTTACTCTTCTATGTAGTTCTATTGTCAGTTTACAATATGCAATATCAGTCTTTGTGACCAAAATGAATGGAGATCTTGTCTGAATCCATGGTTCCTCCCAGATGTATAATTCTTGTAGGAGCAAATGGTCTGTTATAATTACAGCAAAATTCAATAGAATGGCAAACATTTTTAAAAAAACAGTTTTTATTTATTTTAAACCTTGTAAAGCATTAGGTATATTAGCAAATCATAAAAGCACAAAAAATATGGAATTGGCATTGTTATGTTATTTAACAAAAAAAAAACTTGTGTGGGGTGGTGATGTCCCTTTAACAAAAGATATTGCAGTTATTGTTCCTGACATTTTAGATATTGATTTTCCATTGTGATTTATATTGGCCTTTGTCATATTCTGTACTGTAATGAGACCAAGTGAGATCGCAGCGTGACAAATATGGGTTCCTTCCCACCAGCTGACGTTGCTAGGAAACCTGGGATGTGAAAGGGCATATATAATAATGCACGGAAATTATTTATTCGCTAATGAAGAAGGTTAACAAATGCAAAACCTGGAAAATAAATGAAAATACAAAAGAAAAGATATATTATTAGTTACTTGTAAATGCAGACTGTTTATACAATTGTAGGAATTTTTCTTCCAGGTTTATCATTAAGTTAATAGCTTGGGATTTATTTCTATAAGTAAGTGTATTAAAGGGACACTGAACTCATTATGGCCTCCTGCATTAGATAGAGGATGGAAAACTATGTTGGGAAGTTTTTACATTTTTATATTGATCAAAAATGGACATGTTGTCATGTTTAGTCATTGTTTGTATACTCTCTTAAGCGGATTTTGATTGCATATATTTCTATCTTGTATTTTACCATTGCATAGTCAATAGGGATTCCCAATAAAAGGACACCATACAATAAAATACACTCACACATAGTTGGGATATTAAACAGCCACAGCTTTTATTGAAAATGTTATGTGCTTGCCCACCCATACCTGACTCAAGTGAACCCCGTGCCCCATGAGTCCTGATACCATAAAGAGCTGATGCTCATACCCACTATGGGCAACACCCACGCCAACCCACTAACTGTGACAAAAACACCTCATTACTAACCCGCACTTACTCCAATGCCAAACAATACAGGGAGGGTGGGTAGGTGGATAGGAAAGATGAGCTGGCTTCACAAATGAACTGACATGGATAAAAAGACTTGGGTTCATATAGAGGTTGCCCTCCAAAACCTAACCTCTTTCCATCAGCACCTCCCATAAACTTAACTCCATGGGTTCGATTCCAGTCAGTGAACCAAGAGGTCACACCACCCTGAAGCCATGCAGGGGTTGGGCCTGGTCAGTACATGGATGGAAGACCACCTAGGAATACTGATAACCCACTCCAGCATCTGTGCCATGAATACCAAGTGGATCAGCAATGGTGTGTTAGTCTGACACCACTGGTCAATGCAAACAAAATCACGGACAATATATATTTTATCTTACTAAAAACTAACAGGAACGCCACAGGAATTAACTCTGTGTGAGCAGACAGTATGCACCACACTAGATCTCATTGGCAGACACTTATGACCCATATGGCTATATTGCTGCACAGTGGCTGACAGAGACAAACCCGTAGAGAGAGTTATAAGTTTATATAAGTATATTCTACTCCAGGAGCTTTATTTTGAGAACAGAAACACAGTATTCAACATTATCAAATGCCCTCTTTCTAAGCCCTTCCACAATGCAGAAACATGGATTCAGGCTCCGACTGTCATATTAATTATATTTTAGCTTTTTTGATTTCTGTACTCATTACTTATAATTCATAGATATTGTGCGTCTGCTTTCAACCGATGGAGTATGAGTTTGGACCTTTTTTTTTACATTAATATTTTTATTTAATTATTTAAAAAAATATTAAAACTCACATATTTGTCTCGCACCACTTCTTTATCATTTATATATGTTGCCTGTTTTATCTTGCAACCAAAAAGAAAGTACTATTAAGAAAAGCAGTAAGTGGATTCAAATCAAATGTTGCCATTTCATGTTTGTGTGCGTTTCCCATTATACTATGGCTCTGCATGCTTTGCAGTGGATAAAAGAAACATTTATATAATATTAAGCTAATATTGGAAATGGAACTATTCCTTATTCAAACTGCATAGCTGTCTGTAATGTGCTGGTACAGGTTTTTATATATTTTGTCAAAGCAGGAGAAGGTTAGAAGCACTTTAAAACCACTTTAAAAGTGTATAACTCCATTCACTAGCAATTTTAAAAAGGAAATTACTTTTTCCATATGCATTCCACCCCTGTCTAATGGTACAAATCAAATATGGTGACTTCAGTGACCATTTAACTTTACTATAAAGGAAGTGGAATTTTATAGGCATATCTAAGTTTCCTGGATTATGAATGTATCTGATAGAGGAGAATCAGTAGTGTATAAAAACAAAATTTGCATGAAAATTAGGGTTAACAACCCCTCCAAACCCAGGCTGAATTAGCATTCATTTCATAATTTGTTTTGTCCAATCAGGTCAGTTGAAACATTTGATTTAAACTCTGGGTTCCTGTTTGTGCTGCAAAGCAGCCTTGGATATGTCATGTGGCACTATGTTAGGTGCTATGGCAGCAGCACAACACAGAAAGAAATCAGCAGAGTCATATCCCCGCAGGGGAAGCTGACATCACAGCTCTCCTTTTGGTTGAGAGAGAACAGCAGGTGAATAATGGGTTAAAATTGATCCCCTAATGCTGCATGCTGATTGGGTGGGAATCAGGGGCCTGTGTAGGCACACCTGGGGTTGTCAACATAACCAAAAATGTTTTATGAGATGTGCTGCATACATATAGGCTGCTTTTTGCCTATAGAGTGCAGAAATGTATTAATCCATGAAACTTGGAAATGCCTTTATATACATAGAAGATGCCCACTGCCTGGCAAGTTGTTAATTTGAAGCCCCACCACTAGCTTACTTTTTCTTTGCTTTAGGTCTGATAATCTATTGCTTTCACATTTGTAACCTGGCACAGCTTTATTTTGGATTAACACAGTTTATGCTTAGAAACAGTGAGTTAATGGGTGATACTTCAAAATAACAACTTGCCAGACGGTCATTTTCTTTAATATATATATATTAAATATATATATATATATATATATATATATATAAGTTTTTAAGTATTTTGGTTGTTTTTCGAGTTACGTTTGAACCAACTGCGTTCCTCAACCTTTGGCGCTCATTGCTGGCTAAGTCCCGCGTGGCTCAACTGCTCGCCTCGCAATAATCGCCTATGGTGCTCATTGCAGGCTAAGTCCTGCGTGCCTCAACTGCTCGCTACACGATGGACGCAAAAGCGTGGCCAACATCGCAAACGTTCCCAGCACTGACAACTATATATGTGATATAATATATGATTTTGTTAGAATTATGTGTAAACCTCTGATGTGCAATATTTTCCTGTTTTGTTTTTTCGTTTTATTGATTTATGCTTTTTTTGTGATAACCAACAGCATTTTTGTTGTGTTTTCACATTTTAAAGAACTGGGATCTATCCCGTTGTTTAAGCGCAAAGAAATCGCCAGCACTGACCGCTGCAGTGCCAGCAAGTAGTCGCTAGATGGCGCCAACCGGTTTCAGGGAAGGCCCTAATTATTACCTCCTCCGACAAGGCGTAACTCAGCGGAGCTGAATCGAGAGTGAGGCCATCACTATGTTCGTCGCGGGCATTTGGCCCTCGAGGACCTCGTGCCCGCCTCTCATAGCTCAAGGCCTCTTCTGTTGGTGCGCCTTATATGCAATGTGGGGAAATCGGCAGCGCCATCTAGCGGTTGGCGGCGGCTCTGCCGCTGTCAAACTTTTGCGTAGGTGAGGAAAGAAAGGACCAAGAACTGTCTCCAATAATAAATTAATGCACTGCTTCAAATAATTTAGTGTTTGTTGGACTTTTTCAAGAGCTTCATGTGCTGCATTAAAATTAAAGCAGGGCTATCGCTGAATAATATATCACCATTGTCATATATCAAATCTCCAGCATTTCTAATATCTCTGTAAAATGTAAAAAACTGACTATATATTAAAGTGCTTTAATGCATTAGGAGTGCTGCTGTGTAAGCTTTTTTTTATCCTAATCCATACAGAGAGGCTCAAATGTAGGCCAAAAGCCAGGTAATCATAAAAATGTATGCGGTAGGAGTGGGCCTCATCCTACAGACTTACAGTGACACAGAAAAGGTCCTAGTTACTACAGAAATAAAATGTACAAATAACATTAAAATAATAGTAATTCTTTGTTATTAAACATGTTTTAAGAATGAATGGAGGAGTTAAATAATTGAGCTTGAAGTTTAGGTATTTTAAGCATTAATTATCTATAAAGGGTCTCCCTCTGTTTAACACTCTTTATCTAAGTCTAAACTCTCACATTGGGGGTGATAAGAAAAAAGAGTATCCAGTGGGAAGGGTAAATAGAAGTCAAATAACCTTTATTTTTAGAATCCTATCATTATACGGAATTATATTAACTGTGCATGCCCTCAATTCCTCTACAAACTGTGAGAGTTAGTTAATGGTGACCCTAGATAAAGAAAGGTAGAGAGGAGGACCTTTTTAAAAATGTATTTTTAAAAGTTATAAACCAAAACTTACATTATAAGGAAAGATAGTTTCTTGAAATTGCCCAGGCCTGTAGGGGGAATTGATCATTTGCTTTCAAATATTTATATGGAAAAAGGGGTATTTGGTAATGTATCACAGTGTGTTTTCTTTTTTTTTTCCTGATGAATGTATTAGAGCAGAGTAAATATTTAACCGGACTTGGAAGGTTTTTGAATTTCTCTCCAACCCAAATAAGAAGTTCACCTCACCCACCAAATTAAAGGCACCAACATGCTTGAGAACCAAATAAAACACACAAAGATATTGTAGAAGTATATACCCATTGACTACTGCTTCATGGCAACCAGATAGGAAAATATTTGTGGAAGAATACTCGGTCCTATACTGGCATGGTTACGGCACCAGTCCGCCGCTGCAGTGCGGTGACCAACCTCGAGATGGCGCTGCCAATATTCCAGTGCCATATCATAGAGTGAAGGCTTAGGTAAACTGTTTGGGTTAGGGTGAGAGTTAGGGTTAGTTTAAGGGTTAGGCTACCATTCTAGGCTTAATACTTCTCTAACATATCTCCAGCGCTGCACAGTGTTGGCAGCGCCATCTATCGGTAGGTGCCCCATTTAGATCTCCTAACCCCCCCCCTAGGTCCCCCCATCTGTATAACACCCTTTCTATATCATTGTTCATATATATGGTGCTAACTGCAGTAATCCACCTTAACACAAAAGAGGCTGTGACAGGCCAGTGGGAGGGGTATAGCGTTGCGCTAGCCAAACAAGCAAGATCCAAGAATTGTGTGTAAATGTTGCAAAATATAAAAATTGTGTTTTTTTATTTTTTGCTTTCTAAAACATGTTGCCCATTATTATTGACCACAATTGTCCTTTACATATGTCCCTGTTTTGCACCAAAATTGCACCAAATGTAAAAAAATGCACATTTTCTTTTTTAATTGACATTTTATTACATTCATTCTGAGCAATATTGTAATATATATATATATATATATATATATATATATATATATATATATATATATCTTGAACAATGCAGGTGAATGATTCATTCCAATACATTTACTATTCTAACCAGCAAACCAATAACCTTCAACAAATAACCTTCATATACAGAAAAAAGACAGGTATCTTGTTTCCTTTTGGTTTATTACTTTATAAAGGATTTTATAAGCCATAAATCACAACGACATAAAGCAGACTTGATAACATGACTGTTGCCCAGGCTCTCAATGCTGGGTGACAATGACATATTGATTAATAGAGATAAGCACCAAGGTACAACAGGAACAAGTGTAACACACGCCAAAGAGTTATTGAATGAAACAAAGTCATATCTATGTAATTAACATGGCCTGAAGTATTCACTAATTTCAGTCAGTAATTAAAACTGACCCAGTTACTTTCATTTTGATAGTATTTTTCCAGTTCAAACACAAATCAGTGGCCATCATACAACCGTAAATTTGCAGGAGTTACAGAGCGATTAAATTAGAAAAGGCTGCAACAACCTGGCCGGAATCCAAATCCATAAACCATGCGGGCGTGCACATGATAAATTATTCAAACCCGTAGTTACAGGTTTAGACGGAGCCAATAGTAAAAGAGACAGTCATCATTACATCACTAATACAGAGGTTCAATTTCAATCACTTAGGTTTTGAAATAATGCAATATGAAAAAATCAATAAATATAATATTCTAGTCCATGCGAGTTCTATTATATGTATTAACATTGATTGCCGGGATCGATACAACACGGAAATGAAACATAATTTTATTTTTTCTTCAGATTTGCGAGCTTGAGAATGTTGTGCTATTCATTTTTTACCTTTCATCGCTTTTTCTGTAATTTAAAATACAGTAGTGTGGTTATATATGCTTTTACAGTGCTACAGACAGCAGTTTAAACCCCTTGCGAGTCC